>JAQOWM010000270.1:0-197500 GCA_029041755.1 Resseliella maxima
TAATGATGATTTTATTCCAATGTGTTGAATTTTTCAATTATTCAGCATAAGTTGGTTTCGATGGTTTTGAAGTTAATTGTGTATGTGTGAACGTTGTAAGTTGTTTTGTTCGTGTATTAGCAATGCTGTTTTGATACTGTTTTCCATTTGCCTCAAGTAGCGATTCGGTGTTTAATTTAGTTTTAGAAACAATATTTTTGATTGCAGTCAACTCGGATAAAACAGTGCTAACATCGACAGAATCTTGAAATTGACGAGTTTTTGAAGTAGAACGAGTTGCTTTCGGTAGTTTCAAATGTTTTTTTTGGTCGGTTTTCGGCAAATCATCAGAACAACAAATAAATGCAATTTGTAGCAAGAATGCATAAACGGTACCCCCACACAGCAAATTAATTTTAATGGTTTCGGTATTTTCAACAGTGGCGTTAAGATTAATCTTAAAACATTTTAAAAAGCACAGTTTTCCACATTTAATACATTTAGATTTCGGACCATTGACATTTTCACGCGGGCAATCATCACGATTGCATTGATGTAATGGTGCCATAATGACGCTTGCAACAACAATAACAACAGCTCAGTTGAATCAAATTTAAGTTTCTTTTTTCAATGTAAATTCACAATATTCGAACTGAACTTCAATTGTTTATGGTGAATAAAACTTTAATGAACAGTTTGGCAGGAAAAAGATAATTTTAAATAATAATAACTGATAAATAAAAAACAATTTAAACAATTTAATAAAGTAGACGTGTTACATTTTTGACAGCTGTCATTGAAAAAGATAAAAATTGATTATAAAATGTCAAAACCACATTGCCATGGAGAAAAATTCGGTAGACGATTCGGTCGATAAGTGCAGTGATTGTAATTTTTCTCAATGAGGCAAATTAACATATAATCTCAATTGTAAAACTAAATCACACACAAGTTCAACGCCATCTACAATCACAATCAAATATACATGTAATATCATACCGGTTTGTGTCTTCACTAAGAAAGTTGGAAAACAGTATCTATTGATGTTATGTGGTCTTCACATTTACGTTTGTAGAGGGCGTTAAATTTTGTCGATCACCATAATTTGCCTCATTGTTTTTCTGCAATGTATTGCGGATTTTCCCGTAATTTTGAATTTCATAACTAGATTTTGTTCTGGTTTGGTGGAAATTTAAAAAAAAAAATATATAAAATGCATAAAGCAATGAATGTTAGGTGAATATCGGAACGATTCGACGGAGTGATAGTGTGTGAACATTGCCATTAGATGGCAACTGTGTTTAATGTAGGTCCGCATTGCAACATTCATAAAATTCCAGGAATTTCTATAGAGTGAAAAAAAAAAGAAGAAAATGATGGACAACGTGAAGCGAATGCAACATAAATCACTCTCTTTTTCGTTTCGACCGTCACACAGATAAGATCGTAGTTAAGAACAAGATTTTTACCTTGCATCACAATCACTTTAAAAGAAAATAAGATTAAAAATAAAAATAAATGTAAAAAAAATATAAAAAACAACATATAGATGTCTTATTAACATAGATTTATTACTATATCCTAATAAATAATACTTGCGAATGGTTTATTATTTATTATTTATTAGAATCGATCTTAATAAGCGTATCATGATGGTTAGTATTTATTAAGATCGATCATAATAACGTTAGTAACATGTTTATTATTTATTATAATAACGAAGTTAATAAACGCCATTTGCAAATTTGCGGAAGATTTTTGCAACTAAGTCATTAAAGCGTATGAGGTAAAAGCAAGATAGCATGAGATCGAAATTTACCAATAGTGAGTTGAGCGATAAAAAATACGCATCTTATCAAATCGAACATACCAGATGAAATGGCATGTAAAATACTACGTCGATTTTCAGCGATTTTCAATTAATCGTAATAGGAGGTTCTTAATTAATGGAGCACAAAGAGCATTTTTAAGTAAAAATTCTCGGAATAGATGAAAATCGCCGTGCACTCATCATTCGCGAGACCATCAAAAAGATGGAAGCAAAGTAAATCCAAAACAAAATAGAAGGGATATGTGATAGAGATTCACCATTGCTTCTTTATGTTGTAAGCACTTTTTGTCTATGTCAGTAGTTGGAGTGAGCCTTTATTCACTCATCTATGTTTAGCATTATAGTTGGTGTACGTCTGATTTGGAATGAGTGGCGTGATAGCGCGATCATCCACCAATGAAAGCATTGCATTGTGACGTACATTAGTATTAGGTATGGTCGGTTGTCATTTATATGCTTTGTCTTAATGTATTCTTGCTTCTCTCGTTAACATTCATGCGTGTCAACAACATTAAAGACATTGTGAGCAAAAATCTTCCGCAAAATTGCAAATGGCGTTTATTAACTTCGTTATTATAATAAATAATAAACATGTTAATAACGTTATTATGATCGATCTTAATAAATACTAGCCGCCATGATACGCTTATTAAGATCGATTCTAATAAATAATAAAATAATAAACCATTCTCAAGTATTATTTATTAGGATATAGTAATAAATCTATGTTAATAAGACATCTATATGTTGTTTTTATATTTTTTGCATTTATTTTTATTTTTAATCTTATTTTTCTTTTAAAGTGATTGTGATGCAAGGTAAAAATCTTGTTCTTAACTACGATCTTATCTGTGTGACGGTCGAAACGAAAAAGTAGGAAATTATGGTGCATTAGCTTCACGTTGTACATCATTTTCTTCTTTTTTCACTCTATAGAAATTCCTGGAATTTTATGAATGTTGCAATGCGGACCCTACATTAAACACAGTTGCCATCTAATGGCAATGTTCACACACTATAACTCCGTCGAATCGTTCTCCGATATTACCTAGTATTCATTGCTTTATGCATTCTTTACTTTTTTTTTTTAAATTTCCACCAAACCAGAACAAAATCTAGTTATGAAATTCAAAATTGCAGGAAAATCCGCAATACATTGCAGAAAAACAATGAGGCAAATTATGGTGATCGACAAATTTAACGCCCTCTACAAACATCAGCCATAGATACTGTTTTCAACTTTCTTAGTGAAGACACAAACCGGTATGATATTACATGTATATTTGATTGTGATTGTAGATGGCGTTGAACTTTGTGTGATTTAGTTTTACAAATTGAGATTATATGTTAATTTGCCTCATTGGTAATTAATAGATTAATTGCGTTTTTTTTAAAGAAATAATGTGTTTGGTTCCATTCTGTTGGAATATCAGGCAAACAATCAAGGAACGTCTGCTCTCTCAAAGGTATGAATCACATTTATTCAAATCATTTCTTTTTTTTATTGAATTTATTGCAATTGATGCCATTATTAATCTATATTAATTTCTTATTTTTCAACAGAGTTATCGTTAGGCCATCATGCAATGATGATGCTGATGTTAGTTTTATTCCGGTAGATCTAAAACTATTCGATTTCGCAACAAGTACAAATAATTGGCAAAATTTTGTTACAAGTGGAGTTCGAATTGAAATGGTTCACATGTTCGTGCGGGCAGATTTACCGAAAAAATTTGTTATCCAGGGAAAGGAGCTCGAAAATAAAGTGTTCGAAATGGCAACATCGCAAGAAGTATATTTTCATTTGATTTATGAAGAATCTCACAAGTTTCAAATGGAATTCGAAAAACATCGAAAATTGATCATCAATCGAAGAGAACATAAGGTTAAACGTAACCGTGTCAATCGACGATCAAAGTACATATCTCGGAGAACAATGAGAAAATTGCAATGGAAAAAATTCCAATGGAAAAGATACTAATGGAGAAAATACAATAACATCATTTTCCATGTTGCCGAGTTACACCCAAATCAAACAAAGAATGATCTTTCAAAAAAATCAGTGACAGCTGTCAAAAATGTAACAAGTCTACTTTATTAAATTGTTTAAATTGTTTTTTTTATCAGTTATTATTATTTAAAATTATCTCCTTCCTGCCAAACTGTTCATTAAAGTTTTTTTCACCATAAACAATTGAAGTTCAGTCAGAATATTGCGAATTTACATTGAAAAAAGAAACTTAAATTTGATTCAACTGAGCTGTTGTTATTGTTGTTGCAAGTGTCATTATGGCACTATTACATCAATGCAATCGTGAGGATTGCCCGCGTGAAAATGTCAATGGTCCGAAAATTAAATGTATTAAATGTGGAAAACTGTGTTTTTTGAAATGTTTTAAGATTAATCTTAACACCACTGTTAAAAATACCGAAACCATTAAAATTAATTTGCCGTGTGGTGGTACCGTTTATGCATTCTTGCACACATATTGTATTTGTTTGTTGTTCTGATGATTTTCCGACAACCGAACTGAAAAACATTTGAAACTACCGAAAGCAACTCATTCTACTTCAAAAACTCATCAATCTCAAGTTTTTGTCGATGTTAGCACTGTTTTATCCGAGTTGACTGCAATCAAATGTATTGTTTCTAAAACCAAATTAAACACCGAATCGCTACTTGAGGCAAATGAAAATCAGTATCAAAACAGCATTGCTAATATACGAGAAAAACAGCTTGTACACATACATCCATGAACGGTGTACACATACACCAGTAACTTCAAAACCATCGAAACCAACTTATGCTGAATCATTGAAAAATTCAACACCGTCTCATCCAATGAAAAGAAAGCGTGTTGATACACCAATTCAATCAAATAAACCGTATGTTCCGCTACCAAAACAAGGAACCAAAACAATCAGCATCAATTGCACCAATTCTACCGAAAAAAATTACAAAACAAGGTCCAAAATTCGACAAAGCCATTTGGATTTCACGTTTGAGTCCATCAGTTTCAGTCGATTATATTACTCGGTATATTATCATAAATACGTCCATTACCAACAAAGATCGATTCGATGTTTTCAAACTTGTAAAAAAAGACCGTGAATTGTCAACCTTAGCCTTTAATTCTTTCAAGATCAACACCGATGATTTTGATGTTTTGATTGATCCAGATGTGTGGTATCAGGGTATTATGGTTCGTGAGTTTTTACGTAATCAAAATCTCGGTGACTTTGTCTTTCCAGCTTCAAACGAGAAAGCCAAGTCGAAACCATCACCAGTCGAAACAATGGAAACAAATCAAATACAAGCAATGTCAAACTCAATTCCACCGAAGAAATCACCGGCAAAAACACAGTTTTAATGGAAAAATCATCTATTCAGCCATTAACGATTTACTATCAGAATGTTCGTGGTCTTCGTTCTAAACTCACTGAAACATGGCTTAATTCGTCTTTTTTCTCGACTGAATATTTCGACAACACTTACATTGTATATCGTACCGATCGTGAATCTACTGGTTCTTCACTTCGATTTGGTGGCGGTACATTAATTGCGGTACGACATGCCTTCTTATCATCAAAAATTAATCTCAACGGTTTTCATGACATAGAGTACACTTGCGTGGAAATTCAACAATCATCTAACTCGAAGCTGTATCTGTACACTGCATACATTCCACCCGCTTCAACATCTGAGATTTACCTAAGACATTTTAACGCAATTAAATCTATTCAACTTGATCACTCAGACTCAATTGTAATTTTGGGTGATTTTAACATTCCATCTGTTGACTGGATTTTGCCAGATGAAAATGCATGTGAAGATTTAAATGTTATGCTACCAGTGAATATTTCTTCAACATTTGCTGATGATTTTCTCCATGGGATTCTTTCAATGGGATATAATAGAATAAATGATAAATTCAATAGACTCGGACGATTACTAGACTTAGTATTCACGAATGATTTTCTTAATTTTGAATTAACAGAGCCAAATTCGTTGACAAACATCGATATTCATCATTCACCATTGCTTTTCATGTATGACAGTAAATTATCATTGAGTGATTCAAATGATAAACTGAACTATTTGCCGTAACTTCAAACGAGGAAATTATCACGGTATGGGTAATTTTCTCCATGATTTAAATATTGCTGATAATTTAATTGATAAATCATTTGACGAGAAAATTAGTTTTCTTCATGACGTTTTAAACGAGACCATAACGTTTTTTGTTCCTGTTTTAAAACTCCGCCAATTTACGAAACCATGGTGGAATAAGTACCTACAACAACAACAACAACAACAACAACAACAACAAAATAACAACACTCGTTTAAGGACCATCAATGCCTTTCAGCGTCTGGTCCGTTTTGTAATGGTCGACCCCTAACAATCCTTCTCCATCGCACCTTATCGAGAGCCAGGTCTTGAGTTTCGCTACTCCATTCGAATCCTCTTTCATTCAAATCATTCTTTACCGAATCCAAATATCGTCTTCGCGGTCTACCTCTACTTCTCGGTTCATTCACTTGAGCATTCAAAATTAACTTCGGCAATCGATACTCATTCATACTAGGGGCATATTACTCTTGCGAATTTTTTCCGAGTTCGCGAATTTACGAACAACTTTTCGAATTAATAAGTGAATTCACGAATTATCTTGCGAATTCAGGAATTCGCAAAATAATTCGAATTTTTTCTATACAAATTCGCTAATTTTTCTGAAATAGTATGAATTTGTATGTATGTCATTCATAAAGCAAGCTGTCGTCCATACAAGTTATTTGTTTATTTTCAATATTGTGTTTTGTTTTATGATAAAATCAAATAAAAATAAAATGGTACCGTGAATAAATATTTGTTGTTTGAAATTGAAAATAAATAAAACTGTATTCATATTAATTTCAGGAGAAATTTTTTGATGAGTTACGGCACATTTTAAATGAAAAGGTTCCATTCGACATCAAAACAATTTTAATAAATAGTTCATTTGACACCGAAATCTCCTTACTTGGTCATTGCAGACACATATTAACCACGGATTTCTTGCGACGGATTTTGTTTGCCATTTTTACCAAAATTATGCACAAAATAAGCACAGAAATAGGTAAATATTTGCGACAAAATATGCTCAAAACTTACACAAAATTGTCTCATTTTCACTTCTTCTTGTGCACTATTTTTGGACAATTACGTATAGTAAAATAACTATAAGATATGGCTTAGTGGGATAAACAATGATATTATTAATGAAATTGAACAATTTGCAAATGAAATGTTTGCAAAATTTGCAAACGCCATGATACTGTATGACGTTGTTATGCATTCACAAATTCGTACCAATTCGTGCGAATTTTCATTATGTATTACAATACGCGTCAAAGCGAATTCATGCGAATTACGGATTTTTTATGCGAATTATACGAATTTATGCGTATTTTCAATGCATTAGCGAATAGTAATATTCCCCTAGCATTCATACGCTGTACATGACCAAACCATCACAATCTCGACTTTCTAGCCACTTCATCCACCCAATCCACATTCAAAACTTCCCGTATTCTCTCATTCCTAATTGTATTTTCCCATTGATCCCTACCTAGGTAGCTATGCAGTGAGAAAAAAAATTCAAACACGTTCCCGAACGCCATCTAAACTCACGAACATAAATTAGATTCACCAACATTTGATACTGAATCTGAATAAAAATTGATTATGTGTAATTATATGAAAATAATTAAATATTTATGTACAATAAAATATTTTTCATTATTAAATTATCGAAATATAAATATTTTTGAAATAAAATAATAAAAACACGCCAATCGAATAAACATGCGGAGACTTAATATAAATAGTTTGTTTTGCTTTAGTTGTATTTTTAATTTCTCAATGAAGTATTTTCATTATTTTATTTCAAAAATATTTATATTTCGATAATTTAATAATGAAAAATATTTTTTGTCATAAATATTTAATTATTTTCATATAATTACACATAATAATTTTTATTCAGATTCAGTATCAAATGTTGGTGAATCTAATTTATGTTGTTCAGTTTAGATGGCACTTAACGGGGAGACTTACATACAAATGTACAGGGCTATATAGACTGCTTACCAGGGTAGATCCCTACGCGAAAAACCCGAAATCATACGCAGCACTTTCATATCCGTCACTTCCAAATCATGAATTAGATTATTAGAATCGACCCAGCTCTCGCTTCCATACGTGATAGTTAGTCTGAAGATTGACCGATGAATCATTAACTTTGTTTCCTTACTCAACTCTCGTTTATTGAAAACATGTGACCTAAGCTGTGCAACAACTTTATTACCATTCACTCTGCGATGTTCAAATTCCTTATCCAGCCTGCCGTCCTCAGAGAAGATGCAACCTAGATATTTGAATTGAGCCAACTGCTCAAGCACACTCCCATTCAACAGACAATTCACTTGCTTCCGATTTTTCCCAATATGCATAACTTGTGTTTTTGAACTGCCAATGGTCATTCCAAAGTTCGTACAGGCCGCTTTCTAAATCGCTAATACTGTTTTGTAGCTCCTGTTCTGAGCCACCAAACAGTACTAGGTCATCTGCATATGCAAGAGCAGGGATAATATTTCCCCCCAAAACTACGTTACCCCTCAGATTAGCTGATTTAATCAATTTATCCACATAAATTATAAACAGAAGCGGTGAAATTGTACAGCCCTGTCGGAGACCATTTCGTACTTCAAACCATTCACTCAATTCACCATCCACTCTCACAGCGGCTTCAGAGCATTTATACAAACTCTTAATTGCCCCCAGAAGGAAACCATTCACTACGTATTCACTCAACACCGACCAGAGCTTAGCTCTTGGTATGCAATCATACGCTTTTTGCAAATCAACAAAACATACATACATATCCTTGTTTCTCTCATGAAATTTCTCTATTAGCGGTCGCATGCAGAAAATTTGATCTTGACATCCACGCACCGGTCTGAAGCCCGATTGGTTTTCATCCAAGAGCGATTCGACAATAACTCTGGTACGTTTTTCTAAAATTGCACTGTAAACTTTTCCGACAACACTCAATAGAGAAATTCCACGATAGTTGTTACAATCTCTGTTGCTACCTTTCTTATGGAGTGGTGAGATAACTACTCCACCCCTTTCTTTCGGTACAATCGAAGAATTCCATGCTAGATTAAACGACCGATGTAACCAACGAACACCCACAAAACCACTACATATCAAATATTCATTTTTTATTTCGTCTACCCCTGCTGCTTTGCCCCATTTCAATTTTCCAATTGCCAACTCAATTTCTCCCATACTTATTCGTACCACTTTCCCTTCACTCACACCTTCATTCGCGCTGACATGCAATCCTGACATACTTTCAACATTCAAAAGTTCCTCAAAATACTCTCTCCAACGATTCAACACATTTTTTCTACCATTCTCTAACTCTCCAGACTTATCCAACACAGTTCCAGGCGCTCGTTTTTTACCACCATTACGTATATTTTTAACCTTCGACCAGAAATCTTTGCTTCCCAATTCACCCTCCTTCGCTTCCTTCACCAAAATCTTCACGATTCTCTTTTGCTCCTTGTACGACATATGGTTGTTGTCCGTCCGACACTGTAACCAACGCATCCATCTCACCCTTTTCTCTTTCACTGCCTCTTTCACTTCACCATTCCACCAGTCCGTCTTCTTTTTACCATTCTTACTCACATGCATTCCACAACATTCCTTTGCCGAGCTCAAAATTGCCGTTTTTGAAAAAATTCCATTCTTCATTGATATCAGACATCTCATTCATCTCCACTTGCGCAAATTTTTCATCCAATCTAGCCACAAATGCACTCACTACACTTTTATTCTTCAATTTATTGATTTTCACTCTAATGGTTGGATTCCGGTTTTTACTCGCTACTCCTTTTGGAATACGTAGTTTGCTTGCAACTAAGTAATGATCAGAGTTCAAACCAAAACTTCTATACACACGCGTATCTATAACTGTTTTACGCAATCAATCTTCCACAATCACGTAATCGAGCAGAGATTTCTGATTCTGGCCAGGATTTTCCCAAGAATACATATGAATGCTCTTATGCTTGAAGAAAGAATTAGTAATAACCAAATATGAACTCTGGCAAAAATCCAATAATCTCTTTCCGTTACTATTCCGACCACGAATAATACGTCTATGTTCACATAAGAAATGTCACATTATTAGCACATAGTCGCCATCTATACAGTCTCATTGTACATATTGAATGTGGATACTATCGTTATCACAGATATGAACCCGTCAACATAAACTCAATAGTACCTACTCAAAATATATGTAAATAATGACAGTTCAAAGCAGAGAGTGTATAGGAGGCGTCGATGTGATTTTCGGTCGTTTATTATTCGTGGTCGACTATTCGCTTCCATATCTTCTCCAAAATGACCCGAAACATTCGCGGAATTACTATTATCTTTACCAACTCTAGCATTCAAATCTCCCAACAATATAACGCATTCACTTCCCTTACGATAAACATTATCATTCAAATCACCATAAAAATCATTCATCTTTTCTGCATTTGCACCTTCACACGGAGAATACACACTCACGAAACGATAAACTACACCACTCAACTTGATTGAAAGGTATCTACAATCTTTGAAAAATAAAAGAAACAAAGAATGGAAACGATACAATAACAATGGCGACAAATCTTCATATGATCTTGCCTGTGCTGAATTTGATTCACTGAATATATTGCTGTACCAGAATTATAAAACTAAGTTAGAATTATCGCTTAGGTCAAATCCATCTGCATTTTGGAAATTTGTCAACACGAAACGCAACACCGAATGTTTACCAAAATTTTTACACTATGACTCACGTACTTCAAATGACACAAAGGAACAAGCTTCAATTTTTGCTGACTTTTTTAGCAGCAATTTTTCAACAAATCCACCTGTCAATACTGTCAATACTGTCAATACCGTCAATACTCAGTTAACTACCGTTCGCTTCCATATCTTCCCCAAAATGGCCTAAATATTCGCAAAATTCTGATTATCTCTACCTACTCGAGCATTAAAATCCTCTAGCAAAATCACGTTCTCATTTCCCTTACGATACACAATATCATTCAAGTCACCATAAAAATCATTCATCTTTCCTGCATTCGTACCTTCACACGGAGAATACACACTTACGAAACGATACACTGCACCTCCCAACTTGATTGAAATCCACATCATTCTTTCACTCACAAATCTATGACACACAATTGACTGCTCTAAACTGTTATGAATTAGAAATCCTACGCCTCAATTTGCTCTACCAGCTCTTCAAAATCAAGACAAATACGAGCGCTGGCCCGGATGGTATTCATCCTCTCGTTTTGAAGAACTGCGCTTCAATATTGTATCAACCAAAGGAAAAAGTACTAGAAAGAGCAATCCATTCTAGTACAAAAAAAAAAAAAATCCCGAAAAATCCCATCAAATCACATTTAATATTGTCTTACTAAAATAAAATACACATACATTACTCTTGACACATTATGACTTGTCAAACTCCCAATATAGTGAGATATTTTTGTATTTAAATATGATTTGTGTTTGTTGTGTTCCATTCAATTTCAGAAATAAATTTGAAAAATATTGATGATTCAATTTTATTTCCATGTTAATTTTCAAATCTTTTTCTGAAATAAATTGGAACACATCAAACAAAAATGACATTTAAATACAATTCACTATACTGGGATTTTGACAAATCATAATGTGTCAAGAGTAATGTATGTGTATTTTATTTTAGTAAGACAATATTGAATGTGATTTGATGGGATTTATCGGGATTTATTTAGTACTAGATTGGATTGCTCTTTCTAGTACTTTTACCCTTGGTATCAATCGTTCACTCTTTTTTTTAATGAATCGTTACAGACTGGCATTTTTCCTGACGCCTGGAAGAGATAATATTGTGTTCGATCCATTTTCAAGAAGGGAAGTAAATCAAACATAAAAAATTATAGATGTATTAATACACCAATTGCCAAATTAAATACGATTGCCAAACATTTTTTCGAACATTGCGTTAATTTTCAATTGACTCGCTATATTTCTGGGAAAATTTCTTCACATCAGCATGGTTTTATGAAACATCACTCAACAACAACCAATTTAATGGAATTTTTGCATTACTCCATCAATGGTATGAATTCCACAAATAGAGTTGATGTTCTTTATCTCGATTTTAGCATGGTTGTCGAATGCCATCAGTGAATCACATCATTCTCTTAAACAAACTAACGACACTTTAAATACCAAACAACATAATCAAATGGATAAAATCCTATTTATCCAACCGTCAACAGTTTGTGAAACTTGGAGTTGTTGAATCTGATGATTTCACTGTTAATTCTGGTGTTCCGCAAGGGAGTCATATCAGTCCAACTCTCTTCTTACTATTCATCAACGACCTGCCATCTGAAATCTCAAATAATGTTTTCCTGTCAATGTTTGCCAATGACGTCCAAATTGCAAAGACAATAAATCATCATTCAGATGTTCTTCAACTTCAATTTGCAATTGATTCGCTTAGAAACTGGTCTGATAGAAACGACTTCCATTTAAATCTTGAGAAATATTCAATTTTATCTCTGCATCATGGTAGAGGCCACCCTGAACCGTTGTATTACTATGGTGATATTCGAATTGCAAATTGCATTGAACAACGTGACTTGGGTATACTCATCGACAATAGACTGAATTTTAAAGAACATTCGGATTTGGTTATCTCTAAAGCAGGCTCTGCACTGGGTTTTTGTAGAGAAATTGATTGATCAACTCTTAAAGCAATATATTCGGCCTTGGTTCAATCAAATCTTGAATAAGCAAGCCCAGTATGGCTAAATATTCCATCAACAAAATCCATTATGATTGAAAGTATTCAAAAACAATTCACAATGTACTTGCTTCGCGAATACCCAAACGCATTGAATAATTATCAAATTTCATCCTATAATGATCGTCTAAACGCTTTAAATATGTCTAGACTTAGCAGTCGAAGAATTAATTTTGCTATAGTGTTTTTGTACGATTTAATAAATGATAAAATTCATTGCCCATTTGTAAAAAATCTATTTTATATAAATTCAAATCCGCGTAATTTTAGAAATGCTGAACTCTTTAGAATAGCTAATTTTGACCTAAGTATGAACAAATAGGCCGTCCCAAGGTATCTCGAAATCATAATCAACATACATGTACAGATTTAGCATAAAAAACTGCGTCTATTGATATTAATTTCAGAGTTGATAAAGGTTTCTTCGCGATCAAAATCATGGATAAAATCATAAAGAAATTTGTCAGGTTTCAATAATATGTTTCAATCTAACGACAAATGTACGTTAAATTCATCCTACTCAAATACATCGATGGTTACATCGGTTGTTCAATCTAGCGTGGAATTCATCAGTTGTCCCGAAGGAATGGGGGGTGGGTGCAGTTATCTCACCACTCCATAAGAAGGGTAGCAGCAGAGATTGTAACAACTATCGTGGAATTTCTCTATTGAGTGTTGTCGGAAAAGTTTACAGTGCAATTTTAGAAAAACATACCAGAGCTATTGTCGAATCGCTCTTGGATGAAAACCAATCAGGCTTCAGACCGATGCGCGGATGTCAAGATCAAATTTTTTGCATGAGGTAACTAATAGAGAAGTTCCATGAGAGAAACAAGGATATGTATGTATATTTTGTCGATTTACAAAAAGCGTATGATTGTATACCGAGAGCTAAGCTCTGGTCGGTGTTGAGTGAATACGTAGTGAATGGTTTCCTTCTGGGAGCAATTAAGAATTTGTATAAATGCTGTGAAGCCGCTGTGAGAGTGGATGGTGAATTGAGTGAATGGTTTGAAGTGCGAAATGGTCTCCGACAGGGCTGTACAATTTCACCGCTTCTGTTTATAATTTATGTGGATAAATTGATTAAATCAGCTAATCTGAGGGGTAACGTAGTTTTGGGGGGAAATATTATCCCTGCCCTTGCATATGCAGATCTAGTATTCTCTGGCAGTAGTATATGAATGGCGGTTTCATCCACGTTTTCAAGTATTAGTGTACACGTACACACATACACACATATGTGTATGGGAGGAGGAGGGGCATACATACATACAGACTGAAAGAAAAAAAGAGATTTCATTTGATTCTATGTGTTTTGTTTTTTTTTTTTTTTTGTTTTTGTTAATTACTCATTGATTATGATTTTTGTTACGTTGGCGTCAATTTGGTATTGTATTAATGCCCCTCGCCTCTTTGATATTTTTGATTTTTTGAATTGGTGTAACTGTTGAAATTTTCCATGACGGTGGAATATAACCACCTTCTAATGTATGATTGATTGAAAACTTGTGAACTAATTCAATTGAAATGGACACAGTTTTTTGCTGTTCTGCATACTTTTAAACCACTCATATTAAACACAATCAATCGACAATGTTAAATAATGAACTAAATGTTCAATACCTGAGAAAATGCCACCAATAACAATTAACATAGATAATACTAAATACATCACAATTTTATTACTTCAGAGAATTCTAACAATTTATGAAATCTCAAATCTCAAATAATCACAACTCCATAGATTCTGCTATTTATAAAATGGGCTTCGATGATAGTGAACCGGTTTTAGATTCATCCTACAACTCCTCTATACATACGCATGATGGTATGATCATCATGAATATTTAAATGGTATGATCATCATTCGATGATATTCGATAATATTCGCAATGAAAATGATCTGGATGTTAAATTTCATCAATTCATTTTGTCTCACTTTATTATCGGTTCAATATTATATATATGTATAATATCAGTTTTTGTCATTGTGAAACTCTTCAAGGCTAACGTAAATAATTCTAAATATTGTCAGTATTGTAACACGAATCGACACGCGCAATTTTGCTTTCGCATTTTATATGTTGATCATCAATTATTCGATGTGACCTTTTTTGAATGTTGACATGTTACTTTCGTTAAGACTTGTGATACAACAACATCTGTTTTTCGAGCCGCACACAATTGAGAAAAATGGAAAAATGTATCGAACACTTTTGTGACGAATTTTGTAATGAACATGAATTTGAAAAAAAACGAATTGTGTGTTGATTTTGATGACAAAATTTTCAAAGTGAGCTTGAAATGATCGAATACGAAGCCTTCACCAATTATAATTAAATTATACTGAAAATTAAAATCTTTGCTTTATATGGAAGACCCGAGTATATCACAATTTATGAACAATGCATTTTCTCGATAAAATATTGAAGACTTAGTGTAAACGAAATCTATTGTTTCAGATACACAATCAAGTGCATGCGCACCATCATGCAAACTCTTAAAATGAGCCGTTATAAATGATTTATATCACTTAATATCTTTGATGTAACGAATACAACTTAGTTGTGATCCATGTCTGTCTATATCTATGTCTATGTCATTTGCCAAAATATTGAGATTTTTGTATATTTATTTACCATGCGTTGTCGATCGATGAATAAACGGATTTCAACATAAAAGATTAAGTTCATTATCAGATTAATTTGAAATTTGGGGTTTTCCACACTCATATTTAATCAGAAGATTTATTTATTTGATGGAAATTAAATATTCATGATGATCATACCATCATGCGTATGTATACGGTAAATTAGGATGAATCTAAAACCGGTTCACTATCATCGAAACCCATCTTATAAATAGCAGAATCTATGGAGTTGTGGTTATTTGAGATTTGTGATTTGAATGCATTGCAATAAACAAGCATTCTTGGATTTCAACAATTTTGAAAAGTTATAATAACAGTTTTTGAGTTTGGTTAGATTTCATTTGATATTTTGTAAAGTAAAAATTCAAAAAAAATTTCATAAATTGTTAGAATTCTCTGAAGTAATAAAATTATGATGTATTTAGTATTATCTATGTTAATTGTTGTTGGTGGCATTTTCTCAGGTATTGAACATTTAGTTCATTATTTAACATTGTCGATTGATTGTGTTTAATATGAGTGGTTTAAAAGTGTGCCGAACAGCATTTAATCTTATTTATTGGGCTCACTATAGAAATTATAGAGATGAGTAAAAATAGACATAGTGCATTTTTTTAAGTTACAATTTTGTTTTTAAAAAACGTCCCATTCAATCTCAACGTCCCATCGTCCCATTCAATCTTGAAATTTTTCATTTCAATAAATAATAACACCAAATTATCTCTTTTTTATGATGTTGTGCAGAGCCATATACGCCACAATTGGTTTCTTGGGGTACTGATAATGACTCTTTGGATGTTAGGTGGTCAATACAACAAGGGGACAATATAAGCTATAAAGTATCAATTGAACCGCCAGATGCAATGGAAAGCGTATTATATGTTAAAGAGAACTATGCAGGATTTGAAGGTTTAGTACCAGGGCGCGCATACAACATTTCTGTGCAAGCAATGTCCAATGATAACAATTCAGTGCCAATAACTGGACAATTTCGTACAATTCCATTGGAACCATTGAATGTGGAATTTGACAAAAATTCTATCACATCGAACAGTTTTCGTGTTAAATGGGAAGCGCCCAAAAGAAGAAGCGAATTTGATAAATATCAAGTGAAAATATGTCAACAGCATGATGTACCACGCACCGAAAAATCGGTTGATTGGATAGAATTTAATGAAAATTTGGAACCAGGTCAAACCTATCAAGTGGTTGTAAAAACTGTCTCAGGCACTGTGCAATCACGGTTAACATCTGGTGACGTTACATTGAAAACATTGCCATGAAATTTCATGAAGATGAAAAAAAACTACCAATCGTGAAAAGGCAATAAAACTAAAACATCAATCTTAATTCCGCACAATTATTACTAATCAAACTATTTTTTAATCCATTTTTTTTTTATTCCTTTCATATTAAGCATACTCTGTATTTTAAATATTTTAATATCTTCATGATATTTATCTATATCGAATAAAAATATATTTTTTTAATTTGTTCTTAAGTAAAATATTTACGACAAAGGTCACAAAATACTTACGTAATTATTTTAATTATAATTAAAAAAATCCTAATTAGGAGTGTGCATACACATTGCGGATAGTCGACATTCTATCTTCTATATTCAAATGGAGAAAACAAAATAACATACACGTTAAATGTTTTGGCAGAATGCCAACGTCAAGTTGGAAATATTGATTTGCCAAATAAGTGTACTGAAGTTTTGCAAACTTTTTTAATTTTTTTTTCGTTTTGTCCGAACATATGGAATTGATTTTATTCATGAAACATGACTACGCATATTCTAATTTAGCTCTCTTCATTTGATTGAAAACGGACGGATTTAATGGAAATTGTTATGCGATTAGAGAAGGTTTCATTTCAGAATACAACTCAAATGATTATAATCAACTTTATTCGATTTTAGTTAGTTTTAGGTAATTTTATAAATAAACAATTAAAATCTCCTAATATATTGAATCAATTTCACTATTAACATCAACCAAATACATTAGTTCGTTCATTCATTCATTCGTATGTTTGAAAATACAACTAGAATGTCATTTTCGGTTTTGCATTGTTTGAAACACTGCAAAGGTAAAGTAGCCATACTGACAATGTATTTGAATAGGAAGAATTTAACGTACATTTGTCTTTAGATTGAAACATATTATTGAAACCTGACAAATTTCTTTATGATTTTATTCATGATTTTGATCGCGAAGAAACCTTTATCAACTCTGAAATTAATATCAATAGACGCAGTTTTTTATACTGAATCTGTACATGTATGCTGATTATGATTTCGAGATACCTTGGGACGGCCTAATGAACACTAATGCCCCAATAACGCAAATATGTAAATATGCTAATATTATCAAGTTTGTTTTCACTGACTCAACCAATCGTAATGACTTTAAAAGGAAACTATTTAACCTGCCAGATAATTTATTTGATATCGTATAATACTGTGATCTATATTTTAATGTATGTAATTATTGTAAAGAACTTTTCAGCTAGTTTTAGCGGTGGCAAATAAATAAATAAATAAGTATTTAACAAGAACAGTAAAAGACAAATAATTGGCAACATCGCAAGAAGAATATTTTTATTTGATTTATGAAGAATCTCACAAGTTTCAAAGGGAATTCGAAAAACATCAAAAATTGATCATCAATCGAAGAAAACATAAGGTTAAACGTAACCGTGTCAAACGACGATCAAAGTACATATCTCGGAGAACAATGAGAAAATTGCAATGGAAAAAATTCCAATGGAAAAGATACTAATGGAGAAAATACAATAACATCATTTTCTATGTTGCCGAGTTACACCCAAATCAAACAAAGGATGATCTTTCATAAGTAGTTAACAAGAACAGTAAAAGACAAATTATTTTTTTTATTTTTTATTTTAAATAATTTTCTTTTCATCAAAAATAAAGAAAAAATCGAACAAAAAATATTTCGTTTACTTTAAGTTTCAATAAAATATCGATTTCTATTCAATGCAATGGATTTTCTTGGAATTGAATCATTTCGTTCAGTTCAAATTGGGTTGATGTACACTGACAAAAATTTGAACCAAAAACTAGGGGGAAATCACGAACGAAATGTATCTAGAATGTTAGAAAATATGTATAAGTATTATTTTCGTTTGCTACGATATTTTTTAAATGACAAAAATTTTTTGAAATAATCACCACATTTAACACCTTTTTTGTATTCACAATAAATGTCAAATGATTGTGACATGTTGGCTACCAATTTTTGTTATTGTCTGTAGATGTTAAAAGATTGTGAGACAGTGCGAAATGAGCTGCAATAATGAGGGACGAGGAATTATGTCATTATTATATGTCAGTAGACACATAGAAATTTCCAGAATAATTCTTTATAGAAATAATTATAATATAATGAAATTACAAAGTTATTTGAAACGCATCGTATTCGACAAACGAAGCACTTTTTAAGTTATGTATATAATATCAAATCATTGTATATTAGTCACATAAGCACATCGCTAATGCAGTGTAGTGACAGATATAAGTTGTCACAAATGTTAGACAAATGTGAGCTGATGTCAGTCGTTGTTTACAAATGTATGTTGAATATTTTTGGGCGCAATTTCCCCCTAGATCAAAAGTAAGACGAATAAAATCTTATATACGGAATAAGACGATTTATTGTCTTATTTTTAAAGTCTCAGTCCATTTGATACATTTTGTTGTATAATTTTTAAATGATGAAACTTAAGAAAAAAATAGTTTTGTTTTGAAATTTGACAGATCACACAAATCGTGATTGCAATCGAGTTCTCTCTTTCTAACACATTCGCTGTTCGAGCGTTGCTGGATTTACCCCATTAGCATGCGACACAAACCAAAGAACGTAACAATAAGCCGTCCGCACATTTTTAGAACAGAGAGAACATGCACAGCATCACTCGAATTGCGAATGTGTTAGAAAGAGAAAACTTGATTGCAATCATGATTTGTGTGAACTGTCAAATGTTTCCATGAAATTTCAAAATAACAAATGATTTCAAAACGTTCTTTCTATGAAGTCTCATCAGTTAAAAATAATATAACAAATAGTATAAAATTCACTAAGACTTCAAAAATAAGACAATAAATCGTCTTATTTATCATTTATTTATTTGTTACAAAACCTAAATTTATGTCAATATGTGTTCACTAGCAAGCTAGTAAACATGCTGGTCAAAGACCCAATGCGACATAAATTCCGCCCATGGTACGACTTTAGCAAAGAGAATACAATCAGGGGTGGGATGGTATTAAAAAGAAGCTTCAATACCAAGATTGGGTCCAGAAAACCATGGGAAAACCGGCCGGCCTCTGAAGAGTCAGGGGAAACACAATAATTATTTAACTTAAAATTAAATTACGTTAACAATGATAAACAAGAGTAAAATAAAATAAAGTGCAAAGAGAAGAAATAATAAGAAGAGAAAAATAGCTTAAAACTAATTGGTAAAGAAATTGCACGACATGCCACCGAGTGAACGAAGTTTACGTTATACATATTTATATTATTGCACGGATCGTAGATGATTTTTTAACGCGTTTTTAACTGAAGCTAATGAATCGTTGTTTCTAATTTCAACTGGTAAACTGTTCCAAAAATTAATTGCAGAGTAACTGAATGCGCGTTTGTCAAATGCGGTACGTGGATTAAAATTAACGCAAAGGTTGTCTGGATAACGCGACGTTTCACCGTTTCGAATAAATATGTGATTCAGATATTTAGGAGCCTTTTTTGACAACTGCTTGAATATTGAGACGGCCAATTGAAGCTTAGCTCTACTTTCAGGCGTCAAACCATTCAAACGCTCACGATATTCAGTAACATGTTCACTACGCAATCAATCCGAAAACATATCTAATCTTATCGTTGTCAGCAATAAGATCACGGTTGAGCTGATTTTGAGTGCTATGTGCACCTCAGCCATAAGTTACTACATTCCCATAATCCATAATGGGGTCAATGAGCGCCGCAGCCATATCACGTGATATTATTGATATAATTGGGTATAAAATGCTTTGTTTGCTGAATGCGATTTAACACACCGTACACTTTCTGCAATTTACACTTGTCATGTTCTTGGACATTGAGAGATTTTCGTCAAAAAGAACACCAAGATTTTTAATTAACTTACAGAATTCGAGTTTTTCATCATCAATTTTCACATCACTGACCGCATCAAAATTTAACCGACTTGTATGATATTTAGAACCGATAATCATTACTTTCGATTTAGAACCGTTTAATTTCATACCGCGATTCTTAATAAAAATATTTAATTTTGCGAGATCCGACGCAAAAAAGAGTATATTTTGAAGCGCTGGAGAGAATATTTTGAGGTACTGCTGAATGTTGAAAACGTGACAGTAGTGAATGGGAGTGAAAATGAAACATTGACGGAAGGGTAAATGGAAGGAATAAGCGTAGGTGAGATAGAATTGGCAGTGAGAAAGTTGAGTTGGGGGAAAGCAGCAGGGGTAGATGAGATTAGGAATGAATATTTGATTTGTAGTGGGGCAGTAGGTGTTCGTTGGTTACATCGTTTGTTTAATCTTTCTTGGAGTTCATCAGTTGTACCGAAAGAATGGGGCGGAGCGGCTATCTCACCACTCCATAAAAATGGAAGTAATAGGGATTGCAACAACTACCGTGGAATTTCTCTATTGAGCGTTGTCGGAAAAGTTTACAGTGCCATTTTGGAAAAACGTACCAGAGCTATTGTCGAATCGTTCCTGGATGAAAATCAATCGGGTTTTAGACCGATGTTCGGTTGTCAAGATCAAATTTTTTGCATGAGACAACTTCCATGAGAGAAACAAAGACATGTATGTGTGTTTCGTAGATTTACAAAAGGCGTATGATTGTATACCGAGAGCTAACTTGTGGTCAGTGCTGAATGAATACGGTGTAAATGGTCTCCTTCTGGGAGCAATTAAGAGTTTATATAGATTTTGTGAAGCGGCTGTGAGAGTGGATGGTGAATTGAGTGAATGGTTTGAAGTGCGAAATGGTCTCCGACAGGGCTGTACAATTTCACCGCTTCTGTTTATAATTTATGTGGATAAATTGATTAAATCAGCTAATCTGAGGGGTAACGTAGTTTTGGGGGGAAATATTATCCCTGCTCTTGCATATGCAGATGACCTAGTACTGTTTGGTGGCTCAGAACAGGAGCTACAAAACAGTATTAGCGATTTAGAAGCGGCGTGTATGAACTACGGAATGACCATTAGCAGCTCAAAGACGCAAGTGATGTTCATTGGTAAAGTTCGGAAATCAATAAAATGTGTGTTGAATGGGAGTGTACTTGAGCAGGTGTCTCAAGTCTCAATTCAAATATCTTGGCAGTATCTTCTCTGAAGATGTTAAACTTGATAAGGAATTTGAGCATCGTAGAGTGAATGGTAATAAAGTTGTTGTACAGCTTAGATCGCATGTATTTAATAAGAGTGAGTTGAGTAAGGAGACAAAGTTGATGAGCCATGGGTCAATCTTCAGACCAACTATCACGTACGGTAGCGAGAGCTGGGTCGATTCGAACAGTTTAATTCATGATTTAGAAGTAGCTGATATGAAAGTGTTGCGTATGATTTCAGGTGTGTCGCGTAGGGATCAATGGGAGAACAGAATTCGGAATGAGAGAATACGTGAGGACTTGAATGTGGATTCGATTGATGAGGTAGCAAGAATGTCAAGATTGAGATGGTTCGGACATGTACAGCGTATGAATGAGTATCATCTGTCAAAAATGATTTTAAATGCTGAAGTGGATGCGCCAAGAGGAAGGGGTAGGCCACGAAGACGATATATAGATTCCGTGAAGAATGATTTGAATGAGAGAGGATATGACTGGAATAGGGAAACTCAAGACCTGGCTCTCAACAGAGTATGTTAGAGAAGAATTGTGAAGGGGCTACCATTACAAACAGACCAGACGCTGCAAGGCATTAATGGTCTATAAATGATTGTTGTTGTTGTTGTTGCGAGATCCGACTTTACTAATTCATTGCCGTTATTTATTTGATCAAACTCAACTTCAATAAGAGCCTGACAATCATCCGCGAATAAATGACCGGTCATATTTTCAAAAATGCTAATTGTGTCGTTAAAGTAAAGCGAAAGGAATGTTTGGCCAAAATTGCTGCCTTGAAGTACACCGTTATTAATTGTGACAAAATCCGATTCATGATTACCGACTTTAACTTTAACTTTTTGCTGAATATTTCTATAAATTAATTTAATTAATTTCGTAGCGTTTTTAGAAAAACCGTATGCTTCACAAACTTTTAACAGGGCGTTAAGCGGGACGGACAGAAATAATGCTGACTGGTCGATATTCAGATATGGATGTAAGATAAGGAACTTTATTATGTGACTTGATGATGATTTTGTTCCAATCAGCTGGATTTCAAAAATAAATGGAATGATTATACGAAGAAAAACAACAACAACAACTTCATATGAAAAAAACTTAGGGTCTCCATATGTCATTTCAGTGGTACGATTTGAATTTTTATTTAAAAAAAAAAAAAGGTCAAAATTATTTTTTTTATTTTCGAAAAATAAAATTTAAAAATATTTGTTTTAATTTTTACGAAAATTGCCCTCGATTATATTTCCTTTTGCCAAATTTACACTCGTCGAGTTAGACAACTATACCTGGACCACCTATATATTCAATATTTCACTCAGTGAAAAATTCATTTCATTCGATGTAATTGACAATTCGAAGGCATAAATTAACTTGGCCTTCTTTTGGTAATGTACCAACTTCTCGAAACTTATTGTCCTTCCTGTTCCCATAAAGATATTAGCTTCAAATTCATTCTTTTCATGTTTATACTAAATTTGAAAAAATTTGTTACCCATGCGAATGTAACTGAGTGAAATCTATAAATAGAAGTGAAGTTGACACGCATTCTGTTTTGGTTTTGTTTTTTTTTTTTTGTTTTTTTTTATAAATCGTTAAAATTGATGGATTATTGATAAATAAACAAGACGAAATGCATAGCTGTCGCTTACATCGTTTACGAACGAGTAAGAATAACAGAGAAATGTCTTAATTTTTTTTTTTTTTAGTGTGATTGAAAACAATTCAAATCGCACCACTGAAATGACATGTGGAGACCCTAAGCTAGCTATATCAGCCAAAAAATTCGCTAATTAAAAACTTCTGTAAAGTAAAGTTGTGCCTACGATTCTATATTCTCACTATTATTCTCATCGATACAAATGGAATACAGCTGCAGCTGAGATCAAAATTGTATTCCTATTCGTTATAGTCGCCGTATTTCATGTAGTGCTCACTTATTAGTTTATTGTTTACAAGTTTTTGCTGAATCAGACGAACGGAGGGATATAAAAAAAATTTAACAGTTGATTCG
Source organism: Resseliella maxima (assembly GCA_029041755.1). Classification (NCBI taxonomy): domain Eukaryota; kingdom Metazoa; phylum Arthropoda; class Insecta; order Diptera; family Cecidomyiidae; genus Resseliella; species Resseliella maxima. The sequence goes on from JAQOWM010000270.1 coordinate 23,814, forward strand.
GCTTGACGGACGGATAGACATGGAAGAAATTCCAGTATTCGATTCAGACGGACGTACGGACTAAATTGACGCATGCAGCATGTTCTAGTTTTTTAAATTTTTTCTTTTAAACCTTTGTCACGTGCTGGTCACTTTAGAGACCAGATATTCAAAGCAATAAAAGAAATAGGTCGCCAATTGCTTTTGATTGGGAGTAAATTAAAAAAAAACTTCAGAAATCCTCATAGCTTTCATTCGGTATCATACAAATTACTATCTGTTATTTGTGTTGGTTGCTGTGGACCAAAATAACCACAAAAGTCGAATTTCAATTGTTTTGCCATTTTCGGAAAGTTTATACGCATAGAACCATTAGAAGAATTTATTTTCATCGGCTGTGACTTTTTTCTAAATTACAGAACGCGAAATAATTTTGATGAAAACTAAATTGTAAAGGTGTTTAGTCAAACTTCAATAATGCTGGAACCTAAAGTCTTGCTGCAACTGCTACTGTAAATAATACGGCAACTTAAAGTATAACTGTTATTCAAACTAGACTTTAACTGCTACTGCAATTGGAACTAAATAGAAAGACCTTGCTTCTATTTTGGCTTTCGCCATAACACAGTGATTTTATTCTTATGATTCAATTGTATTTATACTAATATTTTGCCCTACTATGTTGATTTGTGTTCTTTACGCAATGCTTAAATTGGTGCATTTCCAATTTTCCAAAAATTCCACTAATTAAAAATCCAATTGTTATTGTTTTCATTTCCGTTCTTATCAGTTATGCAGCATTGTCGATTCTAATAAATTTTTTTTTCTCAACAGATTTTAGCCGAGCTCACAGTTTTTATCAAAAAAAAAAATCACATTAATTTTAAAAAATCGCGATTAATATTTAGTCCATTTGTCTTTTGCATCATGCTATGATTCGACGCTGGAGATTTTCATACAGTGATTCGATTTTGATCCGTGGGATGTTTTGCCAAGCCGCCTCGATGGCCGCCTTGTTTTGAGCTGAACTGTCGACCTTCCTTGTATACATCTTGAGCTAAAATCAACCGGACATTCTCAATGATGTTCATATCTGGTAATTTAGACAGCCATTTTCAGTTTAAAATAACATAAAATATGGGGCAAGGGGATGAAATTTGATATTTTGTCGATGATTAAGATTGTAGTAAGCTACGTTTTGTATTTTGCATAGCGTAGACAGAGCGCGTAATATTTTAGTTCCATAGCTTTGAGAAGAATGAGTAAAAAATTTGTAAGCCACAAATCTTTTCACGATTCAGTTTAAAAACATTGAAACTATTAGTTTTTGCAATAAAACGTAAAAATTGACGTAACTTATATTTTGTTTGAAAAATTGCGCTGGTCATTTGAACAGTTGAGAGTTTTCACTCTCAACTGTTCATTTTTGTGACCAGATACTCATTTTGATTTTTCAGTGAAAAAAAATGGTTTTATTTTCAAAAACTAATGATGAGGAATGATTCATAATGTTGAAAAATACGATATATTTTTTTTTCGAAGGGAAAAGAAAAAATCGCGTGACAAAGGGTTAGTTTCAATTTCAATGATGGCCTATCTATCCGCGATAAGAAAGATATTCCAGTTACAGGAATTGAATTTACCCATTACAGTGTCTTTCTCAATCATAAAAAAATCGGCCGCATTGAGAATCGAACCCGGGTCATTTGCATACTAATCCATATTCTTACTGTATTATCGTTTTCTCAGGAATGAATTGGTTAGAAAATCGAAAGCCGACTATAATCGTCGCTGATTGTGAAAAAATCGTTACCGACTTTGAATAAATCAGCTACTGATTACGAGAAAATCGTTGGCCGATTAAAATCGTCAAATGATTGTTTCAAAGCGATTTCTTAAATGCCAATTTCTCAATAAAATCGTCACCGATTGAAATCGGACCATGATCGGTTCCTAGGAAAACGAATGGATTCAAATAGTATATAATATTTCTCAGAGAAGGAAAAAGCGTATGGTTTTGTACGCAAACCTGCTATTAGTAATTAATAAAACAATATCATTTTTCAAGTATTTTATATGTATTTTTTTAAATTTTTTTCCCTTTATACAAACTACATTATCGGTGACCAATGTAATACAAAAAGTGAATTGAACCAAAAGATATTCTTTCTATTTTTTCTTATGATAAAACAAAAAAAAACAAAAAAAAAAATCAGAGTTCATTTTGAGAACGAAGGAAAATTAAAAGTTTTTTAAATGCATTGGTCGTCAAGATGAGAAGCGCAGAATAAACAGTATTTAATTTATTTGATTTCGTGTTCGTTTCTCCCCTTTTCCAATTTTAAAAATATTCAAGTCATTATAATTTTATTGAAAACGCATCAACCATCCTAATTTGCTTCTTCTTTCCTATTTTCTTTTAATTTAGACTTTAAAGAGTCACATAATTTGACAAATATTTAATGATCATATGTAACTGCTTATGGATCAAGTCGATCAAATATTTGGAATTTTTTACTTAGACGAGCATGCCCATGTTATCATAAAATGTTTGTATTTTTTTTTTTTCAAAATCAGATGGATTTACTTGAATCTGTCTCTCATAACAATACATCTGACCGTTTTTTGAGGTTCCGAACAAAAAAATGCTTTTCAATCAGTAATGTTTGCTTTAGAATTTATGTTTTTGTTATTGGGATTTTTATTTATAATTTCCATTATTAAGATGATCAACAAATTGTATGTGTGTGTGTATGTGTGTGTGTGTTTGTTTGTTTCTTTCTCTCTTTCAATAATATAAATACAATGCATGTGTGTATGTTTTGTTGTGGTTTCATTCAATAAATAAATAAGATCGATATGCACATCGTAATTAACACGAAAAGAAAAATTCTATCAAAAGCGTTAAAACGCGGGGCGAAAGCGTTTTGTGTTAGCGACGTAGGTTTTTTTTAAACATGTAAATGTGCTCACGAGTTATATACGCTTTCATTATGTTTCAATTGATTTTTTTTTTTTCAAAACATGTTTTTCTCTTAAAAGCATAATTCTGCAAATTTAGTTTTACATGTTTTATGGTTAATTCTTTTATCTTTCTTATTTTTGTTTGTTTAATTTTTTTTTTTTTTTTTGTTTTGTTTTGTGTTTTTTTTTTCGATTGTGATTACATTTATCGTTTTATTTAATCATTATTTTCACTGCTATTACCAAAATATTATTATTTTAAGTATCTGTTTTTCATTCTAACTCTTTCAACGTTGCGCCCGTTTTACTTCAACTGAAGTATTTTGTACGTGAATTTGTTTGAAAGTGTTTAACACTTGTTTTTTTTTTTTTTTACTTTATTATCATAAATATTTCTCTAGTAAAATTTTATAGATGATTTTTTTTTTGTTTTTAATTCTTCGCTTCCTAAATTTTAAGCTAAATAGCATCCGTTAATTAGTTCAATTAAATATTTTCAATCACTTTTCGAAGTGACATAAGTTCATGTGTTCTCTTATTTTGTTTTGTTTTGTTTTTTTTTTTTTTTTACTTTTCGGTTAATTTTCTAGGTAATTATTAATGTTTACAGAGAAAAATTAACAAATTGAAAAAAAAGGAAAAAAAAAAATAACGAAGAAAAACACTATGTGTTTGTGTATGTGTGAGTGTGTTTTTTCTGTTTTGTTTTGAATGAATTTCATTTGGCCTATTGCGAGAAATCTGAATATAATTTCTATATTTTTGTTGTATTATGTTCTCGTGGAAATGCATTTATTTTGAGTGACTGATGCATAAAATTCAGTTATTTAATTTTTTTTTTTTTTTTTTTTTTTCAAGTTGCCAGCGACTTGTTGGTTGGTCACTAGTATTCATATTGTTGTCGTCATTCACATTTGGTTATTCCAAAAATTGTTAATTTAAGAATGCGTTTCGATTATTAAATAAATAAAATGATGGATTTTGTGAATGAAGATTCTGATGGTGTTGTTGTTGTTGTTGCTGCTGCTGTTGTTGTTGTTGTTGTTGTTGTTGTTGTTGTTGTTGTTGTTGATGCTGTTGCTGCTGCTGCTGCTGTTGTTGTTGTTGTTGTTGTTGTTGTTGTTGTTGTGATTGGACCAAATGGTTAAGATTTGATGTATTTAATGTAGATAAAGTTCGATTAGCAACAGCGACGGCTGAACGCCGATGATTCTGTTGTTGGATTTGATCTGGAAATCAAAATAATAATTCTTAAATAAATATATATTTGAAATTGAAAAGAAAAAAAAAAACAATTTGATTTGGAATAGTCTTACTTACCCGTTGTTTGCTGTTGGTTGGCGGCATTCAACGGATGATAGCAAAGTAAAAGTAAATTTCATTTGTCGATTAACGTTTGATCCAGACTATTGTTATTAGTTTGGGCCTGTTGTATGTGATGTTGCAAACGTTGATGCTGTTGCCTGTGAATTATTTAGATTATTAGGTTGTTTCATTACAACAAATGGAAATAAAAATAATAAGTGATTTCAAATCTATAATATTCAAGCGTATATACAAATTGATACTTACATTTGAATCAGTGCAGTTGCAACAACGTTTGGATTGACGGTTGTCACGAGACCAGATGGGTTTGGTGGTGGTTGGACCGAATTCAAATGTTTAAACACACAGTGTGGTTTACGACAGCCCCCTTTATTCTCCCAGTAACATTGAATTTGATTTCTGTGACAAAATAGATTTCAATGGATAATTAAATTTTTATTTTTGCGATTCGATCAAAGATCGAAAAAAACCCTTTTTTCTCCTTGAAAATATAAGATTTTACCGTGCTTTCTCTATGACCATATGACGATCAGGGCAATTTGGTTGGAAACATTGGTTTTCCGTCCATTTTGGGCATACACGTTCATGACCTAATGCAGATGGTTCGTGGCGATATGGGCAGCTAGTTCCCTGTTAATAAAAATCAAATTAATAATGTAAAAGTGTTAAAAATACAAAAAAAAAAAAAAAAAAAAAAAAAAAAATGAAGAAGAAGAAACTAATGACAGAAGAAAAATGATTACCTTTCTGCACACCGAATAATAGTAGAAATAGCAATCTTGTAGATTTTTTGGCGATGACATAATATTATCGTTTGGTTGAACTTTTTTTTGGTAAAAATTATCTAATTGCCTATCACATAAAACGAAAGAAATCAAAATGAAATTTTAATCAAATGTTTGACATTTATGTAAATCATTGACATTATGATGTCGGGATTTTTGATGTTGAATTACAATCAAAAATCGATTTTGGTCACACATTTTGGCCACACATTATTGTGACAAATTAAATCATTCACATTTTCTAAAATTAAATAAAATCATTAAAATCAATCGCATCGAACAAACTGTTATCAAATATCTTTTCATTTCGTCGTCAAAATACACATACAAACATCAACGCACGCACAATATATTTCTTCTTTTAAGGTGAAATTTATACCCACAAATGAACAGAAATCGTATAATATTGATATTGAAATTGTTAAAATATATTAATTTGATGAAAAAAAAAAATGTTTTTATTTTCTTTTGAGATAAATTCAATAAAATCGATTAAATCATAATAATTACTTTGTTTAGATGATTTAACTGTTCAACTATTCTATTTAATTTAATTCGCCCAGTTCCGAAAGACACCAAATAAATTAACCTTTATTACTTGTATACGGACATATGACTTTTTATCCTACAAACATTTACGAATCTCTCTCTCTCAAGCAATTCGCTTACGTTTTGCTTTGGCTACACATATTCAATTTAATGTGTGTAATGTGAATGTATGCGTGCGTGTAGAGCGCGATTGACTGTGTGTCTTCCATGAGAATATGCGCATTTCTCTATATGTCTCTACTGTCGACATACATTTTTATAGCATGCACCAACCTCTCTTTCGTATTATCGGTTTCACATGCACTGGTATAGAATTTGAACGAGCAAAAAAAAGGCAAAAAAAAAAATAGAGAGAAAAAACATCTCACACACATGATTGATTTCATGCATTCAATTCCACACATCCGATTTCATTTTGAAATTGTCTGAGAAACGGTATATTCTAAGGTTAGATATGATATATGATAAAGAAAAAACTTACAGATTAAAAAAAAATCAAGCAACGACTTTTTTTTCTCTTCTCTTTTCTTATTTTTAAATTCAAAAAGTTGTTTTTTTTTTTCTTATTATTAATTATTAATTTACATACCATTGACCCATAACAAGTGGCATTTTAAACGAGTTGTTGTTTTTTCTTCCTTTCTCAACGATAAAAATTGCGAATAAATTCGATATAAAAATCGGTACAAAATGTATCAATCGCCCGAAATATGCTTTGAATATGAATGCTGCACAAGTACTGAGAAATCGATTTTAGGTTGCGATCATAAATAATGGTTTCGGCAAAATCATCAAATCATTTTACAGTTATTGATGTCATTGTTTTAACCACCGGTCATAAAAAAAAATTGTTGGTGCGAGAAAATTGATGTGCATTTGAAATGTGTGGTGTTGTGCACGTTCTGCAAATCGGTGTAGGTATTTAAGCGCGCCAATAATCACATTTCATGGATATATATATATACATATATATGTATATACAGATTCTAATTTGAATGCAGCGCCACTATAAAGCAGGCCGTGTCGCACCATAGAAAATATAAAATGTGGTTACCGTTGAAAATGGTATTTGATATTTTGATGGTAGTGAAAATTTCAATTGCCATGAAGTTGAAGAGATTCATTCCATGAATATGCACTTGAACGTTGCTGAGTCAGTGGCAACGAACATTTAACGTTTTCAACGCATACACACGTACACGAACACAATCACCAAAGCCACCAAGAAATCATAATGGACGACTATAACTAAATACGAAATAGGTCGTACTTATTTTGGCATAATTTGCTTCGCTCGTATATGTTCTGTATGTTGGTGTGTGCAAACGTATTGCAGACGTTGAAAATGAGAGACAAGTGTGAATTTTTTTTTGTATGTGTGTGTGTGTGTGTATGAGAGTGTTTGTGTGCTTTCTACTGTCACTTACTGAACGTTGTGCGGCATTAAAGCATTAAGAGAAAACAAAATAACAAACCTTCAACCATATTTTTAGTGTAACATCGATAGGGCGAGAGAAGAACACAAAGTTAACTTGAACAAGACATAGAAGAAAAAAAATACACAGAAGACATTTTCATTATTTTAATTATTCGATAAAAGTTTATCAGAAAGAAAAAAAATATATCGTACACTCTCAGAAGGTAAAATACAATTGAAAAGGAAAAAAAATAATAAGAAGAAATTGTAAGACGAGAAAAGGAAGTAAAAAAAATCCAACTAAAGAGAAATAAAGACTGGAAAGAATATTTGTCCGAAATGTATAATGGAAGAAATCTAGTTTAAGTGTGTGTGTGTGAGTGTTCTCATTCGAATGTTCTGAAAACAAACAATCATTTTTCGAACAAAAAAAAAAGCAGAACGAGAATTCGTAAAGAAATTTTCGTGTTTTTTTTCTTTTTTGAAAGGTAAGTTTTTCTCATTCCTTTTCCATGGACATTTTGAATATCAACAAATCCATTACAATTTTTGAACAACAATTTTTTCCTTTTTTTTTTTCTTTTCTTTTGGTGTGATTTTTTGTTGTTGTTGTTGTGTATGCAATTTCGTATAAAAGTGTGAGAATCTCCATGTGCAATTTATCATTTCAAATTCGATTGTGAAATTAAATGAACCAATAAAATATGTGAACATTGAATTGAAATCGAATTGTCATCATTTTTATTATGCCAATTACACTTGTTTTGACACACACACACACATACACACACATAATCCATGTAAATTATGTAAATAACGCGCATTTTTTTTTTCTGCAATAAAATTTAAAATTACATTTGTTTCTATTTATTTACTCATTGATTATGAAATAAATAGCATCGAATCAAATTGAAAGAGATTATCAAGATTTAAATCACGAATGAACATGAAAATTCTCGCTAATTGATTGTAGGTGAAACTAACTGAATCAGCATTAGAACATTCATACACACCAACAAATACACAGAGAGATACATACAAGTTGGAAACGAATCAAAGAAAAATGGTCACATATGACATCGATATCTGTATATGTATTGTGCGCCGTAATGATTGTCAATTAAATTCGGTTTCAATTGCAATAAATAAAAAAAAAAGAAATTTTTTTCTTAAATTCCCAGTCCAAAATGCAAAAAACTCGTATGTATCATAAATAAGCAGCCAACAATAAGACATCAATCAGTCAGTTATGTCTAATTTTCTGCCGCTATCGTGTACCTCATTTTCCAAATGCTATAAAAACATTAACTAGTGCAACAAATGTAATAAGAAATCAACGAACTGTTGTGTGTGAGATCTTTTTTGTTTTCTGTTCATTTAAGTTTTTCTTCCAATTGGTCAAGTGTTTCTATTAAACCCAAAGTGTTGATTTGTTTTATTTGACAACCTGCACCGATTTCTGTATAAAAATCAGATAAAGAAAACTAAGTCATCCTAGAGATTTTTTTTTTTCTCATTTGTGTATGTGTGTAATGTCCACCACAACATGTAGGTTGATCGTTTTCTTCGCATCTTCTGATATTATTTGTGCAATGTGAATCATTGTCGAAAGAAATGTAAATGAATAGAAATATAGACTATGGATGCGTGAAAAATATTGACGAAATTATGAATAGCTGCATGGATACAATTTTTTTTTTCTATCAGAAGTAAACATGGCATTTTTTTGCATAAGCATTTTGAAATATTTCACATTTGTGTTCGATTAGACATTTTTTTTCTCAAAATGATTCTAAATAAGTATATGAAAAAGGTTACATTTTGTGAACAAGATATACATTTTCGAGTATATTTTGATATTTTTTATTTTCCAAACCAACATGAATATTTGTATGATAAATTGGCTCCGATTAAGTGTGATAGACTTTTGCCTCCAAAACTATTTTCCAAATAATTATTCGTACGAATTAAGTGATAAAAACGATGAACAATAAATATTTACGACAATTTGGATTGTTTTGTCGTTAAAGTTGCTTCATTATATACGTATATATATATTGGACACAGGTATATGTATGAAATTGTTTGTTTTTTTTTCAGCCAATTCGCACACATTTCGGGTGCAAATAAGCAAAAAGGGAAATAGATTGCCCTATGCAATACTCAAATTGCAGTAGCCAATAGTAATAATGTTGAATCATAAAACAGCACCATACACACATGCAGAATAGCCAATGAATAGTGTTTGACTTGTCTTCTTCTTTTTCATTTAATTATTATCCGATGGCATCTATAAATGATCCATTGTTTTATCATAAAAATATAGGGTTTTCTTTTGATCTCAAGCACAAACCTGTTCAAAACAAGGCATATGGATTTTCATTCCCATTGTTTTTCCAAATTCAAATTCGAAGGAGAAAAAAAGATTGTTATTGAGGCAAAAAAAAAAAAGAAGAAACTGCACGATCTGCCATTTTTTTTCCTGTACATTTGCCGTTATACACAATCATAACAATTTATTGAATACAAAAATAGATGAAAATTGTTAAAAATTAATTCAAATGACAAAAGAACAAAAAAATGATTTCATTTCTTTTCAATATTTAATCTGAAGAAAGAAAAAAGAATTTTTTTGATGAAAATGTAGAGAATTTTTTCGTTTTTTTGTGTTTTTATCATTATTAAGTTTCAAAAATGATTTGTTTGTGTGACATGAGTCGCCATCTATCTATTATGAATTTATACATTCTATTAAATGATATCTGGTAATGGTATATGCTTGTATTTAGTCGATGTACTTGTGTATTTATTTATTTGTGTGTATAGATTAAATTTATATTTCATATGGAGTAACCTCCCGTCATTTCGTTTTGCTTGATGGTTCCATTGTCGTTCATATACAACACAATCGCACACAACACATGCAATAAAGCACTTCGTAGTCGAAATGCTTTTTTCTTCTCTTCTTCTCCTTCTTCTTCTTCTTCTTCTTCTTCTTCTTCTTCCTCGTTTTTGTTGAATACATCGCCATTGTGTGTTGCTCTCTCACTGTCACAAATGATTTGTTCAAAGCAGCGATGACATTCGCGAAATTGTACTGTAACATTTATAATATGGTTGTACGCAAGTAGGAAAAGTATAGAATTGAAAGTCTTTTTTATTTATTTCGCGTATTTTTTTAATTTTTGTTCTAATTTTTACATTAAGACACTTGAGCTATATTAGTGATTAAACTACTTAGAGTCTGTGAACTTGATATTTTCGAATTGGAATTTTTTAGATTCAAAGTTATACGACTCATCAAAGTAAATATATTTTGACTTCATCTTCTTCTTCTTCTTTTTTTTTTCTTTCTTTCTCTCTCTCTCTCTCACTCTGTCTTTAATTCTCTTGTATTTAATTTTTCTCTCTTCTTTTCGTTTTCATCTTTAATTGTGTGAACGGGATAGTATTGCTGAATAAAATACGTATATTTATTGAAATAATTCCAAAATTGCAAAATGTCTACACGATCGAAAACATACGACATTAGTTTGTTTGAGCATATTAAAAACGGAACGGTTTTTTTTAGTTCTCCTTATTTCTTACGCAAATCTCGAGAAATGTCAAACATTTATGTCGATTATAAAACAAGCAGTGATTAAAAATCGGCCAAAAACTTTGTATGAAAATGCAATAAAGAAGGAGGTGGTTGATTTTATTTTGCCGTTTTGAACATTTTTATTGTGTGGTTACATTTTGGTGATTGTGGAATTTTCAGTTTTTGCTATTCTTCACTAATCAAAGGCAATATTATTTTGTTTGTTAACTGATGAGCAAGCACACATTTTCCATACATTTTCTACTACATTCTTTTTCACTATTCTTTCACGGAGATCAGAGCAAGATAAAAAAATATATTGAAAATTCCGTTCCTAAAACTCTCTCTGTGTATGTGTTACAACAAGTGCTTGTAATTGTAATCAAAGGAATCTTTTCCACAATGTGCTAATTTTCTGTGCAAATCAAATAAATTGTTCGAAAAAAAAATTCGAAAATGTAATAAATCTAATCATTTCCTCTCTTAATATTTTTTTTTTTGGCAATTTCGTAATGGAAATTTCTTTTTGTGATTACTTTCTTATTAGTATAATCGAATAAAAATAACAAAAAATCAAAGAGAAGGAAAACAATTCGAAGTTAAATGAGAAAAGAAATAAAAAAAGAAACAAAAACAAACTTAATTTGATCATTTAATCTGATGTGTGTTTATTCTTTTTCTTTATTATTCATCTACAGGAACAGTATATATACTTATATAAAATAATATATATTTATAAAAGGCATAGACATTGTGAAATTCTCGACACAAAATCAATGACGAATATAACCGTGAAATTACAACAGTGATTATAAAAAACAAAAAAAAAAAAAAAAAAAAAAACAAAAAACAAAAAACTTCTAGTGGACTGTACATGGAGTATTAGATGAATTTATATGCATGAAGGCGATATACAAATCAAAGAATTATTGAATGAGAAAATTGAAACGTAAAAACGAACACAAAAAGGACTTGAGAGACGTATTCCTCTGGCCCATCAACATACAACATAGACCCACACAAAGTAAATATATTTACACACACATACACATAGACGAACGGCAAGAAATTAAGAAATAATACCGAAAGACTCAGAAATTGAGCTAAACAAAAGAAAAAAAAAAAAATTCTGCAAAACAGTCCAATTCAAAAACAATCAAACTGACACACCAAAATGAAAGTCGACACAAGCCGCCTAAAGAAGGGCACCTCCGAGGTGCCCACCGAATGTCAAACGCTTATCGATAAATTGCGGTCTTGTTCAATGGATGAATTATTGGTGGAGCTACGAAAAATTGACACATGGACATTTGGTAAAAGTGAATTATATCATTGGATCGATGTGCTTGATATTTTTGATGGAATTCTTGAAGAAGCCACCAAACAAATTGGTACCGATTGGTTTTTGGCATGCGACGAACGATTCTCACCGAAAAAAATTCAACTATTGTTAGCGGTACTAAATTTCACCACACTATTGATTGAACATTCATTTTCGCGACATCTTTACAATTCCGTTGAGCATCTTACACAATTGCTGTCATCAACAAACATGGAAATCGTTTTAGGCGTATTGAATTTATTGTATATGTTCTCAAAGCGTAGCAATTTTATACCGCGATTAAATTGTGCCAAACGAAATGCGCTGCTTGCTCGACTCACCTATATAGCCGAAGTAAGTGTTATTTGTCAATGAAAAACTTGCATGTATTTTCATGAAAAATTTGCTAAAATAAACATGGCACATTTTCTAATTTTTCGATGGTTTTCTATGCTTCCTTTTACGTATGTATGATCGTGTATGAATGTGCAAACCACAAAATAGAGCTGGGGTGGTAAAGAGCATGGTTATGGATTGGCCGAATGTTGTCAGCGTTCAATGAAAATTACCGATTCATTCCCGAAATTCTATTATGAATACTATGACAGTGATGGTAAATTGAGATCAATCGAACAGGATGAATTCAGTGATTTTATTGGTATCACAAATCCCAGTGAAATTGCACATTTAATGTGTTGCCGAATACCAATTCCACTTGATGATGATCAAAAGGTTCGTCTCAATTGCAAATGCACTTAATGAAAATTATGTTAATTAATTTTGCGTTTTTCTTTTTATTCTTTCTTGAATTCATTAGATGTTGATCTTCACTCGTGTGCGACTATCGTTGTCATTTCATGACTACGAGACACGTTTACAATTTGTGTTGGCTCGTTTGCAAGCATTATCAGTGCTAGTTTATTCCAATTCGTTACAAGACAACATAAATACACTGTTGTATCCCGGATTTTTGGAGGAATTGGTTGAATTATTGGAAATGCGAGAGGCGAAATTAGTTGAAATACGAGCAGCCGCATTGCGAACGCTAACATCCATCATACATTTGGATCGGAATCCAAATTTTCCAAAGTGCGTATACACAGACAAATGTTTGACAAATTTGAATTTCTGCAATGAATTTGCCCCATATTTTATTTTATTTAATTCAATTGATATTTTATTTATAGAAAATCGGGATCTCGTTTAATGATGATCATTGATGTGACTGGCGCATCATCGTATCATGGTTTCTTACCGACATTAGTTCGGACTTGTATTCAGCATCTCACAATGACGCCCAACAATAGTAGTAATAATAGTAGAAATAGTGATGACCCCACTCAGCAGCAGCATGATATGCAATCGATAAACAGTGCCTCCCAACAGCAGTTTCCATTAGCATTGGCAACCGCTTTATTTAGTTTCCTATACCATTTAGCAAGTTATGATTCAGGCGGAGAGGCATTGGTCGCCTGTGGTATGATGGAAAGCTTACTGCGTGTCATTAATTGGCCAGGCAAAGAACTTGAGCATATAACATTTGTTACGCGTGCCGTTCGTGTTATTGATTTAATAACAAATATTGAAATGCAATCATTTCAAAATCATGGCGGTTTACAAAGTTTCATTGGCCGTTTAGAAATGGAAGTGAATTTATGTCGCGAAGAACAACCATCCGAACTGATTCCATCGAATTTGGATCGAGCACATGATAATAATTTCATTGCGTCCGAAGATGTTACAATGTATGAAAGTAATTCACCAGCGCCGACAACAAATGCAGCATCAAATGTGGCCAGCGGTAGCGGTAGCGGTAGCGCCAGCGCCAGTGGTAGCGGTAGCAGTAGTGACAGCAGTAGTGCAAACAATGCAAGTAGTACAAGTAATACAACAGTGCCTGCAAATAGTGCAAATGCTAACGTAAATCAATCGAAAAATATCACCCGATCATGTTTGCCACAAAGAGCCGCATTACTCAAATCAATGTTAAATTTTCTAAAAAAGGCTATTCAAGATGCAGCCTTTTCCGAAAGCATACGCCATGTAATGGAAAGCTCATTGCCAACATCGTTGCGACACATAATTAGCAATGCCGAATATTATGGTCCATCATTATTTTTATTGGCAACCGATGTAGTTACCGTGTATGTATTTCAAGAACCGAGCCTCTTATATTCACTGCAAGACAGCGGACTAACCGATGTTGTGCTTCAGGCACTACTTAAAAAAGATGTACCACCAACACGTGAAGTGCTTGGTTCATTGCCAAACGTATTTAGCGCTTTGTGTCTTAATTCACGTGGCCTGCAAGCATTTGTCCAGTACAAACCATTTGATCGTTTATTTGAAGTGTTATTATCACCAGTTTATTTACAAGCGATGCGTCGTCGACGTAGCAGTGATCCAATTGGTGATACAGCTGCAAATCTTGGCAATGCAATGGATGAATTAATGCGACATCAACCAAGTCTTAAAACCGAAGCCACAAAGGCAATTATTCGATTACTTGAGGAGCTTGTTAAATTGGGCACCGATGATAAATACATTTGCTGGCGCTCGCAAAATAACAAATGCGAAGAATCAACAAATGGAAGTAATAATAATATGAGCTCAGTTAATAATACTGGTGCTAGCAGTAGTGGCAGTGCCCGTCCATCGATTCATGTTCGAGTTTTACATGTTAATAATGCCATTAATCGTGGTGTAAACAGTTCGGTAAATTTGTCACATGATCCAGTTGATTCAGTTCGAAACAATATTGGTGCTACAAATAGCAACGTTGAAACTGGTTCAGGTAAGAATTTTCTAAACAATTAATAAATATATTTCAATGAGAAATTAACTAAAAAGCCAAACAATTTCGAACATTTCTCTCAATTGTACGAAAATTCACTGATTTGTTTTTTCGTTTCTTTTTTCTGGCATTCATCCAACAGAAGATGACGACGAAGATGAAGAATCAACATCATCACATCACAATCAACGTGATGTTGCACCAGGTATGAGCTGTTCACGAAGTGGAAGCCAAGATAATTCAAATGGTTTACAGTCGAATGGAGCTCCAATGAAAATCCCACTTATCGACTACATATTAAATGTTATGAAATTTGTAGACGCCATTTTAAGTAACAATTCAACTGATGATCATTGTCGTGAATTTGTAGCACAAGGCGGCCTTCAACCGCTTTTGCGAATCTTATCATTGCCAAATTTGCCTGTAGATAGCCCAATAACAGCTTCAGCACAAGCTGTTGCCGCTGTTTGCAAATCAATATTGGTAAGGGTGCCTTTTATTTTCTGCTATTTTCTTTGTTCGATTTTCATCAGTATTTCGGAAAAAAGCCTCAAAATAAAATAAAAAGTGCCAACTCTGAATACTAATCATCAATTTAATTTTCATTTTTTAATTTTTTAATTTTTTATTTTTGTTGCAAACGATAGAGCTTAGCACATGAGCCACAGGTATTAAAAGTGAGCTTGGAACAATTGGCCACTGTTGTTGATCTATTGGAACCATTGCAAAGCCATTGGGAGCAATCACAAGGAAGTGTATTATTGCGTGAATTAGCTAACTGTAAAAATATTGAATCGGCCTTTTCAAATGCAACCGAAACGCCATTGTTGCATGCAATGAGCGCTGTTCATGGTTATGTTGTAATGTTGGTACACGTTTGCCGAACAAGCCAAACGGAAATTCGTAATCTATTGATTGAACAATGGGGCCAAAATAATAAATATGGCCAAAAATTACTATACAAATTGGTACAATTGTACACAGCATTAGTATGGGAAAGTACATTATTGTTAGCATTATGCACCGATGATATTATACCAGTTGGTTGTGATTTTGGTAAAGAAGATCTCGATAAATTGGGTGAACCGCCAGCAACACCAAATCAAAGCGGTTCATCAACACTTCCAATACCATCCGAAGTTAGTTTAGATACATCAATGCCATCATCGTCATCGTCATCCTCATCATCAACAACAACGACAACAACAGCAGCAGCAGCAACAACACAAAGTTCCGTAGCAGCAACCACAATAAATGATTTAACCATGGACATTGATCGTGTACTCAATGCCACATTAGATAATGAAACATCATCAACATCAACATCAACCGACGGCCTTAGTGCGACTAGTAAATTTGATGCACCATTCATTCCAACCGCACCATCAACCAGTTCAACAAAACAACAACCATCGATACAACGTCGCATTGTTGCCACACCAAGTCAATTGCGTTATATAAAATCATTGCTTGGTGCATCATCCCGATTGGGCCGTGCATTGGCCGAACTATTTGGTTTACTTGTTAAATTATGCGTTGGTAATCGAATGCGTTTGCGTCATCCGCAAAATGTAGGCAATTATATGTCATCAGCATCACGTGACATTGCCCGTGTGCTTAGTTATATTTTAGTTGATGGTTTATCGCATGATCAATTGCCACCATCACCAATACCAAAGTTAAAACAAACATTTCTCATTTGTTCAATTGGTTTTACAAGTCCAATGCTATTTGATGAGAAACGTTATGCATACCATTTAATGTTGCATAAATTTTGTGAAGAGGGTGGATTGCAAGCATTCTTTGAAATGTTTGGATTTGCATTGAGCTTAGAACCAGATACAAATAATGTGGCTGGAAGCAGCAATGGAAAAATTACGGTCACAAATGAAATTGATGAAAATGTCAAACAACAGCAGCCACAGCAGCAGCCACAGCAGCAGCTACAACAGCAAACAGAAGCGATGACAATTACCGATTCCGAAAAGACGATCGAACAAACGGAATCAACTACCTCAACTATTGTTCGAACCGCAGATGATTTAATTATTCCAAAAGAAGTGCTCACAAATACAGAAGAGCATGGTGAATTTTCGGCTGGAAGTGGTGAATTTTTGGACGCATGGCTTATGCTGCTTGAAAAAATGGTCAATCCAAAGGCCGTTTTAGAATCACAACATTCAATTCAAACAAAATCACCGCGAAATAAAGTGGAATTTGATACAGTTGCTTATTTAATTAATGTGCATAAGCTTGCCTTTCAAACGGTCACCAAAATTTGGTCATACAAACCAATTCGAACGTATGGTGCACGCATGACCGAATCAATGCTTACTATAATGAAGCATATTTATCAAGGTGAACCAACTTTACGGGAAAAATATAATAAAAAAATTGCCGAACAATCATCATCATCAACATCATCATCGAATGATAAGACAACTATTAAATTTGGTACAATATTCCAACGATCTGGCAGTCAACCAGATACTGAAAATACCCAGCAAACATTTAGGTAAGACAATTTTTGTTTTTTTTTTTCGATTTTTTCTTTTTTTCGGTTAAATTATATTCATTTTACTTATTGATCTCTATGTG
Organism: Resseliella maxima; assembly: GCA_029041755.1. NCBI lineage: Eukaryota > Metazoa > Arthropoda > Insecta > Diptera > Cecidomyiidae > Resseliella > Resseliella maxima. The sequence goes on from JAQOWM010000270.1 coordinate 41,127, forward strand.
GATTTAAATCTAATTCCAAAATCTCTCAATCATCTGTAGACTGAGTGCGCGTGGTAATCGATCAGCAGCAAGTGGTATTAGTAATATGAATAATACAATAAATGAAGCATTTTTAACACAACTTATGGAAATGGGCTTTTCACAAGAGCATTGCCGTGAAGCGCTTTATCATACCGGTTCAATGGAACAAGCCACTGAATATTTATTATCACATACTGGCGGCACATCGACCGTAAATAATACCACAAATGAAAATCAAAGTGCAATTGGTATTGATTCGGATGATGATGAAAATATTGATGCCGAAATGATGGTATTGATGGGACAAAAGGTATCCGGTAGTGATAATACTGCAGCAACAACAACAACCGATGGAAAAACATCATCATCATCGTCAACATCATCAGCAGCTGGCACATCAGCATTTTCAAAACGTAATCGACGTGGTATGCGCAACACAGTAACCGTTTTACCAAATCAACCACCATTATCAGAACAATTATTAACTGATTTTGGTGAAGAAGCGGTACGAACTTCATTGTATCTAATTGATCAAGTACCTGATGCCGTATTCAAAGGCACCGAATTGCTCGGAATTTTATTTAAACGAACCGAAATCAAATGGAAAATGTTGGCAACAATTATTTCAACAATGATCGATTGTGCTGAACAATTACGTACTATGCTCACCGATCGTGTAACACCACTTGAAACAATATTCTTTGGTGAAATTGGTTGCCGTTTTACCGTGCGATTGCATATATTTTGTTTATTCCTTGAAGTATCACAATATCATGATTTACGTACACCAGTCATTTTGTCAATCAAAGAGTTCAAATTAATGCCAAAATTGATTAGCCTATTAAATGAAACAGAAGATGTACTCACAGCCAAAGCTGGCAAATGCCTTTACACACCAAAATGGCTATCGCAAATGATTTTATTGATTGATTTATATGAAAAAGTCGTTGTTTCGATTCGACGACGAAATGAAATGCACAGAATTACCACAAACAGTGAGTTCATTTTTGTTCCCTTAATGAATTCCATTTTTTCTAGCATTTTCTTTCCTTTTTTCTTTTTTTTTTATTTTTATGACAATTAAATAACGAATTTTCTATTTAATATCGATAGCATGGAAATGGTATGATGTTCAAAGTGGAAAATGGAATGCATACACAAATGGTAATAATAAAATAATAAATGATGCCTACAATAATGGTGAGACAACGGTTCGTGTATCAGTTGGTCGTCATCGTTATACAATAAACTTTAATTGTATGTCACAAGTGAATGAAGAGACTGGAAATCATCGGCCAGTTGTATTGGGATTATTGTCATCAGTGAATTCACAACGTATACCAGATCATGTATCAACCACATTGTCACACATTCTTGGTTCGGATAATGAAGACAATTCCAATGTTAGCAGCGATGAAGTGAAACCAAAATCGAATCGACCCACAAAGAAAGCGACCAATGTTACAGATGTAAGTATATTTAATTATGTGAATGATGAATGGAATAAATTCAAATGATGATAATGAATTTTTTGCGATTTACATAGACGCCAACATCCGGTGCACAGACACAATCATCATCGTCGTCTTCATCATCAGCAGGAACGACAGCAGCAACGGCGGCGGCGGTGTCATCGGCGGCAACCACATCAGGCACACAGTATAATCACGGTCAATTGGATCGTGCCACAACAGCGGCATTGTGTGAAATGCGTGAAAATCATTTGAACAATGGTTTTCGAACGTATTACACATTGTCTGTGGTAAATAATCCAAAGAAAGATACAACAACCATACCAGTAGCCACAGATGATGATGCTAAATTACTTGGTTTGGAAGAATTCTCAACTGAAAACATTGTTGCAACATGCGTTCGATTGATGTCACCAAAAATTTGTGTTGATCGTGATTCATTGCATGCATTGATGATGCTTTGTGTGCGATTAACAACAAAATATGAAAATGCCGAAATTTTTGCTCGTGAAGGTGGAATTAAATTATTACTTGAAATGAAACAATCTGGTGGTTATTTAAGAGCATCAACATTGGCCAATTTATTAATACGCCATACACTTGAAGAGCCACGTACATTGGCAATGGCAATGGAAAAAGTCATTGCGGCACGAACATTGCAAACAATTCCGCCCGGTTATCGTGATTTAATCTTTATGCTTCGTCGAATGAGTTCAGCCGTTGCACGTGATCCGGAAATTTTCAAAGAAATTGCCAGATCAATGCTACGCATTGATATAAATACATTGCGTCGTGGTGTATTTAGTGAAGACAATCGATTAATTATGAAATCGGTGTCACCGCCAAATTCAAAACGATCAACTGAAAAACCAAATGAAAATTCAATTGCTGTTAAAGTTGTATACGATTTATTGCAAGCACTTATTGTGCCAGTGAATGCATCACAAAAGCAAACATTTGAAGAAAAAGTTGTTACAAATGCAGCAAAAAATCATAGCCGTCATACGAATAGTTCAACATCATTTACATCATCATCAAATAATATAACATCAAATTCAACATTTGGTGGTAATAATAATAATAGCAGCTATTTAGTTGATGATAATGATTTATCATTTATTGCAATGTCATTTGGTGGTCCAAGCAATGATAATCATTCAAGTCACACCAGTCGCTTGGGTACAATGCATTTAATTGGCGGTGGTGGTGTCAATGAACCATCAATATCCACCGCATCATCGTCATCGAATAAACAACAAAATAATTCATCTACAGATGGATGGAATGGTGCAAATTCAAAGGGTGAAAATGATAAACCACTTTTATCCAAATTAACCATACTCAAAGCGTTAGCTGAAGCAGTTCGATCATATTCATCGGTTGGTGTTATTATTGCCGAATACACATATCAACCGCAACCAAATACATTGATTCGCAAAACTCAACCAGCATTGGCATTCATTTTAGACAATTTATTACCATCGACTGAACAAAATCCAGATCGTGAATGTTCATCAGGTGCGCGAATGTTAATTGCTGCTCTATCAGCTGCAACTGATTCACAAGTTACACAATATACTGTTGTAACGGAAGTACGTGCAGCCATTTTGCGTACGCTATCATGGCCAGAAATACCAGAAAAACATGCGCAATTACAATTATTAACAGCATTAATTCCAACAATGATTGAAAATTGTCCACCAGATCAAAATCCAGCATTGATGCGTTTGCAACAAAATCAGCCGCGGCGAAATGACATTTTCAATATTATGGTACGCAAAGGATTGATTGCCGATTTGGCAAATATTACACAAAGCTTGGATTTATCAAGTCCACATACAATTGTTACAATTGGCACCGCATTAAAATCACTCGAACAATTGTTACGCATGTCAAATCAATCATCATCACATGTGCCGCTTCAATTTAATAAAAATCGCACCGCAGACGGTGAAACAAGCGCAAATAATGTACAAAATATGGAATTAGATGAGAATCAAAGTCAGGCCATAAATGATACAACAGCTTTTGATGAAAATGTTGCCAATGGTAAGACAATTCTTCGTTTTTTTTTTATTCTTATTGATTGCTTACTTAATTATTAAATTACAGAAAATTCCGCTGACGATGATCAGGCCAATGAAGATGGAACTATTGAAGATGAAAATTCCAATGCAAATGAAGTTGAAAATGCAATCGGTAGTGTAGCCAATGAAATTGAAGGTGCTGAATTAATTGAATCACCAATTAATACAAATGAGCCGGAATCACAAGATTTTATGGAAGTTCCACGTGTTGATGTTCAACCAATTGATTCGTCTATGCTTGAAGAGATTCGACGTCGCATATTGGATCGTGAATCAATTCTTGATGATACCGTTGAATTGACAAGACCAGCAAATGATCGATCAAATGCACGTGGTGTTTCCACATCGGTTGTTGCATCTGCCAATTCAGCAAATAATGGCGGTGGTCTTCAACCCATTGAATTGGCTGAAGAACGTTTTATTCTTGAAGAAGATGATACAAGCAGTGATTCTGATTCAAATGGTTCAGAAGAAAATGATGAAGAACGTGAAGAGGAATCAAATGGTAAAGAATTAGAAAATTTTCAAGTCAGTTTACAGCAAGAGAACTCATACTTTATTCAATTAGAGATATGTCTTTGTCGACAATTCTTGAAGACTCTTCGACATATCACACATTGCGAAATGAGAATACATTTGTTTTACGGAAACATTCTCACATTGTGCAGTGTATACTATGTGCGATAAGTTGCAATCGATTAAAAGTTGTTTGTTACAATTCAAAGACGGGTTCAAGACAACATCAAGTTTGACAAAAATGTCACAGTTTTGCAAGTTTCTATAAAAATTTTCTGCATGCATCCGGTGCATCAACTTTATGTTGAATTCGATGAAAATTTTTTTTAAAAAAATTCTTTTATTCTCATATTTGAATTTTGTAAAATGCATTTTGATGGTTAAAATGAAACTCTTCTTTCCATTGCAATAGGTGAAGATGAGAATGAAGATGAGGCAGAAGACCGAAGCGATTTAGAAGTAGACGAAGAGACAAGACAATATATTGAAATGTATGATGTGTACGGTCGTCATTTATCACCAAGTATACCAGAGCTTGAGCGAGATAATGAAGATATTTTGATGATTCAATACGCCGACAATGGACGAGATGGAAGTGGAAACAATGCGGGCAGTGCAAATTCCGTTGGCGTTAGTGTAAATGTAAACGTCGATGTGGATAATGATCAACCAAGTTCGTCCAATAGTAATGTGCCTTCAACTAGCGGAATGAATCGGGTGAGTTGATTGAAAAAAATCCCAATCAAAGATTTTTAATTAATATTTTTTTCTTTTTTTTTTCATTTCTAATTGATGTGCAGACGAATTTCCCTAATATTTTCGAATCGAACAATATGAATCGTCATGAAGAAGGTGTTTCAGCAAATGGTGATGCAAGCAATGAAAGTGCAACCGGTTCACAAAGTACATCAAATGTAATTGGTCGCATTCATATAACAACAAGCAATTCACGTTCAAGTGGTTTTGGGCCTGGTTCAAATCCACAAAATTCATTATCACAATTAATACAATTCCGTACACAACGCACTGCGAATCGTCAACGGCGATGTGCATATTTGAATTTAAATGGTCGCAATTCAAATCCGCCGGCCATTTTACAACGTTTATTAGGTCCAGTTACACAGAATGTTAATATTGGTCTTGGTCAGGTAATTGCAAATGCAAATGGTTCGGCCTCATTCCGTGATGCAACACGTGTTGTTGTAATGGACAATGGTTTTGGCATTTTATCAAATTCCGGTGAACCATCCATTGATCTTGTTGATCAAACTGGTTATTTGTTTGGACGTAGTTTAGCGGCAACATTAAATCAAACACCATCACCATTGCATTGGTGGCTTGAAGAAGCAAAAGCATTGGGAATTGAATCACAAGCTGATGTTTGTTTAAGCGTATGCAATGAACTTATACCTGAATTAGAAGCACAACGAACAATGGAATTGTCAAAAACACGTAGCAAACGAAAGAAAAAGTCACCCGGTGATGGTACGAAGCAAACACAAAGCCAAAAACAAAAGAGCACTACCACAAACCAAAGTACAAACAATATGCAAGATGCATTGGTATCGGCATTGGCCGATGTTGTCGCATCATCTGTACCCAGTGAAACGCAATCGCATGATAATGAAACCGAAGAAAATCAACAAAACAGTGAAATTCATAGCGGCTCCGATGTGGACGATGATTCAGGTAAATAAAAATAGCTCAAACGCTTTTGTTATTTGTTATTTTTTTTTTTGAAAATCGCTTGTGTGTGCAAATGACCTTGTGTATGATTATTTGGTGAAAATATGATGGAAAAAAAGAAAAAAAAAAATAAAAAGAAAAATGTCTCCGATTTTTTTTATTTAGACGATGATGATTCATCGAAAAATGATGATGAATTGGATATTGAAAACCAAAATTTGGCTGAAGATCGAGTAATTGCCGATGATGATGAAGATGAATCCGATGATAATGACGATGAAGGTAGTATTTTCATACTATTCTCTTTTTTCAAACAATTTATTCATGTAATTTTATGTTAAATAAATTCCAAATTATAGATGATGACGAAGATGAAGACGATGTAATTCAACTTCCATTGCGTTCATATGTCGAATCCAATGAAGAAATGACTGAATCCGATTGCAATGTACAGGAAGATGATGAACGAACTGGTAAAATCAATAATAAAACGAAAATCAATCAAATTGACGATTTTAATTTTTTCAAAATGTTTTTACCTTTTATTTTGAATAGGTGGTGGATCGGCATCTGATAGTGGTCGTTCAATTGCATCATCTGTTTCTACCGAACCATTCTTCTCAGCCCAAAATGTGCAGACAGAACAATCAGTTAGTGAATCAACGGCTCCAACACCAACACCAACATCAATTCAAAGCCAATCACAAAATCTATCTGTCGGTGACACTGAGGCTAGCTCGAATGTCACTCAAGATGATCAAAGTTCAACCCCCACCGCTCTTAATCCATCAACATCAACTGTTTCACCCGCACAACATGAAGATACCAACGAATCTCAAGACACAACCGAACTGAAAGATCAAGAAAATAAAAGCAAAGATGATAATGCAGACAATAATGACATTATTAATGTTTATTCATCAGGCGATGAAGGTAAATTTGATTTTCATTTTTTTCACTATAAAGTGAATCATTTCTAATTTCACCAAAAATCAATTTTTGATAAATTTGAAATTGTCCATTCAAATAGATGGAACGGAAAATGCAGATAGAAAGCGTCAGAGATTAAATAGTGAACAGGATGATGGTCAATCGACATCAAATGATATGGAAACTACAAATAGAGAAGATTCAGAACAAAATTGGGAACCAAGAAGACGTTTATGTTCGCAACGTGACCAAGATCCATTGCCCAATGAATCAGAGTCATCTCCAGCCGAATCAAGTGAATTGGCTACCGAAACAAATGGTAACATTAACACACACACATCCAAATTTGATAATTGTTCTTTGAAATCAATATTGATTGTCATACTTGAATGTTCATTTCATTTTTTATCCAAATAAAGATGATCAAACCGAAGGTGCAGCAGCTGTTGTTGTTGTAAATGAAAGATTAGGAGAGGCTTTGAATGTAAATCAAAATGCAAATGAAATTGGTGAAGGAACATCGTCTGGTGGTGGTGCGCCAAGTGATGGTAATCAAATACCAGACGGTATTGATCCATCATTTTTGGATGCATTGCCAGAGGAAATGCGAGCTGAAGTCATAGCTGAACATTTGAGAATACAACGAATGCAAGAGCGAACACGTTTACAGCAACAAGTTGCTGTTCAAAATGAACAACAAGCCGTTGCTGAGGTGAATCCCGAATTTTTGGCAGCTTTGCCACCAAGCATTCAAGAAGAAGTTTTAGCACAACAAAGACTTGAACAACAACGTTTAGCTGCCGCCGCTGCAAATCCAAATGATCCAGTTGATGCTGCAGCATTCTTCCAAAATTTACAACCATCATTACGGTAAGTCCTTAAAATAATTCATTCGCTAAACATTTTGTTGAAAAAGTTATAACAGATTTGACATATATCTGATATAGACAATCGTTTCGAAACATTTACATTTGTAAGGCAATTAGAAATCAATAAATTTTAAATTCTAATTTCAGGCAAGCAATTTTAACTGATATGGAAGAATCGCAAATTTCGGTGTTGCCACCCGAATTGGCAGCAGAAGCGCAAAATTTACGACGTGATTGGGAAAGTCGTAATCGTCAAATAATGCAAGAACAAATCAGTCAAATTGGTTCTGGTGGTAACAGTGGTAATGTTGGAACATCACCGAGCTTCTCATCAGTACTTCGCTATCGAAGCCGTTTACCAGAGCCAATTTCATCAGTAAATTATTTGCAACGCATGCGATGGAATAATTGGCCAATAAATCCCGGTTCAACAACAATTTCATTGGATCGTGATGCATTCGCACCGGGCACCAGTTTATTATGCATGGAACAACAAGGTCAACCACAATTAGACCATGAATCATTGACATCATTGCTTATTTTATTATTTGTTGAAGTTAATAAAATCTATACACTTCGTTTTCATCGTGTTATTCGTATTTTGTGTTCACACATCCCAACACGTGATTGGATAATTCGAACAATTTTATCAATTATCGAACGAAGCAATCAACAATCAAAACAAAATGAACAATTGCAAACAATTAGTAATCGACCACATTGGTTAAATATTCGATTGGATGCTGCATTGGGTAATCGAAATAATATATTCATTATTAAAAAGCTTCGTCATTCAAATGATGATGAACAAATGCAAGTTGATGATGATACATCAGAAATATCATCCAATGAATATTCAATTGCAATTCATCCACAAGCCGCTCAAACTGTATGCCGACATGCACTTGATTTACTTATTTCATTGGCTAAAAATTTCCACGCCAATTTCCTTCCAATTAAAAAGAAAAATCGAAATAATAAAACCGAAACGAATATTGATGAAAATCAACCAAGCACCAGTAGCAGTTCATCTGCATCACAAAAAGATTCAACACAAACCGATAAATCTACTGATTTCTGGGATATTTTATTACGATTGGAAATGAAAGCACGAAATAGCAAAGCATTTGCAAATCGTGAAACATCACCAAATGCCGCCAAATCTGAAGATTTTGTTGACATTGAAATGAATTCATTCTCGGAATCACCATTCGGTCAATTGATTTCAATGCTTTCGTTTAATATCATTTTAAAGAGTACATTGTTGACTGATAAATTGTTAAAATTATTGTCATACATTTCGGTTGGTTTGCCAGATGCCGTTCAATTGGCATCATCAATTTCATCCATACCAAATGCCATCGAAGCTCCAGCTGAAGAAAATAATGAAACATCAGCCGAAACAAATGCAACAACCGAAGAAACTAATGCAACAGCAACGGCCAATGCATCCGCAAGTGAGTCCACCACCGCCACTACTTCGACAGCAGCTGCTGTCACTGCTTCAACCGCAACTGCGCCAACAACTGCGACGGCTTCAACAGCAGCTGTCGCTTCCACAGCCACAGCCACAACCGAAAATACAACAAATACATTATCCGCAAGCCACCAATGTGTCAGTCGATTGAAATCATCACCAGTCGAATTGGATGAAAAATGTTTACCCGAATCGCAAGAGAGTTTACGCTTAGCAATTGAAGTGCTTACATCGAAATCATGTTCAGAAGAAGGGCTCGAGGATGCCACCTCATTATTATTGAATTTAAGTCAATGTTCGAATGTAACACGTACATTCATTCTAAATTTGTTGATTGATGGTGCAAAATATTTGGCCGGTGTTGTTCAAAGTCAAATCAATGATTTAATTTACGATTTACGACAATTAAACCAAAGAAATCGCACCGAATCTGGCCTATCGCCATCGAATTCACAACAAATGCCAATACACGAAAATGTTACAAATGATTTACAACAACCATCAACATCAAAAGGATCATCATCGTCGACGGCGGCGACGGTGGCGTCGTCATCATCGTCATCGTCAGCGTCTGTGTCAACATCAACATCGACTGGTGCCAGCGGTAGTAAAGGCATTTTACAAGATCGATTCACAAAAGAGACTGTTGTCATCACATCAACATCGAAACAAAAAGCACGATGTGAATTACAATTACCATCAATGGTACCGTTAATATCAAAAACGGCAAGTCAATCATTCTTTTTGCGCATTTTAAAAGTTGTCATTCAAATTCGTGAGTCAGCCAAAGAATCACTGGCCAAAGAAACTACAAATCAACGACAAGCAGCAAAGAAAATTGTGCTAAATTCCATTGAACAGCAACCGCTTAGCGAAACACTTCAATTAGATCATTTGTGGAATACACTTAGCGATTGTCTTGTGGAACTTGAAGAGAATGCTGATCATCATGCTGTGTTAGTACTACAACCAGCTGTCGAAGCATTTTTCTTAGTTCATGCTTCATCCCAACAACAAGCACCACAAACATCGACCGAACAAAAGAAATTCCAGGTAAAATATTGTCTCACAACTTTTTTTTTTTTTTTTTTGATCCGTTTCATTCTGAACCTCCAACTTAAGTGAATGAAATGAGAAAGAAATTTTTTCTTTACACTGAATTTTGTTTCATTTTCGATTTTTATTGAACATTCTAGAGCCGTTCTCAAAATGTGGCTGAAAACGAAATTCAAGCATCAGAGAATGCCGCTGAAACCAATAATACCTCAAATGCTGTAGAAAACAGTGAATCGATGCAAGTGTCAGATGGTGCAGCAACTGCAGATGGAAGTAGTGCTACATCCGATGGTGAACGCCGAGAAATGGTAAAAATCCTTTTTCTTCATTGAATTATAATCGTGATTTAATTTGAAATGCATGTTTTTGGAAAAAAACTAAAAAAAAAAAAAAATTTTTTGTTTTAGGTTTCACCCATTTCACTGTTTGACATACCAAATACAAACACTTTCTCGCAATCGAGTAATGGACCCGCACAGTCACAATCATCATCAAATGATCAAGAAACAAGCAGTAATATTCTAACTCGTCTTAGTAATCCAACACAGCAACAAGCTCCAAAAGTACAACTTACCTCCGACCAAAAGAAATTTTTGCAATTTGCTGAAAAACATCGAACGGTATTAAATCAAATTTTACGTCAATCGACTGTTCATCTATCCGATGGCCCATTTGCTGTTTTGGTTGATCATACGCGAATTCTTGATTTTGATGTAAAACGCCGATATTTCCGTACCGAATTAGAACGTATGGATGAAGGTATTCGACGTGAAGAATTGGCTGTTCATGTTCATCGTGTGACTGTATTTGAAGATTCATTCCGTGAATTATATCGTCGCAATCCAGAAGAATGGAAAAATCGTTTCTACATCGTATTTGAAGGTAAAGACCATTTTATTCCATTATTTGTTACTTTAGTTATTACGATTTACAGTTTTTTTTTTTACTAATCGATCGATGTTAAATTTTTACAGATGAAGAAGGCCAGGATGCAGGCGGTTTATTGCGTGAGTGGTATGTGATAATTTCGCGTGAAATATTCAATCCAATGTACGCCTTGTTTACTGTTTCGCCTGGTGAGTAAATGATTTTCGTCACAATGTTAAACACTTTGCAAAAAAAAAAAAACGATTCAAGACATATCAATTTTGTTCTATGAATTTTTGATGATGAATTTAAATAAAATTTTACTTATATTTTTCAGGTGATCGAGTCACTTATATGATAAATCCGTCAAGTCATGCCAATTCAAATCATTTGTTTTACTTTAAATTCGTTGGTCGTGTCATCGGTAAGTGTTTTATAATAAATAAAACATGTATTTATATAGATCAATCAATTTATGAATTGGAATTAATTAAATGATTTATTTTATTACAGCCAAAGCTATTTACGACAATAAATTGCTTGAGTGTTACTTTACACGCTCATTCTATAAGCATATTCTTGGCATCGAAGTAAATACACAAGATATGGAAAATGAAGATTATGAATTCTACAAAGGTCTTGTTTATTTAATGGAAAATCATGTGTCTGCATTGGGATATGAACAAACATTTAGTTTGGAAGTACAAGAATTTGGTGTGACTGAAGTGCGTGATTTAATACCAAATGGACGTAATATCATTGTAACTGAAGAGAATAAATTCAGTTATATTCATTTGGTATGCCAATTGAAGATGAGCGGTTCGATAAAACAACAGTAAGTTATGATTTTTCGCTTTATGTTTTGCATTTGGCTTTAATCTTATATGAAAAAAGAAAATACCAATTTCATATATAATTTTAATACAAAAAAGATGGTTTTTCTCTTAATTGTCGAGAAAAAAAAAAAAAAAAAAAAAAAATCCTTTCTTTCAATCATTTCCATTCCCGTTGCAGATTGAATGCTTTCCTTGAAGGTTTTTATGACATCATCCCTAAACGACTGATCTCAATATTTAATGAACAAGAATTGGAATTATTGATATCTGGCTTACCAAATGTTGATATTGAAGATCTTAAAGCAAATACAGAATATCACAAATACCAAGCAAACTCAATTCAAGTAAGAATTTACGGGATTTTAAATTCATTGCATTATGAAATGTGCTATTTTCTAAACAAAAAATTATTTTACAATCATTTAGATCCAATGGTTCTGGCGTGCGTTGCGTAGTTTTGATCAAGCCGATCGTGCGAAATTCTTGCAATTTGTGACAGGTACATCAAAAGTGCCGCTACAAGGTTTTGGTGCACTCGAAGGAATGAACGGTGTGCAAAAGTTCCAAATTCATCGTGATGACAGATCAACGGAACGTCTTCCATCGGCTCACACTTGGTAAGATAAATGAGATTTCATTTAACTTTTTTTTTACATGAAAAACTCCAAAATATCTCTACACATCCGAATTTAAAATGTATTAAAAAAATTTATTCTACTTCTTTTAGCTTCAATCAATTGGATCTTCCTGTGTACAAAACATACGATAAATTACGATCAAGTTTACTGAAAGCTATTCACGAATGTTCGGAGGGCTTTGGATTTGCCTAAACGACAAAAAAAAAAAAACCGAGAAAAAAGAAAACGAAAAATTGAACCAGCCGTCGATGAAAAGAAAATGAACGAATCGTTTAACCATAAATTTAAACATCAGATCGAGTTGAAAAGTAGACAGGTTTCGAAAAGAATATATGGTTAAACAAATGAATTTAAGCCGAATATATGTGACATTAATGAAAAAAAACACACACAACAATAAGACCGAATGAGAACTGTACGATAGAAATTAGAAATGGGAGCTTGTCTTCGACCATGAGCAATGATCAACAACGTTTTTAATTTTGATTTTTTTTTTACACATACACACAACAATTTATGTAAGTAATAGGTATAACAGGCAAAAAAAAAAATTAATATAAAAGATGAGAGTGAATCAATGAAAAGAAGCAAAGGAAATAAAAAAAAAATTGATCAGAGAAGCCAAGAGATAAATTAAGAAGTGTAATGGTCAAAATATGTGATGATTTCTACTAAGTTAGATGTACACTACAAAAAAAAACAAGAAAAAAAAAAAAAAAAAAAAAAATTAAATAAATAAATAACAACTTTAATAAGAGAAAAATAAACGGATTGTATTACTGTAAAACGTACATTTAAGTGATATTAATTTAAAATAATTCTATCTTTGCGTAACGTAACATAAAGCAGTAACAATTATGTAATTTGAATTCAAATAAATTTGATCGTAAATTATTTTGCAGTTTTAATTCATTTTTAATTTTTATTGAATTTATTTTTACATAGATACTGGATTACACTTGCCATTTAATCCGAGCTATCTTGAGAGTTTTATCTGATTTTATTCAAAAATAGATGGCTAATTTGTTCATCAATATTTTGCATTTGTATGTAAACAACGCTGGAAAATCTTTTGTCATTTGAAATCTTTGACCAATATTAGTCTGAGGTTAATTATTGTTATTATTAATTTGCAACATTTTACTGCATGCAAATATTTTGTTGCAATTTTTACTCATAAATATTTGCATGATTTTTGAAAGTTTCTCTGTCGATTTGTTTCAATTGAAGAACACATTCATGTTTTTTTCAAATCCTCAAAATTTAACATACATTTCATCGTTCATTTTATGCACAAAAAAGAGACACAAATGATTTAGAATATTTATCTGATCAAAATTCTATCATTTTCAAATTCAAACTTTGGAATATCGATTCTGGTGAATGCATACTTGTGCAAAAATTTGTCACAATCACAATTGCTTATTCGACAAAAGTGTTATGTATGAGCTGGGGGAATTTCACTCTCACAAATGCGTACATGTTTTATGTATTAAATTCCCAAAATTGATGAAAAATTCGTAAGAAATATACGCATTCGTGAGAGTCAAATCTTCCTCGTATGAGCTTTCACAATATTATCCATTTAAATTCACATCGTACTCGTATAGATGGTGTAACAGGTAATGAATTCCTTTATTAATGCGACTTCGGTTGAACTGGTTTTTTCACAATTAAACTACAAACATTTGTATTAGATCAAATAGTTTAACGTTCAGCACAACATTGAGAAATGATATTAGTTCTTATAAGATGACCGAGAGGGCGCTGTTAGTTCTACATAGAAGTATGCATAAGAAAGCTCATTCTATACTAAAAATCTTGACAATGTTCAATAAAAAGTAGGTAAAATTTGTAGCGTTCAGAGGAAAAATGTGATACAGAAAAGTTCCGTGGAAAAATGAATAAAACAATTGGCAAATGAAGTATTGTATACGCAAAATGTGTTACAAATAAGTGACATATAAGTATTTTTATCATTTTTCCGCGGAACATTTCTGTATGACAACTTTTCCTCTGAACCTTTCATTTCTGGTAGTTGTTTCAGCAACATTGAATAAAACCAACAATTCTTTCTATAAAAATTATTTAATTTTTGTTTGAACAAATGACTCAGATTTATTATATTGCTTAAATAGTGTAATATTTTTTTGGGTAAATACTGAGATTCATCACAAATCAATTGGGATTGTCAATTTTAAGAGTCAGATTAAAAAACATAATAAATCCAATTTTTTAAAAATTCATAGTTGTTACATAATGACTCACTTGATGATATTGTGAATGAATTTTATTCGTGTGTCAATGGTGCAATTGATCGAAATGGTTTGATTCTAACATGATTAATTTAAAAAAATATATCAATTAAATTACATAAAAAGAGACATAATTCATTGAATGATAACCATAATTTTAAAGTTACAGACATTGCTTTGCAAAATTTAATTTCAAAAATTTTAGATTTCATAATTGCGAAACATTTGAATTTTTATGTTAACAATCTAACTGATTCGAATCAACATGGCTTTATAAACGGAAGGGTTACGATCGAAAAACAAGTTCGGACAAACGGATGGACCTTCAATTTTTTCTTGAATACATTTCGGACGGACTGACGAAAACCGTCAATTTCATTTGTCCGTCCATTTCCGTTTGCACCTTTTATTTGGCCCAAACGATTTATTAATATATACTGATTATATATAGTTGGTATATCAACAGAAACATCCAATTTGTCGTTTGCATTCCGTAACGGTGTATGTGCAATTCTGCGGCATGGGTCAAATGTTTTGTCATGAAAATGTTGTGTATGAATCATGTATGAAAGTTCACTGTATGAACTTTAACAATATTGTTTGTTTTTTATTAAATTTCATGCCGTACGTATATAAAACTAATTCCACTTCGTTTCTTTGGCCCCATACACCATTTGAAGAATCAAATAAATTTGATCTTAAATTATGTTGCAGTTTTAATTTTTTTTAAATTTAAATTGAATTTGTTATTACATAGATGCTGCTATTTTAATATTTTCACGGTGAAATGTGTTGGAAAAATGCTTCAAAACTGTGAAGATAATATGTGAATGCACGAGAATGAGAACGTAAGCTCTGATAAAATCTGTTTAAAAATGTCTCTTAATTTTATGTTAATTTTAATGTAAAATTATCAGCCCCAATGAAAAACTTTCTGACAAAGTTGACAAATATTCTAGGCCATCCATTTAATATAAATTATTTGTAAAGAAAACTTCAAACAAATTTCATAGTATTCACTTGCGAAAAAAAAAGTTTGTAATGCAGAACGAATAACAATGAAAAGTTTTCGATAAAAGCCAAGGAATTTTATTCGAAAAAACTCGTAAGTACATTGTGAATAAAATTTATCCATAAATTTCATAATATTTCATAGAATATTACATATGTAGACACATTGTGTGCATTTAATACTTAGAAAAAATGGTTGGAAAACTGATTTTTTTTTTAATGAAAAATTGCATCCGAAAGAAAAAAACAGTTCTTGTTATGTATCCCACATTTTACAATGAATTTGAAATCAATGCGATAATGACTATTTTGTTAGATAAATAGTAATTACTATTAATAGTAGATTTTGAAGCATATATGTAATATGCCGTTGCCATGAAAGAAACACACATTCGTCATCAATTGAGAATGCTCAATGTTTGCCACCCATGATTCACGAGCATATTTTCGATTTTATTTGGGTAAATACATTGAATCAAATCATGCAACTGATTTGCCGAAAAGCTATCCAACAAGAATAGCAGGGAAAAAAACTAATTTTTACATTGTTTCAAGTATTTTCCGACACACACACAAAAAAAAAAAAAAAAAAAAAAAAAAAACACACACACACACACACACACACACACACACACACACACACATACACTCACGAAAAGTGATCGATTTAGATACCGATCTACCGAACATAATTGTGACACCATTGAGTCGTCGACCATTGAAAGCACAATACATACGTCTGGAAGTAATAAATCCACTTGTATATAATACATATGGATGATAATAAGATGGCAAGTGCAATAAATGCGAATAAAACAAAAGTTATGTATTTGATATCAACTAATTAATTGCGCTACTACACAATCTCCTGAAATTCAATAACATCGATGGATATATCATCTTTTTGACGAACTTCAACGAAACAGCTTTATTTGTTGATTGAAAATCCAAATTAATTTCGTTTAAGTCGAATGCACATGAACGGTTGGTTTTTTTAACGGCTAAAACAGTTTAAATTCATTTGAAAATTTAACCTTGGAACGTTCGGAACCTTGGATGTATATGGGTTAATAAATGTTTATTGAGTATCTATCGACATGAAAACGATAGTGATTTATAAAAGCGAGAGAATTTCCTTCAATGTCTTACTGAGTGCGCGGAAAATTTGGGTATTCGAGTGAAAAAGAAATTTGCTTTGTCTTTTCTGCGTGTTGATTTTTATTTTTAGATAAAATTGAACGGCATGTGCGTATGTTCTGTTTTTTTTCTTTTTTTTTCTTCTTTTTATTATTATTCAGTGTTCATGCGTGATGGTGAAACGAGAGAATTTCAACAAACGCATGCGCGTTATATGACTTAAATGTGATATTTGATGTTTTTTGAATTATTTTATAATGTGTTTACTTGTCCATCGAGAAGCGATTATTTCCAAAGTTATTGAATTGGGCATTTTTACTCTTATCTAGTTGACCGCATTTAGTCAGCTCAAACGAATCAAACACAAATATGAATAAGCATTCGAAGCGGAGCTGATTAAACCGTTTGCACAACATAACACTATTGTTACTCACATCACATCAAATCATACATATGCATGTATATAATTTCTTTCTTTTGTTGTTGTTGTAATCAGGCCAAATTGCCTAGCTCCTGTTGCTTGCATAGCACACGTATGTTTCATTAAGTTTCGCGTGTGTCTCTCTATTAAACCGTGTACACACGGCTATTCGGTAGGTCTTCCATTCAATTTTTCGTGTTTTCTATTTTTCTCGGTATTTCTCATGCGCCTCACTCGTTTTCTTTCTTTCTCCTTCTCTCGCTCTCTCTCTCTCTTCTCTCATTTCTCTCTCTTTCTCTCTCTCTGTCTCCCGCTCCCTCCTCTTCTTTCTCTTTCTTTTTACTATCGACTCATCATATGAATAGCCTATATCTTTTCGCTGAAAACAACATTCGGTTGTTTGAGCGGTTCGGGATTTATTTTATTTTCTTTTTCTCTGTCTTCTTCTTATTATTCTTATTCATTTTGTGGGCACGAAAATGCGATCGGATGTTTTTCCGTCAGAAGCGTTCAGCCTCATGCTTGTGTCTGCTATTTTGAAAAATTCTTTGCTCTCATTTTCATCGCTTGTGTCAGTTGTTTTAATAATGTGTTCGTATAGTTGAATTTTCTCATCGAATTCATTTCTTTCATTTTTCGGTTTCGTTTTTTTTACTTCTCACTTTTTGTTTGGAATTTTTTCTATGTATGTCATATATTGTAAGAATTTTTTTTTTTTTTTTAACACTAGATTTAATCATTGAGAGAAATATTCAGAGCATTACGCTAAACTTTTTAAATGTTAGTTGTGGTGTTATTTAATTGTGGGCAACAGTTGCTGGCTACCATGGTGAATATTAAAATGCAAATTTTACAATGTGTGATACAATAGTGTTTGAGGGCAGTTAAAACCCATTTATAAATAAAAAAAAAAAAAAAAAAAAAAAAAATAAAGACATCATAGTAGAATTTTATCCCGTGATTACTGTGTCAGCCAACTTACAAACACGCATAATTTTGCATATTTCGGAAAGAAATTTTAATACAAATGAAACGAGAAAAAGTGAGAAAAAAAAATGTTCTTCATTAGATAAATAAGTGAAATGATTCGATATTTGTGCATGTTTTCCGTTTTTATCATATCTCGTTTACTTCGTTCATTCTTTTGACAGAACAATTTTTGGGAAATAGTAGATCGTGTTTGTGTGTGAAAAAGAGAAAATCGTACCAATGCGAACAAAATAGAAGAAATAATATACAATATACATATGTTCATGTGCGTGAAAGAGCATCCCATCAAATAGGAGAACAGAAAGAGATTGAAATAGTGAAAAAAAAAAACCAATTCGACCAGGGTAATGAATCAAACCAAATTGAGAATATATTTCGTGTGCGTACACATTTTTTTTTTTTTTTTCAAAAATGTTCATGTAAATATGTTGACAATCAGTTCTTTTTAGTTTACACACACAATTAATGTGATTCAACTTTAATGAACAGTGCAACATTCTTCGTTTTTTTTTTGTCTGAAATCTGTACACGGGTCAAAAGTGAGTGAATTTCAATTAAAAATAACAAGTATTAGTTAGAAGAAAAAAAAAAATTGTCAAAATTCAAATTGAAATTTTGAATCGAAAAAATATTTTTAATTTTTTTTTTTCTTAATTAATTTAATAAAATGTGCGAATATAAAATAGTGATAATTGTCGAAATAAACTGATAAAGTTTTTTTGAACGAAAAAAGAAACAAATGTTTCGAGAGAAAAAAAAAATGAATAATTTTGAAATGTTCAAATTAAGTGCTTCACCTCAGATAATTGTCGATTAATGAATTGCTTGTGATCACAAATAGAAGATTTGTTGTATCCATATACTTGCTCAGCGGGCATTAACTAATTGTGTGTAAATCGTCACAGTGTGGTGTCTGTGTGTAAAATCATTTTTGTCAATAGACGACCTTCCTACTTTGCTGTTCATGTTGTACAAACGGATTTTGGCAAAAGTGAAACAAAATACAAAACAAAAATTAAAAAAAAAAAACAAACTGAGTGAACCGACTTTTAGAAAGCGTTGCTGTATTACATTATTGTTTTCTTAATTTTATTTGAATTTGAAGGGAAAAAAGACATTGTTTTTGGTGAATAGAATGTACAATTAGTTTGTAGTTCGAGTGAAAAGAAAGAGAAATCAATAAGTACGATCAAACTATTTGTATTAACTGCAGGACGACCTCGAATATTTTGATACATCTCAATGGCCTAAAAAAAAAACAAAAAAAAAAAAAACAAAAAAATCATCAACAGAATCATGGTGTTTGAAAACAGAGCCAGTAAGTATATGCAATAAAATTTCAATTAATGTCGATATCACATTTTGCCGGCTGCAATACAACTTCCATTCTTTGAGTGAATCAAAATAACAAGCTTTTTTCATTTGAAAATTTGCATATTTCGTTTGGCGCTATATGCATGATGAAACAATTTTCAAATTTGAACATTTTTTTTTACATGTAAAACATTCAATTTTTCTGTATTGGTGTTTATGTTTTTTTTTTGTCGTTGCAGATATCGGACATCAGGAGATATCTCAAAAGACAAACTTCCAACAACTGCAATTGTGTATTTTGAATACAATTACATGGTAAGTGAGGAAATTCATTTGTTTATTTCTTTTTCCCCTCGTTCCCCATCTCTCAAGCTTTGCTATTGTTTTTCTCTCTTCCATTCTTCGGAAATTTCTTTATTCACATTATCACTGCCACGATGCAGTCAACCATAATTTTTCCAAAGCATTTTCTCTCATTTTCACCTTTTTTTAATTCACTGTAGTCACGTTAAGTAGGAGAAATGAAAAGAAATCAAAGCAAAATATAAATTCTTATTAGTTCGGCCACAAGAAAAAAAAGAAGAAGAAGAAAAAAAAAACAAGAAATTAAATTGTGATAGTCAGGAATAAAAACATGCCGCATTACCGTGGAAAGGAAACATGTATTCAGTAGTGGTCAGTGTCTGTTTCTAAACTAAATATGTAAATTGAATTCATTGCGCGTTGCGTTTATTTCTTTTTTTTTTTTTTTTTTTTTCGAAGAAGGGAAAATCGACTGAAGCAAAATATAAGAATAAAAAAAAAAAAAAATAAAAAAAAAATAATAGAAAACGCCACACAGTTCACTGAAGTATTTTGAGAAATTCAAATGCATATGAAAGTAGGTTAAATATCGCGCACAACTTTTTATTTGCCGGTCGGTTAATATTTTCTTTACTTTTTTCATTTTATTTTTGCGCGCAAATACATTGTATTATAATCGCAATGAAAAGAATTGTGTTACTCTTCATTTCATGGAAAATATTTCATAGAATAATGCGTCTGGTGAAACGGAAGGTGTCATTTGTTATAACTCGAAATGTCTTTCGTTGATTTTTTATCAAAGAAAACAAAGCGGTTATTCAAATATATGTTGAATACTTAAGTCTACTTTTATTATGAACAATTGTCTGGGAATAAAGTCTATTTTACTTATTCTTTCAATGCACCTATCTCTATGCTTCTCTAGTTAACCACTGTATTCTATGTATGTTTTGGCATTTTCAAACTCTATCATATAAAATTTATCGTTGAAAAAAATAAAACAAAGCATTGAACAGGTTGAACATTGAACACGTTAAAATTTATTATAAAGAAAATTTTTCCCTCCAGTAAAAGTCAGTAAACATCCACCAAAACCATCCATTGACACGCACCATGCTGCTCATAATTAAACATTCTATAGTAAAAGGGAAATGAACGGAAACCGAAAAAGTAATGGTTTCGTTATTTCGTTTGCAAACTAAAAAAACACGGCCAACGTTCATTTTTAGCGGCATTATTTGTTCTGTTATAATAACTATAATATCGTCATTTTACTTTATACGATAAATATTTGTATGATATCCAGTTTAAAGATAATACCCAGATTTTTTTCCTTTTTGCATTCAAAGCTCAGGGAATAATAATAGCTATTTACTTGTTTTATATCAACAAGAACATGCAATGAAGCGATCAATTTGAATGAATATAGTTTGTTTTTTATTCTGTTCTCCAAATTTTATCGTATTCTCATTTGAAGATACGTTTTATTTTGTGTTTTTCATCAATTTCATTTTCATAATTCAATTTTACGGGTATTCACGTTCAATTCAAAAAGCACACACCCCATGAAATTTAATCGGTTTATTCGATATGCACGTATCAAATGAAATTTTCAAAAATAAACAATTAATGCAATCAACAAATCAATGGAAAAACCATTCGATAATTATTGTAAAACGAAATAAAATAGACACGTTCCGATGAAATATTCCCAAATAAATTCATATTTTTCAATTTATTAGTGATAAATTACTCTAAGTTTCATATTCAGAATCGTTTTTTTTTTTTCATTTTTTCGGTGAAAACGAAAAACCAAATTTCTTGTGAAAATTATCAATTTAAATGTGCATCAAAATCTTTTTAAGCAAATTTCTTTTTAAGCTCTCAATTATGGATCACATAACAAGAGCATCATCATTAATTGGTTTCGAATTAACTTTTCTAAACTCACAAACAAACATAAAAACATTGTCAATGAATTAATTTGAAAAAAAAAGAAAAAAGAATCAATTTTTCGACTATTTATAAGAAGTAAAATGATTTCAGGGAATACAACACTCGCTATAGAGAAAGTAATTTAGTTCACGTGCGCCTAGTCATTCAAATTTCTAACGAATAAATGTTGAAATGCATGTTTAGTCATCCTTTTCATAGATCGAATTGATTCACATGATGGTGTTTTTAGTTGAGTGAAATTGTAGTTTTTGTTCGTTTTGTTTTTTCCTGCACACACACACACATTGCCAATTCCATCATATATAATAATTTACACATAAAATGGATATTTATGCACTGTACAGATGTGTGTGTGTGTGTGTGTGGGTGTGTGTGTGTGTGTGTGTGTGTGTGTGTGTGTGTGTGTGTGTGTGTGTGTGTGTGTGTGTGTGTGTGTATGGTGTGAGGTATGGTATTTACATGGAGATTATGGTGTGATTTATGCCAACAAGTGCCTATTTCAATATGCGTTTACGCAAATAACCCGGACAGAATAATGGCAACAATGATGCATTATGACAATAAAATGCGTTTCAAATGACATTATATCATAAAAGACACAACCACAAATCGAATGAAAAATGTGGGTCAAATACATTTGTGAGATGGTTAACAAGAATATAAACTATTATACCATTTCAATTTAAAATGCATTAAACTATGCATGTAAATCACCATCCATCAATTTACTACACAGAAAGAATGAACGAACGAACAAACGAACGAACGAAAGCGAAGAGTAAAATAAAATCAATAATTACAATCAAATGAACGCACAAACTGGCACAATTTAACTTAATTTGTCTATTAGTGTGTGTGTGTGCTAATTTATTCGGAATCTTAGCAATCAGTAATAAAACAATTACAAGATAATTTTCCATTTTTCAAAATTGAATGCCACATCATTGTTTTTAAATGCATAAACACTTGAATAAATCGATGTGTGGGACAATTTAATATCAAGCACTGTGTGTACTGAAAAAGAGTATGCTTTTCCCAAAAGACCTTTCAGATGTTTAATTTTAGACATTTTTACCTGTTTTGTACCAAGTGGACAAAACAATGGAGAAAAATCCAAACAGAGAAATCTGGGAACATGATGAATACATTGGCACAATATATGTGCATAAAAGAAAAACTAGAGACAACAAAAACATAGCCGCCAAGTCTGCTAATCTAAAACAGGCATACAACCGATGACATCAAAGAAATGTCGTTTATTCGTTTGGTAAAATAGCAATAGTCTATTTTTAGCTTTTGTATATCATATGTTGAAATGTTATGTATGTATCGGTTCGTTTTTTTTTTTTTGCATTTTTTTTTTATTAATGATTTAAATTAAAAAATGAACAAGAATATGTAAAATTTGATTGCTTAAATTTGTAACTGAAAATTTTATGACTAATTTGAAGTCCTTTAAACTTAATCACATTAAAATAAATTAAATCATTTTCGAAATTTGATGTTATGGGAATAGAAAATGGAGAGAGGGAAAGAACAAAAATGCGGTAATTTGCGGGAAAAAAACGCGGATTTCCTTATTTCAAGTGAAATTAAGCTAATTAAATAAGATTAAAAAAAAAAAAAAAGAATCACTTATATCATTTTACGTTACGTTTGTTTTCAATATGTGCTGAAAAATTCCGTCATTTCCGTCCACTGTGTAGTTTAATTTTGGTTTAAACGTCAGCATTTGTTTTTTTTTTCTTCGAACATTCATTCATTGGTATTTATGCCGCTATGACCGGTCGTTTTTTTTAATCCTCTATTTGAATACATTCTAGTGTTCCGAATTAAAGTATCTAATAATGACGCCGACAAAACACTCATTGATGAGAGCTACTCATGATTTTTTAATAAACAATCTCAGGCGTGCTATTCCAGTATACAACAACAACAAAAACATATATACATGTATTTATATATATAGAAAATAATAATAGAATGAATACGTCAAGGAAAAAAAATAAGCGAACGAAAGTTTTTGGATAATCTTTTCATCAAGCAGTATTTAACGTCATTCATACTGTGGAAACCAGTTGAATGAACGGAAGAGGAGAGGGTGTGTTTTCGGCAAATAAATATATGAAATGGGGAATGGTGAATGGGGAATGTGTCAGGCTCGTCAAATACGATTAAATTATTGAACTAAACGCATATACTTGAAAGTTCAAAGTTTGAACATCTTTTTCAATGTTTTTTTTTTTTTTTTTTTTTTATAAATTTATTTCCGAACAAATATTCCATAAACAAAAGAAAAAAACACAAAAAAAAAAGAACAAACCCAAATAATTGAAAAATTTATGAAATTTTTTTCAATCATTTCAACAATATTTTTATTGATACAAATCTCTAACATTCTCATTTGAAATAAAATCTATAGTTAAATATATGTAAAACAATTGTTCGAAAACGGATTTTTCACCAAAAATAGCAATCAAATAAAATAGAGTCATGTTTACAATAAATATAATAACATAGAACGAAAATAACAAAATAACTGAATTGATTATGAATGAACCATATAAATAATTACAAGTGTCGATTGTACTTGATAATATCACATGTATGATATATTTATTAGCCGAAATGTGATTATTATCGAATTGATATGTCTATATCACCGATATATCGATCCTGAAATTTTCTTTTTATTTAATCTTAAATTCATTGGTGTAAATATTTCATTTAAATGATTAAATCATTTGAGAGTGATTTTCTCAAACTGTTGAAATTGCAAATTCTTTCAATTCAATTTTTTCCCCACTTTTTAAATCATTTTAAATCAAAAAAAAAAAAAAAAAAAATAAAAAGAAAGAAAGAGAAAACGAATTTTGCGGTATATTTGCAACGTACATTTGAATTTATTTGGTAAAAATTTTATCCTTCAAAAACGATGGAAAGTTAAATTGACTACAATGAAAGGATAAATTAAATGTATTGTGCGATTCAAGTCCTAACGCAGACTCACCACATATACACATACAAATAAACATAACGAATGAAAACCGAATCGTATGTGCGTATGTTTTTGTGTATGAAAAGCTATTCATGGCATTTTATCAATCACATTGGCATGTTGTTTATTGCCTATATGGAAATGTCCACACGCGGATATTCTGTGAATATAATACATGAATATTTCTGGAGCCAGTGATAATATCTTGAGAAAAAATTTTTTGAATAAAATTTGATTAAAATTCAATTTCAAATATTATTTAAAATTGTTATATTATTCGTTTTTATTTTTCACTTTTTCCATTGCAATATTGTATATACATTTCATTGAATAAGAAAAGTTCAAGAAAATAGATTTATTGGAGAATGTATTCGTTGAAAATGGTTTAAATGTCAGTATTGGACAATGACCGTTAGACAGGCGATTTTATGTGTATAGCGCGCGGCATTATAACATGAACCTTTTCATCTCATTCTTGTCTTTGCGTTTTATATCAACGATAACGCATTCAATGAAGTGGAGGAATAGAGATATGAATTCACTAACGCATACTCACCACTGACTGGAAAATCGTATACGTAAAAAGTGTACGTACAAGTATATATATATATATATATATCAAACGTATATATATGTATGTATGTATGTATGTAATCAAAGAGCTTTTACAATCGCTGTCATCGTCTATTGAACGAAACTGTATAGTAGTGTGGAGATGTGCTTTTCACTCATTTTCTCGATTTTTCCTATGTATTTAAATAATACAAAATAAAAAAAGAACATAAGAAGAAGAAAGAAACACACAGTGATAACGACCAATATCGCGAGAAATTGGCATTTTTTATTTCAAAAAAAAAAAAGAAAAAGAAAAAAGAACAAATCGAATTTTATGTAAAATCAGAAAGAAACATTAAATCGTAACTCATTCTTAACATGGATTTTTACAAGTGAAATTAGTGCTTAAAACATTCTTCACCCCATCAAGTATTGTTTCGTGCATAAAAAAAAAGAAATTGTTGTTTTCCAAGCTTTTTCATACTTTAGATAGAGAATGAAAAATACATAGTATCGATATCACTGAATAGCCTGAAAATATAAAAGATGCGACCCAATTTTCAATGATACATTTAAGTATGATTTATTAGTTGTGTGTGAAATTCAAAAGAACGAAGAGAAATGGAATAAAAGAAACCGAAAAGTAAATGCTTTATAAACGGCGACATTATAAGTTCTTCGATCGAACAAGTAATATGGATTTTAATTTTTGATCACAAAGTCACACGAATCAATTGATTAATTTTATTTGACATTTTATTAGTTCATTTTTTTTTTTTTCTTCCAATTGTGCTTTTGGGAAGTATTTGGGTGTGGAAATAGTCAACTATGTTTAAATTGCATTTAAGTCTTCTGTTACGAATAATTCCTGGCAGTTTACATTAATTTCAGTTTATTTGAATTTTTTACAATTTGAATAAAGATGATACGTATAGCTGACATTTATATCTTTATCAGTCAATCAACAATTTCAGTTGAATCAATTATCTAATATGAAGCCATTCATCTGAATGGAATTATTTTCAAATCGAAACTGAAAAGCATAATTCAAATCTCATTGATTTGGTTGGAATTACAAAATTACGCAAAAGGAACGGTTTTAGTTTATTTTCGAACAATAAAAATTATTTTATTTTCATTTCGTTAAAAAATTGGTGAATTGTATTTTGTGTATATAAAGAAACATTATCTAAAAAGTAAATATCACGTGATAATGAGATGGCAATTTCCCACCGAAACTAACCCATATGTGTATCATAGAACCGTTTCATTTAGAAAATTCATAATAAATTTCATTTTCAATTACTGTCTCCTTTCAGACTGTAGCCTTTTCAAAAGGTATTTAGACATTTAAAAGAAAACAACAACATCATCATCCATTTAAGATGATTGTAATGAAACGAATGACACATGACTTTTGGTGACACATATACTCACACATACAAAAAACACACACACACACACACACACACACACACACACTATAAGTAGCCGCAATGCAAATTCAAAAGAATTTAAAAACCTTTTCTAGAAACGAATCTGCCAATGAATAAAGTAGCCAAATAATAAAATAACCCCAAAGTGACCAAAACAATACCAAAACCAATTTTAACATTCATATTATTTTGTATAAGAAGTTTGCGCATCATAAAATCTTTAACAACATTCCGATGTAATATAATCGTTATAATACGAACAATTAGTAAAGTGTTTTCATCGTGCGTGTTCACAGTTTAGGAACATCCAATTTTTTTTTTGTATTCTTTTTTTTTATGGTAGAAACCAATAATAAACCACGATAATTTGTCTCCCCCCGAAATATTTGATTAATATACTTCGAACAAATATAGACGAAAAACAAAAAGGAAAAGAGAGAAGAAGAAAAAAAACAAAGAAATCGAAATTATCAAACTATTATGATTGATAACAATAATTTCATGGATCAGTTATATCACAATTCTGGTAAGTGGCCATTAACATGGAAATGATACTCTACGTTTTAATGGAGAATTGAAATCAATATTGTCATTATTTGAGGGTTTTTTTTTTAAGAATTTTGCGGGGATAATTTTCTATTTACGTACGTCACAGTGGAAATGCATTGCATTTTTCTTTTAATTTTATTATTATTGTGAAAGAAAAGAAAAATATTATATCATCTGAATTTGTTAATTCAATTGTAAATTAAAATCAATTTTAAATTGTCAATTTATTGAAAATGTTCAACAAATTTAATTTTTCACAATAAAAATGAAATAAACTATCTGCAGTATGAATAATGTAGATAGTATTTGACATCTGAAATTGTGATAAAAGGTATTTCAATTGTATATAAATTGAATTCATAGTGTTGCTACGCACATATGGCACGAAAATTATCGGCCCCATATAATATGAATATGGGGAGAAAGAGAGAGAGAGAGAGAGAGAGCTTTCCATTTAAATGATGATGCAAGCAAAGCCGAATCATGCTTACCTAATTCCATCAGACATACCAAATCCAATGTTGGATATTATGCAAAGTATATTCGTATTGCAATACCGCGTGTTAGTTGTAGCGGATCTCATACATTGAAGCGTCACAAACGCGTAAAATGTTTTGAATTTAAAGCTACTGCGTATCAAATAATGTACGATTAATTTTGATTATATTAAGATATTTTGCATAATATCCATACATAAAATGGAATTGTATTGCTGTTTTTTTCTCCTTGTGAATCTCGAAATAGAATTAAAAAAAAAAAAAACAAAAAACAAAACAAATCAAAATAAAACAAATTAATTCAATTATTTTAACGTTTTTGAAAAAAAAAAAAAAATATTTTGAAACTTTTAAAGGGGACCAGCATGAATATTGTAAATCTGACAACTCTGATTCGAATCAGGCAGTCGAAAATAGTTCAGCCAGGGAAACAAATACATTTCAAACGCAACAAAGCAGCGATAATTGTAAGGTTACAAATCGAACAGATATTTATTCAAACGGATATAGTGAAAGCCCGTCAACTAGTATTATTCAACAAGTGTCAAAACAAATTAATAGCACCGGAAATTCATCAGGTGAAATTGAAACTGAATTCGAAAAGCAACAAGCATCCTCTCCGTCTCCGGACACAACAATCAGTGTCGGTAGTTCTGCGTCGACAGCAATCCGAGCCGAATCGAATTTTGACATCAAACCGAACACATCACAGTCTAAACAATCGGTAACGGTTGAAAAACCAATTACCGCTGCTATATCGGCTGTCACAGCTCCGCTCACATCATCCACGCTAGAGAATAATAATAATAATAATAGGAATATCAGTGATTTAGTGTAATTTGAATTTCAATTTTGTTTTTAACTTTTTGTTCTTCTTTCTCGACGGGAATTTTTTCCTGTTATGTGGCAACGCTGTAACCAGAAAAAAAAACAAAACAAACAAACAAAAAAAAAAAACATCAAATAAACAATTTCCGAACATTTCTATTCGCAGAGGACGATCGTTATTTTTTCGCAATCGAAAAATGGCGAGCAATTATAATAGTACGGCTAATGGAGGCATGGATACTCTTGGTATTGGGGGTATTTCCGGTGCTCCGGCGCCATCTACAACAGCAACAGCTATTGCTGGTGGTGCACAATCAACAACACCGGCCCCATCCAAAAAACCAGTTCGCCGTGGTGGCAAAGTACAACCAGATCGACCAGTACGAGCACTTTTTTGCTTGGGTCTTAAAAATCCCATACGAAAATTATGCATTGAAATAGTGGAATGGAAGTATCCTTTTGAAAAAAAAAAAAAAAAAAAAAAAAACAAAATCGTCACAATACAATTTTTTCATTTAATTAAAGTTGGTATTCCAATTATTTTCCTTAACTTTGCTCTCGCCCTATCTTTTCATTTTCACTTTCCGCACACAAACAGAACATTTGAATACATAATTTTGCTTACAATTTTTGCAAATTGCATAGCATTAGCCATATTCACACCCTATCCTTCTGGTGATTCAAACACAACAAATACAGCGTTAGAAAAAGTGGAGACTGTTTTCATGATTATTTTTACCTCGGAATGTGTTATGAAAATTATCGCATTCGGCTTTGTGATGCATCCTGGTTCTTATTTACGAAATGGATGGAACTTATTAGATTTTTTCATCGTTGTCATTGGGTAAATATGAAAATGTGCATAATCATAGTTAATATGTGGAAACAATTTCAATTGTTTTTTTTTTTTTACAGAATGATGAGTGCCGTTTTATCAACCATGATGCCAGATGGTTTCGATGTGAAAGCATTGAGAGCATTTAGAGTGTTAAGACCATTGCGTTTAGTTTCAGGTGTTCCAAGTATGTTATCAACACAAAAATAAATATCTGTTTGATGGCTATTCCAAATGGCAAACACCTCGTATGAATAAATAAATGTTTGTTTCTTTTTTTTTTTTTGTGTAGGTCTTCAAGTCGTATTGAATTCAATTCTTCGTGCTATGGTGCCTTTATTACATATTGCCCTTTTAGTCATATTTGTTATTATTATTTATGCCATTATTGGCTTGGAACTATTTTCTGGAAAACTTCATGCGACATGTTACAATAAAGAGACAAAAGGTAAATAATATTTATTCACGTTAATTATTTTCAATTGAAATAAATTTGTTTTTATTTTCTTTATGAAATTGTTATTGTAGAAATAATTGGTTCACCAGAGCCATGTAATCCTGAATCAGGTGAAAATGAGGGTGTAAAATGCGATGACCCATATGAGTGTATAATAAATAAAGATAACCCTTGGGAGGGACCGAACAATGGCATCACAAATTTTGATAATTTTGGTTTGGCCATGTTAACAGTCTTCCAGTGTATTACACTTGAAGGATGGACTGATGTTTTATATTGGGTAATTTAAAATTACATTTCGTACAATTGCCAGCCGATTTTAGCTATTATTTGGATATTTTTTTAATTGATAGATTCAAGATACATCTGGAAATACATGGCAATGGATTTATTTTGTATCGATGGTTATTTTGGGTGCATTCTTTGTAATGAATCTAATTCTTGGTGTCTTGAGCGGGTACATTTAATTAATTATTTTTTTTTTTTTTTACTTTCAAAAGAGATTATTCTGCAAACTTCATGTGTTTTTGTTTTTAGAGAGTTTTCCAAAGAGCGTACGAAAGCGAAAAATCGAGGTGATTTTCAAAAATTAAGAGAAAAGCAACAAATCGAAGACGATTTACGTGGATATTTGGATTGGATTACACAAGCCGAAGATATAGAACCCGAAACTGAAGGTCCAATATTGCAAGGTGGCAAAGGGAAAGTGCAAAATGATTTAATGGATTCAACGGATCAACTGGGTGAAGATATTGGCGTATTGCAAGAGCATTGGTTAAAAAAATGGAAAAAAGATTTTGATCGAATTAATCGCCGCATGCGACGTTCATGTCGAAAAGCCGTTAAGTCACAAGCATTTTATTGGATTATTATTCTGTTGGTATTTTTAAATACTGGCGTTTTAGCTACCGAACATCATAATCAACCTGAATATCTTGACGAATTCCAAGAACATACAAATATGGTATTTGTCACATTGTTCTCATTGGAAATGTTATTGAAAATTTATAGTTTGGGCTTTCAAGGATATTTTGTGTCACTGTTCAATCGTTTCGATTGCTTTGTTGTATTTGGTAGTATATTTGAAATGCTATTGACCGAATATAATTTAATGCCACCGCTTGGATTGTCTGTATTGCGTTGTGTACGCTTATTACGTGTCTTCAAAGTGACCAGATATTGGCGTTCATTGTCAAATTTAGTCGCTTCACTATTAAACTCCATACAATCGATTGCATCACTTTTACTTCTACTGTTTTTGTTTATAGTTATATTCTCATTATTGGGTATGCAAGTGTTTGGCGGTCGTTTCAATAATGAAACTGAAGATAAACCCAGATCCAATTTTGATACATTTTGGCAAAGTTTATTAACTGTATTCCAGGTATGAATACTTTGATTTTACTATCTATATGTATATTTATTTGAAATGGAACAATGATGATGATGTAAATGAATATCAAATTGCAGATACTGACTGGTGAAGATTGGAATACAGTCATGTATCAGGGTATTCAGGCATATGGCGGTGTTGGTTTAACTGGTGCACTCGCTAGCATTTATTTCATTATTTTATTCATTTGTGGTAATTATATTCTACTGAATGTCTTCTTGGCCATTGCTGTTGATAATTTGGCCGATGCTGATTCACTTACGGAAGTGGTGAAAGAAGGTGTAAGTTGTTCATTTTTTGAATATAAAAACATAGGGAAAAAAGCATTTGATTCAAAAAATGGCATAAGTTTATTTCATTTTCATTCCATTTACATTTCAGGAAGAGGAAAATAAATCAAAATCACGAAGTCCAACGCCAATGATGGACGACTTAGATGATTTACGTGACATCGAAATCGACGATATAGATGAAAACTTGTGAGTTTATTCCCAAAATACTCTTATTTAAATTGAATTTATGCACAAATCGTCTCATTCCTTTATAATTTTTTCGTTAAATTTTCATTGCAATGTTCAGCCGAAGTGATGAAGAGTCGTATTCCGAGACAAAGATTCGTTTGGAAGATGATGAAGGCTATGAAGATGATGGACAAGGTAAAATTTTTGTTGGTCAATTAATTCAACTGTTTTCGTTTTTGTTTTATTTGTTTCTGAGTCGAAAATTCCGTTGGATCAAATTGAAATGAAGAAGGAGATAGGACACGTCGTATATTTCAGTTTTTTTTAGTTTAGAATGAATGTTTAGACGTTTAAAGTGTATTTGAAATAAAATCGCACATTTAGAAAAACGAAGGGATTATAATCATGAAATAGTGACTACAGCACGACCGCGCCGGTTATCTGAAGTAAGCATCAAAACAACGGCAAAGCCACTGCCAAAGGAAAAAGCATTTTTTCTCATACCGCATACAAACAGGTAAAGCTAGCAATGCAACGTTGTCACTGGCAATTCAATTGAAAAATACATTTCAAAAGAAGATGAAAAACAAGAAAAAAAAAAACAAACAAACAAACAGACAAACAAAGAAAATTTGATGTAATAAGGCATTGATGCACACAATGGATAGCGGGATAAATTGCAACAATATAATCATCAATATGAGAATTACGGCTGTTGAGTTATCGTCTCGTTCTGTTTTGCTCGTCTCTTTCATTAGGGCCACTTAGATAAACAGTGTTAAGGCATTTAATTTCACAACTGTCTCAATTGTTTATTTTTTTTGTTTTGCTCAAATCAAATAATTAGCTTATTTTTCTTATTTCATTTCGAATTTGAACACAATACACATATCATAAAAATCAAAATAGATCAAGAAGAAGAAACTAAAGAGATAATTGAAAGTGGCGAAGATAATAATAATGCAACTACGGTATCGGCCAGACCGCGACGAATGTCTGAAGTTCAAGATCCGCCACAGCCAATCCTACCAATTCCTGAGGGATCTTCATTTTTTATATTATCACAGGGTAACAGGTGATAAAATCAAAACGTATCAATCGGCCCAAATTCAAAAAAAAAACCAAAACAAAATCCACATTCCATTGTTTTGAAAAACTTAATTATTGTTTTCCTTATTCACAGCATTTGAATTTGTCAAAATGGAACCGCTAATCGCTTTTATTAGTAGATCAATATTCGTGAATTTGTTGAATTTTGTGAATGTTTCTGCCAAAATACCCATTCAAATTTCCCAATATTAAGATAATTGATTTGTTGACATTCACCTATCTAAAGAACAAGACAAGAATCATAAACGAACTAGCCGAATCACAAAGAATAAATTGTGATTACTAACAAACAACATTAATCGGAAACCAAATGAAACTCTGTTTCTCTCTTTCTCTCTCTCTCTCTCTCTCTCTCTGTGTGTGTGTTTCTATCCCAACACCAAAAGACACTTACATTATGTACAATTCCACAACATTCCTGTTTTGCTTCTAAAAATTGTGCACCGTAATTAACCGTTTGTTTGAAATATTCAATATTTATTGGAAGATGAACATGCATTTTATCCATGATACGCCAATCAATCATCCTATGTTTGCCTTCAAAATAGCTTTTAGATGCCAGTTGATGCACAATTACAATATTCAACAATCAATCAAATATGAATAATAATTGTAATTTTATTATCTTTTTTTTTTTCAATTTTTCATCCAAATTTGGCTGTATATTATATCGCAGATTTCGAGTATTTTGCCATTGGCTAGTAAATCACAGCACATTCGGAAATGTCATATTGATATGTATCATGTGCTCATCGGCATTGTTAGCAGTTGAGAAGCCAATTGACCCACCCATAGATGAAAAAAATCCAACAAAATACACAACAAAAGTTAGAGACAAATTCTCATAGAATCCATTGTTATTCGATTATCATTGATTTATATTATTCAAATTGCCCCTTTTTATAGGATTACCTCAAAATTGCAGACTATGTATTTGTGTTCATATTCACTGTGGAACTTCTACTAAAATTGATCACATACGGATTCATACTGCACAAAGGATCATTTTGTCGATCAGCATTCAATTTACTTGATATGCTAGTCGTTGTTGTGTCACTTATATCCGTCTACACAGAGTAAGTTAATAGATTGAAATGAAGTTTATTATTATAATTTATTCATTTATTCTGCTTAAATGAGCAAATACTTTGAATTACTTCTGATTTTTTTTTTTTTTTTTTTTTTTCATAATAAAATCTTTCATTTATTATTTTGTTGCTTTTTCAAACAGTATTTTGCAAGCAGCAAGCAATAGTGATGGTGCTGTTGGAAGTAGTAAAAAAAGTGGCGGTACATTGGGATCTATAAAAATTCTTCGAGTATTTCGTGTATTAAGACCGTTACGTGCTATAAATCGTGCCAAAGGGCTTAAGGTAATTGAATTCGTTTTCCATTTTCTTTTCACATAAATCAAAGCAAAAAAAAAAAAAAACAAAAAAAAACAAAAAATAGTTTGTCAAATAAATTATACAAAATTAGCTAATATTCATTATCAAAGGCGGTAAACAATCTGATGCATCAATTATCGTAAAACATCCAAATTAGATGTCATAAATTTACACAATTTTCGGTTGAAATGGCGAGAAAAGGCTGAATTTAAAATTTTGTTTAATCACGAATAAATTAAGTTGTATGTTTTATATTACGGATGTAATTACGATACATTTTAAAACAATTCTTAAGAATGTTATATTCATCATTTTGGTTCAATTAAATTGTCGACGATGACAATCGGATAAACTGAAGATAATCTTGACACAAATATTTGAAATTCTTTTTACACATTTTGGTCGATGCGACATAGTCCGCGTTTATTTTCAATATAAATGAATTTGATTTTACAAATGTCACACATTTATAAGATGGGTAATAAGGCACTTTGGCATTAACTACCGAGCGATATTTTACGATAAAAACCCAATCAAATTTCAGATTTTGTTTTTCCTTTCATTTGTTATTATATTTTTAGAATTTTTTCAAAAAAAAAAAAAAAAATAAAAAAAGTTGCATAAATCAATCAGTGATTAGAAAATAGAGAAGAAAATATGAAAGACAAAAAGGATTTAAGCTTGTTGCAAATGGTAAATGCAAATGGGGGGGGGCTGTAACACACGTGCACTCCGTTATTTTTCTTCAAAAATTCAATCGAAATATTAGTCAGAGTGCTTTTCAATTGAAAATATATATATAAAAAAGCATAGAACTCGATATAACTAGAGGCATTTCTCATCTCCGAGTAAATATTTTGATTGGCTCTCTTCGAAGATTAATTTTTCTTTTTACTCTTCTTCTCTTTTTGTTCGATTTCGAGAGCATTTTTTTCTGGAATTTTATTTCAAGTAGTTTCTACTTACATTTTTGTGTATTTTTTTAGCTGTCCAACCGTCATTTTGCCTAGCAAGACATTGTCTTGATTATTTTTGTTTCGTAATGTTTTTATGTTTCGATAAACGGAATGTAGTCAGCAGACATATGCTATTAAATGTATTTTTCTACGAAAAAAAAAAAAAAAAAAAAAAAACAAAAAAATCTGACTACAGTTCGCTTTATTTTAGTTTAGTTGTTTGATTTCTTTTTCTCTTTCATTGTTATCTGTTTATTGTTACGTTCATCTCATTACTTTTGATTTGACTTTTTTTTAAACGGGAAACAAATGCAATTTTTTTTTCTTTCTTTCTTTCTTTCTTTCTCTTTTTCTCTCTTTCATGAATTCCGTTATTACTGTAGCATGTAGTGCAGTGTGTTATAGTCGCTGTAAAGACTATATGGAATATTGTACTTGTAACATGTCTTCTTCAATTCATGTTTGCTGTTATAGGAGTACAATTGTTTAAGGTAGGCCATAATTTATTAAAGCAACAACAATCAACGAAAAACAATATGAATAAAATAAAACCAAAAAAAAGAAAAAAAAAAAAAAACAGAAAAAAAAAAACCAAATGATATGAGACATCAAACAAGATGTCTAGAATCTTGAACCTTTTTATGAATTAAAGGCCAAATCAAATGCAACCATATACAATCCCAAATTTGCACAAAATAAAAATAAAACTATTGTTGATTCTATTATACCGAATATACCAATGCTTCACGCAAGCTCAAACTAAACAGATGTTTTAGCATAATTATTCATATTTTTGGATATATCGTTTTCCTTTTGTGTTTTTTTCATTGCATTTATTTAAAACCAAACCAAACCAAACCAAACCAAACCAAACCAAACCAAAAAAAAAAATTGAAGAAATTCGATGAGGACATTTCAAGAAAAATGTTTTACAATTGACACAATTCTTTTCGAACAACAACAATAAATGACAACGTATTTATTGAGAGTTCCAGAGCTTTTGATAAGATCATATAGTTTCTTGGATAACGTATCTGATATTGTTGTTTAATGGAAATTTAAATGATATTTCGCTCATTTATTTATTTGATAAACATAAATTTTTTGTCTATTGTTTATATTCTTTACTTTTGTTGCAAATAAACATCATTCAATTATTCTCATCACTGAGAGATATACACATTTATCCATAAATTATTATAATTTATTCATATTTTTCGTTTTCATGATGATTGAATACTTGTTTAGTACATTATTTATTATTCAAATTTTTTTCTCTCAAAACAATATTTAAATTTTAAAGCAGAAAAAAAAAATAGCAGAATTATTTCATCAAGTCCAAATGTCTTTGTCAACTATTTAAATGAGTTAAAATATCTGAAAAGTTTTAATGCCAATTGTGTGAACATGAATTTGATTGAAAAAAAATTTAACATATTTATTACTGGCGTAATCAATCCATTTTTTTGCTACTTATGCTGCAAGTATTTTGATCGGTTGACATTGATCTTGATTGATTATTGTTTTTTACATTTTGTTTTTGTTTTTCTAATACAATGGTACCTTCTTTGTTTTAGTTTTTTCCGTAATTCGTGTGCTGTGTGTTTATTCTTTTAACTTGATTTGTGTTGAGTTTGATTTTTGTTTTAAGTTTTCTGAATAGTAATCAATCATTAAATATTTAAACAAACAAACAATTCTTGGTGATTTTGGTTCCATGTTTTACAAAAAAAAAAAAAACCACCACCATAACAAATGCGCAAAGAAATCATAGCATCATAGCTTGAATTTAGCTAATGTTTAAGCGCAGTATACACTAAACCAAGATCCAGTATATGGATTGTCCATAAAATTATACCATTTGTGTGACATGTGACATTGTCAGATCATGGCATATCAAATACACAATCCTTGTCAATCGATTTTATAAAGTAAACACTCAGCTATTTAAAACATCTAGACGAAAAATTACAATGTTTTTGTTATTGTACTGCTACGAAATGATTTCGATTCGACATTTACGAATGAAAAAGTAAAAAAAAAAATGCTTCTGAAACGCACCATCGATCATCAAATATGTTGCATACAAATTTGCTTTGCCAATATTTGATGAATACAATTCTTCCATGTACATTTTTTTTTTCAATGTGATTTAGTTAGATATTTAAAACAATCGAAATATCGGAGCAAAATGATTATCGCTTTTTGACTAGAAATTTAAAATTATACATATTTTTATTTCTAAACAAGCCAATTGGGTTTGATATTATGCGCGCTACAAATTATTTTGAGCTTTATTGTTTTCATGATTTTTACATTATTTCAACAATAAAATAAAAACCGTCCTAAATAAACATGAAATTTTAGTTGAAACGATACAAAAAAAACCATTAATTCGTGTGTAAGCCCCCTTTGCATTAATTTTCGTATTCATATAAGTACATTTTTTTTAATATTATATTACATATTCATATTACATAATCAAACGTTGATGAGAACTTTTTAAAACGTTTTTTTTCCTCAATTTTTTTTTTCTGCACTTGCTCGGCCCCAAAAGCTTCCACTTCAAAATAACCACTTTTATGGTGACAATTTCAATTTTTACAATCCATATACTCCCCCATTCAAAAGCTGCACTCATTTTCAAATAAACTGATAATGAACAATATTCAGGAGAAATGGAGATATTTGTTATTGTTCAATTGAAAAGACCATTTATGGGAAATTATGTGTTTTTATTTCTTTAATTATAATTTTTGATGAAATATACTTCATGTGAATCGAACACACAACATGTATAATCCTGAATTGATTCACTTAAATAAACAAGGGGGAAATCACTCTGAAAAAGTAATTTTCAAAATTACTTCCACAATTACTGTTTTAGTAAAAATTAGTTTTGCTATTACTTTTTTTGTTGCGATTACTTTTTATTTGACAATTACTTATGTCATTTTATAAGCATTTGGTATGAAAACGTACAAAAATAATCGCCAAATGGAAAGTAATTGCAAAAATAAAAGTAATAGCAAAACTAATTTTTACTAAAAAAGTAATTGTGGAAGTAATTTTGAAAATTACTTTTTCAGAGTGATTTCCCCCTTGTAAATAAATCAATGTTCATATCTTTTATTTTTGCTCGTTTTCTTTTCAACTCTATTTATCCAACACCTTCACTTTCAAGAAGAGCTTCACTTTCAACTTTTATAAATGTTCATCATAATTTTGCACAAAAAGTGTCAATAAAGAAAAAAGATAAAGTCTCAATACAATAGCAAATCAACTAGTGCTTTTGATATATTAAAGATTTTCTGTCTTAGATGAATTCGCATGCTGCGATTTCTATTCAAAGGCCATCATTTTTTGAAAATTGAAGAATAATTTTTTGACCGTGACAGTTTTTTTTTTTTTTTTCTATTTTTCCTAATAATCCGTCGTAGCAAATTCACTCTTTTAGCAATACTTCAAATTGTTTTAGCATGACGCGTTTGCGATTGCTTTTGAGCACAAAATGGATATTTTTTCTTGTTTTTCTTTTCTCTCTATTTTTATTCCAAATGATTTCATAAAGAATGTTCTGAAAATTGGATTTGGATATAAGATAACTGTAAAATACCCAATCAAAATACTATTAATTATAGCCGTAAAGTGGTTCCCTTTCACACATCTGACCATATTCTCTTTCTTTCCATTCCACATTCATCCATGTTTTTTGTCCGTGTCCAATTTTTTTGCTTTAGTTGATTTTTTGCTTCGTTTGTTTTGAAACCATAAATAATAATAATAATTTGAAACAATTAAAAAGAAAAAAAAAAACAGTTATAGCGCAATTTTTACCAAATTGAACAAAGACAAATCTGCTTCCCCCTGTTTTTCGAATTTCAAAACACACCTGTTGATAATGAATATTGAATTGTGAATGCATTAAAAACAAAATATTGAAATGCTTTATAGTTTTCTTTTTATAAAAAAAAAATGTTTACACCATCCTTTTAATAATATACATAAAGTAAAAAAAAAAAAAAACATTTGCTCTATGATTTTATTGTTGTTATATTTTTCCATACCTGTGCTGCTGAATTCCGATGCGATCTGAACCAATCGATTGAATGAATATATCTCATCTACTACGAAAACCGAATGAAATCTCAATATATTCCTTCATGTGTGTGTGTGTGCTCTAATTTGGCTATGTTTTTTTTTTTTTGTAACACGCTACCACATAAACAAACATATACAACGTCTGAATGCAACCGCATTTTGACCCTGAAACGTTCATTTTTTTTGAATTTTTTTTTTTTTAAATATACATACGAACAAAATTACCCTATTAATTACGGAATGGAAATATGCGGAATGTTTGACGTTTCTTTACCAACAAATTACGTCAACCCCGATCGTCATCACCACAATACAATAATATTTTTGATAATATGTTTTTTTTTGTTTGGAACGAACATTTTGTTGTTTTTTTTTTTTCATTTGTCTTCATTTTAACTGTTCTTTCTTGCACTGCACACCAAATATAGTATGTAGTGAAATGTGTTATTGTTGCAATTAAAACGATCGGTAACATTATGTTGGTTACATATCTGCTGCAATTTATGTTTGCTGTGATTGGGGTACAACTGTTCAAGGTAAAACCATTTTTAAATCCATGCACACAACTCTTAGCAAGTTTAGAAGCAAAAAAAAAAAAAAAAAAAAAAAAACAAAAAAAATTACCAAAGTATATTACCAAACAAACGCACGCACATTATCTGTTTTTTTTTATGGAATTTTGTTTAGACAATGGCATTGGAACGGGTCCGTTTTATTTTCTTTTGGATGTGTGGATATCAATGCCCGTTTATCCATTGTCTAAACGCAACTCGTATTTGATGGACATTTTTGTAGTAATTAAATGGATGAAATTGTTGCTTATGTTGCATTTTAATTGATTCCAATTCAAAGTAGAAAATGTTCGAGTTACTTTTTTTTATTGTCTATTGGGATATTTGTCGCAATAATTTCTATGTCATTTTTAATGGCATTCATATCAGTTTTCCATGCCAATTTATTATATTTTGATTCAAATTCGGTTTTCTCCTCAACTTCTCTCTGAAATGGAAAATACTTCGATAAAAACAAAATTTGGGCCATCTTTTCAAGTCCATGACAAGTCAAATCGAAATTCAACGAAATTTCTTGAATAATATATAGTAATTTATAATTGCAGATCTCCACTCCTCTCCCCCCTTCCCCCCAAATAACCGTTTTTCTATTCCATTGAATAAGTCTTAAATGAATTCTCACATGATTCATGCAATGAGGAATTTTCAAAAATTCAGTTTTTTATTCAATTTATCATTGCCATTACAAACTGATTTTTACAAATAGTTTATTAAATAAGTTAGATCTAGCTTTTTCAAAATTTTCGCTACAATTTTTTGCAGTGTTCTTCGTGGGCTTGCTTATAAGCGGCTGCTTTTTTTAAGCAGCTTATATAAGCCAGCTTGTCAATACGGTTCTGACGCATGGATTAATAATGCGGTACGGTATTCAAATATACGCTCATGAAACACAGAGTATGCGTGTACGTTATACATTTATACATGTTATTAGACACGGCACGCTGCGTATTGTGTCGTATTGTTGATCGATGCGTCAGAGCCGTATTGATAAGCTAGCTTATTTAAGCAGCTTAAAAAAAGCAGCCGCTTATAAGCAAGCCCACGAAGAACACTGATTTTTTGGTATTTATTCGATTTTAAAGTTTTTGAATTGTAGTTTAATGCATGTGTTTATGGAGAATTTCCGAATACGCTTTGAAATGCTTTGCTTTGTTTTATTATATCAATTGTAACAAATGAATAGTTCATACAAATATTAATGAAAAATGAAAAAGACGACCCATTTGAACGGATCCTTGGGAGGATTCAATTACATCACACAAAAATGAGAAAAAACAAACAAACTGAAGTTTCAATCCTTTATTGGAGAATTTTGAAATACTTGATTTATTGTATTTAGAGTGTTGAGTAACCTTATATGCATGTATTTGTGTTTTCATAGTAATAATAAGAAGCTTCTATGTTGTAATGTTGTATGAAATGATTATGGAATTTTTTTTCTATTAAACAAGTAGAATTTGGTGTAGTAATGAATAACGTTGAATGGCTGCAATAATATAGATCTTGGCCAATATATAGTTCAAGCACCATAATATTTTTTTTTTTTACAGAATTTTCTTCCTCTTCAATCAAATCAATGATAATTTTAATATTTTTTTTTTGAAATACACAGGGTAAATTTCAAAAATGTTCAGATCAATCAATGGTCACCAAGGACGCTTGCAAGTAAGTATTAATATGGAGTACAAGCCATTTTGATTCACTTGAATATTTCATTATTTTTTTCATTTCCAATGCAGTGGCACATATCTGGTATTCGAAAATGGTCAAGTCATTGTACCATCAATCAAAGAACGTGTTTGGGAAAATTATAAATTTAATTTCGATAATGTTGCGAAAGGAATGTTAACACTATTTACAGTATCAACATTTGAGGGATGGCCAGGGTATGTTGAAATATCCAGATTTGATATCATGTTTTGTGATTCGTTTATTTTTTAAATTGTTTTTTTTTCTTCTTCTTCTTCTTCTTCTCTTTTTCGTAGACTTTTGTATGTGTCAATTGACTCAAACGAAGAAGACAAAGGTCCAATAGAAAATTTCCGTCCAATTGTTGCCGCATACTACATTATTTATATAATTATAATAGCATTTTTCATGGTTAATATTTTCGTCGGTTTTGTTATTGTAACCTTTCAAAATGAAGGCGAACAAGAATATAAAAATTGTGAATTAGATAAAAATCAGCGTAATTGTATCGAATTTGCATTGAAAGCAAAACCAGTACGACGTTATATACCAAAGCATCGGATTCAATACAAACTATGGTGGTTTGTTACATCTGAACCATTTGAATATGCCATATTCATTTTGATTATCATTAATACAATCACATTAGCGATGAAATTTCATG
The DNA here is from genome assembly GCA_029041755.1 of Resseliella maxima. NCBI lineage: Eukaryota > Metazoa > Arthropoda > Insecta > Diptera > Cecidomyiidae > Resseliella > Resseliella maxima. The sequence goes on from JAQOWM010000270.1 coordinate 83,458, forward strand.
GACAACCGGATGATTATACATTAATTCTAGATTGGCTTAATTTAATTTTTACAATTGTATTCTCAATGGAATTCATTTTCAAATTGGCTGCATTCCGATTTAAGGTATATTTTTTTTTTGAAATGAAAATTAAATTTTTTTTTTTTTTGCATTTTCTCTTTTCAATAGAGATAATTGTTTAATGATAAAAATATTTAATGCTGATTTATATTTTGAATTTTTAAAAAAAAATTAGAATTATTTTGGTGACGCATGGAATGTATTTGATTTCATTGTGGTTTTGGGAAGTTTCATTGACATCATGATGTCGGAAATCGAAAAAGCGAATAAAACTGCGACAATAAATTCAAAGGTAAATCTCAATTTAAGATTTTCAAACTTTAAAAATAAGGCAGTGAATTGACATTTTTTGCTTCAGTTTTTATACAAATTATATTAACGATATTTTACGATTATGTTTTTTTGCAGAATATTTCAATAACATTATTCTTCCGACTGTTTCGTGTTATGCGTTTGGTCAAATTATTGAGTAGAGGTGAAGGTATTCGAACATTATTATGGACATTTATCAAATCTTTCCAAGCTCTTCCGTATGTTGCATTGCTGATCGTAATGTTATTCTTCATCTATGCAGTTATCGGAATGCAGGTAAATTTCCTTTCATTTGAATACTTAATTTCATTTAAAGTTTTCTTCTTTTCAAATGAAATTTATCTTTCATTGCATTCTCCCATTCACACACACACACACAGTTATTTGGCAGACTTAAGATCGATGAAGGATATATAACGCGAAACAATAATTTTCAATCGTTTCCACAAGCGGTACTGGTATTATTTCGTTCAGCCACTGGTGAAGCGTGGCAAGAAATTATGATGTCTTGTGCAAATGATGAAAAAGGTGTTAAAAATTGTGAAGACGATCCAAATGATAATTGTGGTTCAGCTGGTGCATATCCATACTTTATTTCATTTTATGTGTTATGCTCATTTTTAATTATCAATTTATTTGTGGCCGTTATTATGGATAATTTTGATTATTTGACAAGAGATTGGTCAATATTGGGGCCACATCATTTAGATGAATTTATTCGTCTTTGGAGTGAATACGATCCAGGTTAGAACAATTATCTACAGTTCTAAACATTATATTCATATATTTATTTATTCACATAACAACAACTAATGATTTATTTAATTATTGAACATTCTTCCAACAGATGCAAAGGGTCGCATAAAACATTTAGATGTTGTTACATTACTTCGAAAGATATCACCACCGCTTGGTTTCGGTAAATTATGTCCACATCGGGTTGCATGTAAACGATTGGTTTCGATGAATATGCCTTTGAATAGCGATGGAACGGTACTCTTTAATGCAACATTATTTGCTGTTGTTCGTACATCATTAAAAATTAAAACGGAAGGCAATATTGATGATGCAAATACTGAACTTCGAGCGGTTATAAAACAAATTTGGAAACGAACCAATCCAAAATTACTTGATCAAGTGGTGCCACCACCAGGTGTCGATGATGAAGTTACTGTTGGTAAATTTTATGCAACATTTTTGATTCAGGACTATTTCCGTCGTTTCAAAAAACGCAAAGAACAAGAACTCAAAGATGGTGCTGGTGATTTAAATAATACTGTAACACTTCAAGCTGGTTTACGTACATTGCATGAAGCTGGACCAGAATTGAAACGTGCTATTTCAGGCAATTTAGATGAATTAATTGAAGAACCAGAACCAATGCATCGTGTATGTATTTAGATTGAATGACATAAATGTCAAGAAAATCAATGTTATTTATTAATTTTGTTTGCAGCGAAATCACACATTATTTGGAAGTGTTTGGTCGTCAATGAGACGAAAAGGCCAAGCACCATTTGGTAAACGTGGCTTAGGTGGTAAAGGGAACAAACAAGTAAATGGAAAAATGAATAAACGATATGCAATGGGTCCAATGAGTGAAACCGATGCCGAAACAGAAGCTGACAATGAATTTCTATACAATACAATGCGAAATGTTGTGTCCGAAGGCATGAATCACATAACAAAGACATTAATGCAAACCGGTGGATATGGCGAAGGTGCTGATTATGTTGGAAATGATATTGCTGGTGATCCAATAAATAGCACTGGTGAATTACAAACACGTGGCCAGGAGAATATACCAATGCGACCTCTAGTAATAAGCAACAATAATAATTACAACACAAATGTTTCACAAAATATGCCGAACAATGGGTAAGCATGAAATATTTGTTTGGTGCGCTGTTGTTGTTTTCTATAATTTCTTAAACACGCAAACACACATACACACACAAATCAGCTGCCATTTGTCTCAATGTGCATCCTCAAATATATGATTGTTATATACTTTTCTTTTGAATCGATACTGCATTTCATATCATATCTATCTCAATTAATTTAATTGTGATTGCGTTTTCAATTTCTATAGAATTGCTACATTTATTCAAAATAGTAATAAACAATCAAACATTAAACATCATCATAACTATCTAGATTGGATATTTATTTTGATGCATTTTCAATCATTTTTCATATCACATTCATATTGCTATTTTTTTTAGCTTTAATCATCTGTTTCTTTTTAATTTGTACCTTTTTTTTTTCTTTTGATCATATTAGTTGTATGGGATTATGTTTTTTTTTTTCGTTTAGTTTATTATTTTTTTTTTTTTTCATTTAGTATTTGTTTTAAATTTCAAATTTCACAAAACAAATATTATTCGTACAACTTCACCATTTTCCTCCTAATTTATTCAAATTACTTGGAGCTGAAACAGTCTGTGTCCAAGGATGTTTCATAAGTGTTTGCTATCTAAAGCTAATTAAATGTAAATAGAAACTAAAAAAAAAAAGTCCGTGGTTGCAAACGGATCGGCAGTTCATTCGAAACATTGAACAAATCGGTACTTGTACATTGTAACGGATATTCAAAATTTGAAAAGTAAGAAAAACGAGCAAGAGATTTAAATGCGGCACTAAAATCAAAGATTCGATGAAAATGGTAGTCACAGGGTCCTTTATTTGTATGATACATTCCGAATTAAAGAGAGGAAAAAAAAAAGAATTCGAACAGCCTACGCTCATCCCAGAATAGCTGGTTGTTGTTTGTTATTTATTCTTTTTTTTTTTTTTTTTTTTGTAAATTAGATTAAATGCAATTTTATTGATAGAGAGTGGTAGACTTAATTAATCCCTATAACCTAAATACACACAGAATAGCAAAAAAAAAAAAAAAAAAACATTTTCTAGTCAAGTCAGATTTTTTTTTGTAATAAAATTAATATAAATTTCCCAAACAGCAAAGCCAATCAAAGTGGTTTCCTACTGCATCCATTTTACAACGGTAAGCATACTATGTCGATTCCTATTCTCGCACAAACATCTATTTAAAATATGTTGGAAATTGTGTTGTTTGCGCGTTTTGGTCGTGTTTTTTTTTATCATTTCGTTGTTAATTTCTCATTTGTTTATTTTTCTCTCATAATTTTGTGTTTTTTTTTTTTACTTCTTTTCGATTTGTTTGACATTGTATTTATGGTATGCCGCGTGTGAACGTTTTTTTATGCTAATATTTTGATTACAAAGACTAATATTGTTTTCTTGATATTTTTTTTCCTTCTCGTCACATACAGAAAATACAATGTTTGATTTAAAAGACAATCTTACCATTTGTCACCGAAACCATACCATAGGGTTGTCGTACGTTTTAAAAAATGATTTTATCTTGGGGAATTTATAGAGTTAAAAAGAAAAAAAAATTCAAGTTGCAAGACGGTGTTTGTTTGTTTTTTGAAGCATTCGATTTTTTCTGAAATGTTTGTTTTTTTATACATTTTTCATTGAGTATGTTGCATGATATGCATATACTTATACACACTTGGAAAAGTATCGTACACATTTTTTTGCACATCACCAGCTGGTAATGTTTGAAGCAAGCCAATTTGCATTCTTTAAGTTTTTTTTTGAATGTTTTCAGTTGTACTTTCGGAAATTCATTTTTTTTTAATATTTTGTATATTTTTTCAATCTTCTTGTTAATTAATAATTTAATTTTCGATGGCATAACATGTGCAGCGATATGTGAAAAAAATTGTTTTTTTGTCTTTTTAATTATTTGAACGATTTACAGGATAGGATTGTAGTGAAAAAAGTGCGGTTTCTACCAGTGTTCGCAATCGGTGCAGATCCGAACCTCGACCGACCCTGAACCCCAAAAAACCCGACATTTTTTGGATTCGGTCGACAGAAGTCTCCATATTTTCGGTCAGTGTGTTTTTTTTCGATGCTCCGATAACCAAAAAACCCGAATAAAGGTGTTCAAAACAAAAGGAAAACAATGGGATTGTTTTCATTTTTTCATTGGGTTTTTAATGATTTCTCTCAGATTTTTGAAATACTGCACATTTTTCGTTATCAAATATCCACTTAAACTCCGATCTGACCAACTAGTCCCGAACCGACACGAATCGAAAATTCACAGGTTCGGTCGGGTTTGGGTAAATTTAAACATTTTCGGTCTGTGTTCGGGTCAGTATTTCACCCCGATTGCGATCACTATTTTCTACTCAATATGCAAATGCATATTCCCACTACTGCATAGAATATTTCTTAACTGCAGCCGAAGAGCGTGTACACATACGCTCAATGCAGTCGCTACTCTTAGAGGCTCAATAATTTAAAGATTTCATAATGTTTATATACTTATATTTGGAAATTTGAAATTGAGTGAATTATACGGTCGATCAAAATGAAAAACAATTCAGATACAAATGATACCATAGATGCAATTCGCAATGCTTTTGTTTATGGCGTCATTCATGTCTCGACTGTTCTGTTATGGTTGTGGTAGCAAATATTGTCACATGCTTACATTAGCATACAATAATACATTGAAATGCAAAATTCTCTTCTACTTACACATTAAACTGTATGTTTCCACTTTTCTAGTTTGTTAGCGTTTATTTGGATTTTTCTTAGTGCATACACATAGAAATATAGAATGCATTTTGGCATCAGAAAAGGTTAATTTACTTATTTTTCTTAAGCTTAGACAAATAATTTTTAGACGACTTTTTTTTCAAAAAAAAAAAAAAAAAAAAAAAAAAGGACTGGATAAATAAAAACAATGAATGGGAGGGTGAAATGAATATAAAAGTAAAAAAAAAAAAAAAATCGCAATTTCAATCGTACCAAATTCATTTCAAAACGACTACCTTTCAAAATTATATTCTATTACCAAAGTTCCAATTGAAATACCGATTTCGAATTGTTTAGCAAATTGCATGACATTTTATACACACACACACATATCAAGTTCAATTTTCAATATTTATATCAATATTTATATATTTATATTAATGTTGGGCACATTCAATATTTGCTGTTTTTTAATTTTCTTACACATTAACAAGCTTTCCATTACATTAACTAATTACTAAATATGGGCTGCTAATTGTTATGCATTCTATCAATGTAAAACAAATATATACAAAAAAATACTAATCATATTTAGTTGAAAATAAATTTTGAACAATAAATGGTATCCAAGTGAATAATATGGAAATTGATTAATTGCGTTTAGCTCCGAACGATCAACAAAAGACATTGCAGCAACAAACGAGTGGCGGTTATGCCAACAGTAACGGTTTTCCAGTTCCGAGTACAAACGAATCAACCGAAATGGGCAATTTCCATGCCAAGCAACGTTTAACCCAATCAACTCCGGGCAGCCCTCAAGAGCATGGACGGCCTACATCGTTTGAAGTAGTCGGCTCAGCGGAAAGTCTTGTTGGACGAGTAAGAATTTTAATTATTAATTTAAATAAAATGCTGGAATTCATTTGATTTGTTTTGCAATATTTTAATGTTTAAGGTTCTTGTTGAGCAAGGACTAGGAAAATTTTGTGATCCAGATTTTATACGATATACATCGCGTGAAATGCAAGAAGCTTTAAATATGACCAGCGAAGAAATGGATATGGCCGCGCATCAACTTATGCAACAAAATCAAATGGCAAACTCCTAAACTGTAGCTGCAGTTAAACATAACAAAAAACAAAACAAAAACAAATGAAATTCATTGAATATACCGCCTTTGCATTAAAAATGACATACATACGTTTGGTTACCGGCTTCCTATTACTCCTAATCTTAAGAAGAAAAAAAAAGAAAAAAAAACTTTATAAATTTGTATTTTTCATTTTCACTATATAGTTTACGAAAAAAACAAACACAAAAATTCTACGATAAAATGATAATTATTTCTTTACAACATTCTAAAGTTGACAAAAATTGTAATTTAAAAATGTGTTTTGTCCCATTTCCAATTACACTTAAATCAATATATTATGTATACTAATACGATTCATACGTATCAGCACAAATGTGACCAAAATGGATGCTTTTCCTTGGAAAGTCTATATAAATGAACTCAAATGTGAAATATAATTCAAAACAATTCTGGCCATTCATAGAAAAGAGGAAAAAAACACAAATACATGCAAATACACTTGAAATGGAAGAATACATTCAATTATGTCATTCTTGTGTAACGCTGCATTTCTTCATTATTTCTTTTCTTTTCTTTTCTTTTTTTTTTTTTTTGTTTTTTTTTCGTTTTTGGTTAAACAGAATGTTGACAACAAAGGATGAACGAACGTTCGGTCCTAAGAGCTTATTCAAAAGTTTCACTAATTAATAAGTTCTAAAACTCCAACGAACTAACGAGCTATCCTCTGAAATAGTTAATTTTAGCAAATAAGAACGAAACAATTCGCAAATCAATCACCATCATCAGCGACACTTTTTCATTCTCTCGTAGTCGTAATATAATCATTTTCTTCGTTTTAATACAACATTTTCATATAATCATTTCTAAGCGTACTAAAATCGCATAATAAGCAGCACAAAACACATAGTCGCATGAAAAACAAAAATCCATATTTTTCAAATGAAACCATTAAAAATAAGACACACATTCTGAGAAATAAGAAGAAATACAATCAAAATGAGGCGAACTAGTGAAAAAAAAGAAAAAAAATTTTTTTTTGTTTTTTTTTTTTTTTAAATTTTTATCAATGATAATGTAAAAAAAAATGAATGATATTGAAATTGTCTTATTTTTGTGTAAACCGCCTCAAAATCATAAAATAGACCATTATTATAATAAAAAAAAATAGTTAACTTTGAATGGAAATGAATAGAAGAAGTGCGGTCTCTTTGAGACTGTGCTCGTTTAGTTTATTTTAGAATATCAAAAGGGAGAATTATTATTAAAAAGGACAAAAAAAAAGAAAGAAAAAAAAAATAATCGAGAAAACCATTTAATTCTCATCAGAATTTAAAACATTAAGTTAATATATATAAAACCGAAAGAAAATGTGTTTGGTGCCACTGTAATAATTGTTTTTCATTTTAAAAGTTATACATTGCACAAAATAAAATCCCGTTAAACATTTGGAGATTTATATGATTTGCTGTAAATAATTGAAATATATATAGATATTATATATACGAATAATTGTATATACAATTTTGGGTGTTTTTGAAAAACTTTATTTAATAATCTATATATGAACAAGAAAAGTGTAACAACAAACAAACTTGTAATTTATACGAAAAAAAAAAAGAAGAAAAAAAAAACAAAAAACAAAAATTGTTTACCGTGTGGTTAACTGGAAAAAAGTGAAAATAAGTAATTGACCAAATTATTTTAAGGAACGAATAAGAAGAAAAACAAAACACAAACAAACAAAACAAAATTTCAGCGTTATTTGTAAATGGCCATTTGTCTATTCAAATTTAGATTTAGTCATAATAATCAAAACAACAATTTGACCATTTTGTGAATGGACAATAATTATTTAATCTGCTTATTTAACAAACAAACAAAAATGATACACGTTATACCATCCGAAATACACAAAAATAAAAGACGCAGATGCAAATAATTATTTTCTTTTCAATTTGAGTTAAAAAAAAAAAGCACACACACACACACACACATACACACAAAAAAAGCAAAAACTTTGAATAAGAAGAAACCTATGATATACACCCCCGTCACGTCGTCTTTTTTTATATTTATAAATGTTCGTTAAACTGAAATCTCTAGAAAATATCTCAAATTCTGAATTTCTCACAACTCCGACAACAAACGTTTTGCACTTTGGCAGAAACATTTTAACTCCTTACAACAACAAAAAAAAAAAAAAATACAGAGAAATTTAGACAAATTCAAAACAAACAAACAATGCGTTTCAATATTGTTTATATTCAATTTATAATTTATCATTTAAATTCGGGTTCAATTTTGGAATATAATTGAGGTAAGGTAATTAAGTTCATAGTGGTGCATAAGGTAAGGAGAAGACCAGATGAAGCCTCTCGAAAAAACTCTGACGAGACCATCTCGGTTTGATTTACCTAGATGAAGTTGTTTTTTGGCTCAACGGGCCCCTTAAGGACCTTAAGAGTACGACCGTACACCACTATGATTAAGATATTAAATATCAATGATTGCAGAAGTTAATTTTATCAGAATAACTGTCACTTTTGCCGATTGACAATTTGGGCCCGATTCGTACATCAGAAAGTTACTTAGTGACTTTCCCAATTTTCTTTTTTCTTTTTTTTTTGTCTTGAAGCTAGTTCACGGAGTAAAAATCGTTCACATAATTCTTGATAAAATTCCTACACCTTTTTCTTTGATCGTTGTAGCCATCAGAGATCTGTTGAAATCCAAAATAATCAAGAAAATTTGTAAACACATGACATGCTTTATTGATGAGAAACTGCGAATTTGGTTTCTTTTGCTAATTGGATATTTATTTTCATTTTTTTTTTATCATACGCATCATTTCACTACTTAAGAAAATGGATAAAATCTTTTGTGCAGATATAAAACTCTTGGAATTACATTATTTCGGTTGTGATCATTTGAAATGAACAAAGTCTATTCAAATCAAATATTGTCAATTGTAAATAAACACACATGATGTTCAATAAATAATAGTATTCTTAAAATACATTTGTGAATGTTACACATAAAATTCAATGATATTCACTCTCATGCGAGATGTCGCTACAGAAATATACATCCATACAATGAGCGCGAAATATTCTACCATAACCTCAAAAGAACCAACCAACAAACCAACCAACCAATTCAATTGAATGATTTTAAAATGAAAAAAAAAGAGGAAAAAATGTATGAAATGTTTGAAATGGATATAAATTAACAAAATAATGTTGAAATATTGATGAAAGAAGGACACATTTTTTAGTAAAATATAGTGAGAAATTCTAGAATGAGAAATTCGAATGACGCTCGATTTTTCTATAGAAATATACTCTCTTCATCAAATTATAACAATCTTTTTGGGTCCAATGGGCACAGATATTTTATTCCAATGAAATTTAACTGACGAAATTACTTCAATGAATCAATCTGAATATTGTTTTTTTATCATTGGATAAAGACCAATGAATAAATATCATTATGAACACAATAAACAACATTTTCGAAATATACTAAAACTGTTTCACAATAATACAACATAGTATTGAAAAAAAAGACAAGGAAGAAGCAATTAGCATTAGTTTACATACAAATTGAATGAAAGAGTTTCTTCATTTGTCCATTCAATCGGGAATTCATTTGAACAGTTTGAACATGAATTTAATAAAACAAAATGCGATAAATTTCATTAAAAAATTGTAAAATATTTCAAAATGAATGCAATTGTACGTATTTTTAAAAATTCAATTTTACACATTATTATCATTATCAATTATGAGAGTAAATTAAATTTGTAATTTATTTCGATGAAATTTTTTTTTAAATTACTGGACAACAAATATCAAGAGAATAAATCTTCTGCGATGTGTTTTTATATGTGGATTTTTATCTGTCAAAAATCAAGTACGTTTGTCTGTGACAATAAACTGACATCGCCAAATGCTTCGTATATAGAGCAGCAACATGGAAGAATGGCCGACTTCGTATGTATTTGTCAAAAAAAAAAAAAAAAAAAAAAAACTTACGCTTACACACTAAGTATCGTATACACATAGAGTGATACCTCTAGTTTCAATCATCCACCATATTTATTCTCTCTCACAATACGAACGATTCTAATATGGCGATAAATAAATGCACAAATGATTTTTCAGTTTTGTTAGGCTATTGCATTCAATCGCAATATCACAAACCAAAGTTGCCATTTTTATTGATAAATAAAATTTATTGTTAGTTTGAAATTGTTAAGTAGTCGCTCGATTGTTGAAAAAACGTTGGTGCAAATTGTGTGCAAATGTAACAAATAAAATATAGTGTATATATATAGTATATATATATATATAAAAGAAAGAACGAAAGGAAAAAGGAAAGAATGAAAGCAACATAAAGACAGAACGAAGTGGAGAATCGAGTGATAGAAAAGGAAGAAAAAAAAAAATAATAGAATAATAACAAAAACAAAAACATTGTGAACCATAGTGAATAAACCTCAAGCTATTGCAATGCAAAAAAAAAACATATTCTTCGAATTTTCAATCAAAGTGACAGTGAATTCAAACGGATTGAAATGGTATTATTTCGCATCATAATTGCCATTTAATCATGCAATCAAGTAGAGAATTTTTGTAAACAAATGTGACAGCATACTATAAATGCTGACAATTTCAATAAATAATTTACAAAATCAAAATCATTGTGACAATTACAAATATACTTGAACTGTAAACGAATAAAAGGGGCGAAAAGAAAAATTAATTTCGAATCAATTGGATGTGGAAATTTAACATTTTCCCAAAAAAAAAGAATGCATCGAAACGATTTCGACACAAAATTATCAGTTGAAGCGAAACCCGCGCTAAACGAACCGTCAACCATAGCCTCCTTATCATCATCAGATGTGATACCAACAACTAATTTATCATCTGTAGAGAAATCAGAGGATATTTCGAAAACAATTATTGAAAATATTAAGGTAAATTTATTATTATCCATCATCAACAAATCCCAAAACAATGGTTTAATGCGAAAACGTTGTTTTAACAATATCGCTCATGTAGGTAATTACTTATGACAAGTACATTGTCCGCAAATGCTTTGTTTACTCATTAAGTTTTTTTTTCAAAATTTATTCTTATCTATTCCATTTAATTTCAATATTATTGATAAAATACAACTTAAATTTGATTTAATTTTATGCCGCCAACTAGTTAACTTAATTTGTGTATGCTTTTATGCTTGTTGATTGAAAATAAAAGATATTTTATGATTATCAGTGATGAAAATTGCAATATAAAATTGATGACGCAAAACATTATAAATAAATAAGTCAAATTGAATGTTATTTAATGGCACGAGAACCAAAAAAAAATTTTCTTCGGATATTCTCGTAAAAAAAATATTTACATTCCTTTGCAACAAAGCAATTTCAGTGTATTTATGTGATTTGATTATTCAAATTGTCATAATATGGTGTATACAAGGCTGAACAAAAAAATCCAACTATTTTCAATGGGCATTCAATATCATTAAAGATGAATATTTGGAATAAAATAATAGCAAAAGGATTTTAAAAAAGCGGGCAGCCATTTTGCTGAGAAAAAAAAAAACAACATAGAGAACCCTTTTCTCACTAATGTTGAAGAGCATTGCAAACACATGTGCATATCAGAACCATGTAGTCACATCACATGCCGTCTACATGAACATATCCAGAATCCATTTGAAAGAAGAAAAAAAAAAAACGAAACGGACAATCAGAGGAATGTTGTTGCTTTGATACAATGATAAAAATAACACAAAAACAATAACAAAAACGGTGTTCTGTTGATTTTCACACAATTTCATTTTTAAGTTTACGCGTGACATGATTTGGCTGGATGATGATAAGAAAAATGCATTTTATTGCAATTTTCCATTGTTAGTTGGTAATATTGCTAAAATCTAAACAATTCCATTTGCATCGCAACTATGCAATCATTACATTAGCCCTTGACCTTTTTCACTCAATAATTCAACTTTTTTTTTCTCTTCACTCTATTCGATATCATCACGATTGACGTTGTCATCAAAGAATTCACTTGCAGATAGTTATTTGTATCTCAAAGTTTTATCGTTTAAAGTGAATATCTGCAACATTTGAATTTTCTTCATTCCCGGTTCATTTGATTGGGAAAAAACCAAATATATTGATTTCGATTTTTTACACGAAAATATCGTCGTTTTTTCACACGAAAATTGTTACTTGAGAGATGAATTGCAGTCACCTTGAAATCGAAGTTTTCAAGGTCTTGTTACATGAACTTTTGTGTTATAATATCTTTGACACATAATTTTGATGAATTTGCAATTGATTTCGAATGACAATATACTTTTCGGAAAATTACATCAATTTTTTCTTTTTACTTTAAACATTTATTTGATTTTTTCCCAATTTTTATATGCAAAAAAATCTAGAATCTTAAAAAAAAGAGAATTTTATGTTGTATTGAATTATATTATTAACATTTGCTAATTTCAATAATATTTTTATTTCAGAATATACTGAAAAAATTAGCAAATGCAACTAGTGAGTTTAGCAATCGAACAGAACTATTAACAACGGCCTGGCTTCATATTCAAACATTAATCCAATTGAACGCTGAAGATTTTCTTAAATGGATAAAAAATATAATAAAATGGACACTGGAGTCAATGTTAATGGTGAGCTATGAACATTCAAATCGAATATTATAGATAGTTTGTGTGGTTTTTGTTCTTCAAATAATTGTTAAATGAAAAAAAAAAAAAATTCTTTTCTAAATGCAGGACTCAACAAAGTCAGATGTAAAAGACTTGGAACAATTAAAAATTAGAATAAATGAGTGTGTGCCATTGCTTCAAGTATATGAAAATGTATTCTACAGATGCAAATATATTTTAGAAAATATTGATGCACCATGGTCTCATCCAACATTAAAATTAATCTTTAATGATGGCAAAGAAGCATCCACAATTATATCAAATGAACAACTTAACGAAGGTAACAGACTCAAAAATTAAAAAAACGCTCACAATTTGATTTGAAAATGTTTTTTTTTTTTCTTTTTCTTTCATTCGCATATAGAAATTGATTTTTTCACAATTGAACGTGGATGTATGATTGAAATGCGAGCACGAAAATTGATCGAATCAAAATGTGATCGATTGGCTTTGAATTTTGTAACAGAAGCATTGCGTGCAATTCGATCATGCAGCGATGAACACATGTTACGACGAACTGTTTCGTTAGGTCAACATCAATGTTTGCTTGAAATTTATTTTTCTTTATTGTACAAATTTAAAGAGTCGTTTCGTTTAAAATCTGAATTGGAAGCAACCGAATTGGAATCAGCGAAAGAATTTATAATCCATAGTTTTGCCACAATTGATGTATATGAAGCAACCGAAAGGCAACGATCAATATCACAAACAAACAATGATAGAAAAAAGGAACATACATCAGCATCCAGATTACATAAATATCTTGTTTCAGTCAGCCAATATGCATTGCAATTGATTTTGGTGCGGATTTTAGCTGGAGAATATGGTGAATATGGATTAGAAGCAATATTTAAACAATTACTTGCTGAATGGATCCGAAGGAATAAACATCGACATAATTTTGATGAACTTTTTCAAAAACTCGTCCAAACGGCAGCATCCAATTCACAAATTTACGAATGTTGCGAAGTTCTACATGAATTGGTAAGAGCATTTTTTATTTTACAATTTATGTCTCTCTGTTCTTGTCATTTTATAAAGAAAGAGAGAGAGAGAGAGAGAGAGAGAGAGAGAGAGAGAGATCGAGAGAGATCGAGAGAGAGAGAGAGAGAGAGAGGGAGAGGGAGAGGGAGAGGGAGAAAGAGAGGAATTAATAATAAAAAATAAATTATTTTTTCATTTTTAGTATCCAAATGATTGTGAAACGGCATTGCGAATATTTTGTTCAGAGTTAACAAAAGAGATCAATGTGTTGGAGCGAAAAAAGTATGATGAAACGGTTGATGCATCCGAAATTTTAAGTTTTGAAAAGCAATTGTCCATACGATATCTATATTTGGGCAAAATACTTCATAATTATCGAAATTTAGAACGAGAATGTATACTGACGGCATTTTCAATGAATCCAACAACTGAATGCTTCCAGCTCGTATGTACCTTGGCTGAAATGTCAATGGAAACCGATCAACAAACCAATAAAAATGATACATCACAAATTGAATCAATTGATGCATTACCCACAATAATATGTGCCGATTCATTACTCAATTCAAAAGAATATAATGTACTACGTGCACCAAATCATTTATTAGATTTGCTCACATGTTTATCGGAAGGTATTCGATCCGATTTAGTATGCCTATTGATGGTGCCAAGAATAAAAAATTTAAATTGGTTACTTCGATGGCCGGAACTTAAAAAAGAATGTGAAGAATTATTGTTGATTGAGAAAAAGAGGCAAATTGTTGAAAATTCAACAGCTGGTGCCAATGATAAACTCAAATATATTAATTTAAATTATGATGATTATAAAGATTTTACACCACATGAATATCCGGGCATTGAAAAAGGATATGAAATTTATGTGGCCGATAGTGACAGTGATATTTCAATTGTTACTGGAAGGTGGAATGGTGGTAATGGTGGTAATGGTGGTAATGATGACAGTGATGTTGAAACCGATACCGCATCAGAATCAAAGCAATTTATTGTTAAAGAGGCGAAACGATTACGTGATCGCAAACGACGTTTAATTCAAAGAAGTCAAAAATTATTACAAGAATTGGAAAATGATGTACAAATTAAAAAAGAACCAGACGATTTGGATGTTAATAAGAAAAGCAAGCGAAAACGTTCACGCCAACTGACCAGTGATAGTTTGAAAGCAAAAAAACCAAATCGAAAGCAGAATCAATTAAAGAAACAGAATTCTGGCGATGAAAATAATACAAATGACATGTTAACAACAATAAAAACCGAACCCATCAATTATGATGAAATGATTAATATAAAAATTGAAACGGATTCAGATCTAAATATAAAAACTGAACCACTTGATGAAAATGCTCAAAATGATTATGAAAATGAAAATGAAAATGAACATTTAGCACACAATTTTGCGGATTTATCGAATATTCAACAATTATTTAATGGTGAAAATTTTCCAATTAACAATTTTTATCCGGTAATGCCGAATAAGTGTGATCAACCCACCGATATGAGCAATGACAATGGCTTTGAGCCAAAAAGTGATATGAACAAAGAGCCATTGAGCAACTTTTCTGAACTGACTTATCTACCGAACCAATTGGATCAAACAAATATTGAAAGTACAACAGTATACAATACAGAACTAGTCAATAGCGTGAATCATTCAGTGACAAAAAACATTGAATCGCACAAACAACATTTCACCGCATTTTGTGATGATTTTGATGACGATGAAAAGGTTGATATTCAATTTCAAAATGTAGTCGGCAACATGTTCCCAATTTCCTATATTACAAATAATGAGACAATAAATATGCAAAAAAACGAATCACAATCGCTCATAATGAACGAATTGTGCCCATTGAATCAGTCACAATCGCAGCAACAATCGCATCAGCAGATTCAATCGCAACAACAAATAGAATTACAGCCACAACCAAAATTACACCTGCATCCAGAATTGCAGCAACCGCCTCAGCCTCAGCCTCAGCCTCAGCCTCGGTCCCAGTTGGATATTCAGCCGGAATTGCAGCCGCATCCGCCGCCTCATTCTCATTCCGATGTTCAGCCGGAATGGCAGCTAGAGCCGCCGCTTCAGATTCAGTTGGATGTTCAGCCGGAATTGCAGCGGCAGCTGTCGCCTCAGCCCCAGTTGGATGTTCAGCTTGAATTGCAACCGAAGCCAATTGAAAGCGAAAATGTTGCATTGTTGGACAACAGTAGCAAAGGTTCGTGTGACGTGCCATGTGAATCAAATGTTTTGTGTCAAACAACAAATGTGCAGATTTTGAAACCAAAAAACCCTTTAATGGCATTCCGAAAACCAAAGAAAGTTAACAATACACCAATTAATTTGTTAGCTACAGTTTCAAAAAAGCTCACAACTGATTTCAACACAAATTCACCGTGTATAACAAGCCCAATCAAAACAATTAGCATTGAAGGCGATCGAATGGGTACAACACCAATTCAAGAAAATAGCCCAAATGATTCAACAAATAAAATATTGAATCGCCATCAATATGATCTCGTTTCATGTGATAAAGCAAATGTTTTTTCGAATGGCCAGGTATGCGATTCGAAATATTTTATTGTTTTCATTGAATTTTTTTAAAAAAGATTTTATCCAAATGAAAATTTAATTTAAAAATTTGCATTAAATTTTTATTTGCAGTGTAACAATGAATATGAACATAATGAACCAAATACAGACACATCCACCCCAATTGTTATTTTGACAAAACATTGTACAGTTCGTTTAGATCGAATTCCAACATTGGACCAAATGAGCGTTGGAACTATTTTAATAAGCCCAATGAAGACACAATATGATGTCATTGACAATAAAAATATGGTAATTTACATTTACATAAATGGTTTATTTGATTGGAAAATTAACTTTGATGAATTGGTTTATTGTTTGTGTGTAATAGGAATCGATTTCATTAATGGAATCAATTGTAAACGAAAACATTGACGACGACAAACGTAGCTGTGATCAAGCAACGAATGAAATGTCTTCCGCGGACAAAATAATACAATCAAATCAAAATTCGGGCGCAAAAAGTGCTCAATCAAATGAAGATGATGAAGATGATGATGGCAAAACTAATCTTCATTATCCATATAATTCGATAAATAATAATCATAATCATTATGGCAATGACGATGATGACGATTGCAATAGTAGTGAGGATACAAAGACTAGTTGCCCACGTGAATGTATTAGTCCAAAAACTGAAGAACAACAACAGGTACATTTGTCGAAATCACATTTATTTTATGATTATGAATAATTTACATAAATTCATCTTTATGTAATGTCAGCAACAGCAGCAGCAGCAGCAGCAGCAGCAGCAGCAGCAGCAACAGCAACAACAGCAACAGCAGAAGCAGCAACAGCAGCAGCAGGAGCAACAACAAAAGCAGCAACAATTAGAACAGGAACAGCACAATACAGAAATAAAACAACATGAGCAGCAAGCGCAGCACTCAGGAATGGCTCAGATTTTATCAGCCGAAAAGCAGCTTTGTTCAACACACAATTTTTTAATTCAAAATCGCCCAGTCAATTCAACTAATGTGGTAAAAACTCTAAAGTGCAGATAGATAGAGATAGAGATAGAGAGAAGAGGACAAAAATGACACATTTTATTTCTATTATATTATTCATTATTATTATTATCATTATTATTATTATTTGTTTCTGTGCCCGTGAGGACAACAACGACTATTTAAGTGAAGATTTATTTGAATATAAAAACGACGATTTATTTGTATTAATTTTGATAAATATTGAATTGGATGAAATTCGGTAAATAAATATTTTTATTCTGTTTGATTTGTTATGTTTTTTGTTTTATTCTTGATTTGCAATGGATTTGTTTTTATTTTGTTGTTTCTTCTATTTTAGTTATTTGTGTCATCATTGATTTTGATTGATTTGAAGGGTGTGAAAATTGGAAACAAATCTGATTTTCAATGAAAATTTCTTCTCATTTTTTTTTTTCTTCTTCTCCTAGACATACAACATTTTATGTAATGATAATTTTGGATATTTAAAACGCCTATTGAATGAAACGGAACAAAATTGGAGACCGATTTGTTATCCAACGCATATCCACGCACACTATTTCAAACGAGATGTCATTCGATATATGAATATCAGCGAGTATATAACAAAGTTTTCATTGCAAATGACACCATCATCATCATCATCATCATCATCATCGTCAACATCATTATCATCATCGTCACTAAGGCCAAAATGCACTTCATTTTTGACACAACATATCAACATTTATTCTAATATGAGAAATAACAATTGTGAAGGTAAGCTCGTCTTGCACAAAATCATGAGCTACATTGTAAAAATATTGAAGCAGCTTTTCGCAAAACACATTGAAATAGAATTAAAATTATTTGTAATATTTAATTTGGATAATGTGCAGGCAATGAATAAATGGTATAAATTTTATCATATTGAGCAAATGAATCGATTTAATCAATCGATCAATGGCTATTGTTCAATATTTCATGAAATAATATTTAGCATAATTTGTGTCTACTTCGTCTCATATTACTGTTTGTCACTTATTATAAACACATTTGCACTCATTTTTATGATAATTATTAATATTGTTAAAGTTTTGCATTTTATTATTGAGATATTTCTGTTGACTGTGTTAACGAAATGGCATTTGTATTGGAGTAAATCTGAAATTAAATTTTCAAAATCGATGCAATTTATGCGATGCACAAATCCATTCAGTACAAATAATCGTAAATGCAATTGCATCATACATACTGATCAATCGATAAAACATAATTATTTCAATGATATTGCTGCAATTTATGCGAAAAAAGATAAAATTAAACAACATTTTTATGCAAAGAAAAATTTCCATTTTCATACATCACATTTAATTAAATCAATTCCATTAAAATCATTTGTAAGAAATCATTTCTTTGCACAACAATTAAATGATAAAGATTTTATTAAGTATCATAATTCATCGGTGATTATTGTTCAAATGGTACAAATTGTTATGTCAAATGATAAAAATGCAAATGCGTTAACACAGCCAACATCAAGTGAATCAATACCGGTTGAATCAATGCAACAATCTGCAAATTCAATAAGCGATTTTCCATCAACATCATCAAATGGTGCGACGGGTATCATTTCTAATGCACCGCTGCTTACCGCTCAGTTAAATTCAACGGGAAATTCCATTCAACAAACAGCAACTACATCGAAAACGAATACAAACAAAACGGAGAATTCTTCCAAATCAACAAAATTTTCCATACACACAACTTCCACATCAAAATCAAATACAAGCAATAAAAAATCTAATGTTATAATGGTCAAACGATCAAAACTGAAAAATAATTCCAATGGTATTATTTCGATGCCAGTATATCGTTCAATGAATGTGTCAACACCAAAAATGACTGAAAATCGATCGCCACCGGCCTCCGCTTCCGCCACCACCACCGCCGCCGCCTCTACCACCACAACAAGTGTCATTATTATGAATAAATTGGGCCAAATTGGAAAAAATGGTTCGAAAAATGAAATGTATGAAATGCCAAATAAAACAAATCATTTGCTACGCATTTTAAATTCACCACCAAAACCAATCAATACCACTGCATTGCCAACATTCGGCACAAATTTGGAGCGTACAATATCTGGCACACAAATCGCTGACTTCCAGAAAACAATAAAAGTACAAAAGACTACAGCTAGTGAGACACAAATTACAAATGCAAAAAATGAAAATATTATCAATATGGATCAAACAAAATTGAGAAATATGCTAAGCGATCAGAATGGTAACAAAAAGTTGAACAATAATTTATTTATTTGTAAAACGGAAGGTAAAGTTTTACGTTTGACCCCATTGATGGGATCAAATTGTTTCAATAATGTCACCACAGCAACAGCAACAGCAGCAGCAACAACAGTAGTGCCGGCAACAGTGACTACAACGGCAACGATACAACCAACACATGCCAATGAAATGAAAGTAATGTCAGATGTTCAACAAAAAAATATTTGTCCAATCATTCTTGAGAAAAAAGATTCAATAAATTCCAAATCGCCACCACCATTAACACTAACCATGTCAACAGCAAATTCATCGAATGCCAAGATAACATCGTCTGGAACACGTTCCGTTTTAGAAGACTTTTATTCAAAATTTTTGAATGCAAAGGATATTGATGGAAAAGATGGCAGTGGAAATACTATAATGTTGGATAATGAGAAGAAAAATGGTGAAACCACCACAACGCTTATGGAAATCGATGATTCAAAATTGTTCAAATCAAGCTTTTATTCAATACCATCATCACATACAATCATTTCATCAAAACAAAATCAAACAACAACAACAACAGCAACATTTTTACAATGTCAAGGTAATTTGGTAAGAGCAGATGGTTTCAATTCAATTGGTTCAATGTCAACAACATACACAACAAATAATGGTAAATTATGTGGCACCATTGCAAAAGCAAATACAATTCAAGCAGCGCCAGCAATTTATTTAAAACAATTTAAACAAATGCCAAACAAAAATCGACAACATTCACAACAAACGAAAAGTGGTTTATGTGAGATTTTAGTAACAAATGAAAATGATTTGAAAGTATTTCAACAAAAAACTGAAAATGAAAGGGCCAATGTGAATATGGCAACAACAACAATTTCAAATCCATCATTGAATCAAATTCACATTTTTCCATTGATTACATCGAATGGTCGCAATGTTGCAATATCATCAACACAAACCAAAGCAAATTGTATTCGTCCACAGGTGATAATCACCGGAACGAATTCACATGAAAATCGATTGCAAAAAATTGAACCGGAAAAACGAAATTTGGTTGATCAACTTCGTGAATTTGATATGGTAATGGAACAAATAAAAGAAGAGCGCAACACCAATGAAACAACTGATGAATTGGTTTTAAATAATTTAAGTGGAATATTAAATCATCATATAATCGATGGACAAATGAGATCAGTTGGATTACCGCAAAAGATAAATTTGGCAATAATTAAAAAAGGTGGCACTGTAGCGACAGCACAAAAAACAATGCAAACCTTCACCGAAACAAAACGAAACATAAGTACAAGTACACCGGTTGTTGTTGTTGCTGCTGCCACCACCGTCGCCAATACAAATATGACGAGTGGAAAAAGTGGACGATTAACTGTGGACACCCATCAATCCGATGCATCAAATATGAAATCAAATACCGATTTACCTGTTACAATAGAAAATGTTTCCACAATGAAGATCCATTCGACAAATTTTAAGACGATATCATCGCATCCAGTAACGACAAATCAAAATGCTGCTGTAAAACATCCACAAAAGTCTCAAGAGGATGAACAAACGGTTCAACGTATCCATGATATTTTGAAACAATATGCTGAACAAATAAGTACTTCACCCGATTTAAATAACAAACCGGCGCCACGACGACGGTCAAATTTGGTATCAATTCAATCGTCGCCGATCACATCGTCAGGCATTCGAATGGTTTCATCAAAATCATCAATGTCATCAATGTCATCAATGGGTACAACAGTTGGATCAATCATAAGCTCCAGTTCGAATTCAAATAGTTCCAATGAATCATATCAAAGTGTTACAATAAATGAGTCACGAAAACGGTCGTCAAGTTTACAAAATGACGATTTAAATGGCACCGATTGTTCAAATAACATTGATACAATCACAATACAGCAACCGATTGACAAAAAACGTTGCATATCGAATATAAATTTGGACACGAAGGATTTTATATTAACAACCGTACCATCTCTATCACCATACAATACATTGCCAAAGTCCAATTCAAATGATATACTCAAGTCTAGTAATCAGATTATCATCACAACAGCAAATGCACAGCAAAATAACGATGGAATTCCAGCTAAAATAAAGTCAAATTGTGAATTGTTGCTCACAAATGTTAAAACAAATTTAACAAATGGTGCTGTAACGCCATTGTCATCCAAACTCAAACCACTTACAATTGGTGTGACAAACAGTTTGGGCGTTGAATCATCATCAGCATCGTCATCATCGTCGTCATCATCATCATCTTCATCGTCATCATCATCGTCATTATCATCAATTTCATCATCAATATCATCATCACATAAGCAACCAACACAATCTCCAGCTGCAATTATACTTCCGGGTGTTTCGGTTGTCGTTTCAGCCGAACAAAATCTTCAGCATACACAAACAAAAATCACAAATTCAAATAACACTTCCGGCGAAATGGCTCGCTTTTGTGGATTCACCGCTGGTATTCCATATAAAATCAATATAACCGGCACAACAAATAAATGTCAACCATTCAAACAATGCATTTCGACAACGGGACAAAATTATCGCAATGACAACTATATATTGCCAATGCCCATGGGCATTTTAAAATACGGAAAAAGTCAAACTATAATCACTGGTGAACAACAGAAGATTAACCAAATTGTCCATTCAAATGTAGCAACCATGGTAATACCATCGACAAATGCCCATCAACATGACCTTGGTGGCGGTGGTGGTGGTGGTGCTGGTGGTGATGCTGCAGCTGCAAATAATTTGAAAATCGTTTCAGATTCAAACATTAAAAAAGATCTAATGAAAGCGCAACACATTCAATTTAATATTGCAAAAAAATCGAATAATAATTTTACAACAATTCCAGCTGCCACATTGCAAACGCAAACGGGCTCAGCATTGCTGTTGCGCACATTGTCGGGAACGAATATTGGTGGTATACATAATTTAAATAAAAAGCCAGACGATGTCAATTTTGACACGATATGCGAACAACAATTCAACAACAGCTCAAGTGAGAATTCAAGTAATCTTTTGCCGACATTCACCCCAATTAAAACGCATCAAACTGATGCAGTGCCATTAGTTGAAGGCATCCAACTTTCATCGCAAATTTTTCAGTCAAATCGTGGCATTTTAATACTTGACAGTAATAAGTATGCAACACTTTTAACAACAAATTGCACAATACCAACCACAACCGCGCCCATTATGACTGAAACGAACAATTGTCTCAACGATATTAAATCATCAAATGCCATCAATGAGCCGAAAATAACTGCGATTACAACAACAACACCAACCACGACCAGTAGTGTCCAGTCGATATTCCCAAAAATCGATATAAAAGTTCCGCTATGTGATAGCGAAGATGAGTTTTTACTTGAAAATGGTTTAGATGTACATTCACCAAAATGTAATAATATTGCTGGTGGTGTTGAATGTGATGATGATGATGATGATGATGTTGATATAACGGACGAGACATTGGACGATTTACAGCAAAATGGTCGAATATTTTCGATGAAAAAATTATCAACATTATTTGGTGGTGATTTTTCAAAAAGCTCTGATGACATCATATTGGACCATGGCCATAATGATACACATGAATTGATCTTTCATCAGCATGATAAGTCAAATGACAATGTTGTTATAATTGACAAAGAAAAATCGGACTCATTAACATTGAATTCGGTGTCATCGGAAACACGTATGAATCTGCGTACACATAGTATCATTGAACGTGAATTACGTTTACAAAAGTCACTATCCGAAGAGTGTGAGGATTTAGGTGTAGATGAACCTAGTACAAGCGACTTATTCCCAGATGCATTCATCAGTTTTTAACTTGATAAACCAACACTCACACAAACACACTCAGGCCAGAAAATGAAAAACCACATTCACATCTTTATCCACATTCACACACACATACAGAGAAATACATACACAAACACAATCATAATCACACTCGCAATCACAAACACCGAAAAAGTTTTATTTCTGTGTATTTTTGGATTGTTTTTAATGTGGTTTTCTCATTTGTGATGTGAAATGAATGAAACTTTGATGCCATAATGTTTATTTACACGAGAGAGAGTGAGAGAGAGAGAGAGAGAGAGAGAGAGAGAGAGATAAAGAGAGAGGGGGCTAAATTCTCTATAAAATCTTTCAGTTTGAGTTTAGGTCGTCGAGTTATATTATGTTAAATTATGTTGGTTGAGTTTTTGTTTATATTGTGCATTTTTAGTTCTCCCGCTCTGAAAGAGAAACATCAAATTTCGGTTTGCGTTTTTTTTTCTATTAAAATACTAAGTACGCGGTGTACAATTTAGTTGGTGTGAAAAATATAGCAATAAAAAGTACCAGTGAATGTTTGTGTAAATTGGCAGCCGGAAGCTTCTTTTTGTTACGATGTTGTTTTTTTTTTCGTTATTTGCTCATGAGCTAGACAACTTAAATAGCTGTAACAAATGCTAGAAATGCAGTAATTTAAATTGATCTATGGTCTATTATAGACATACTACATGGAATAAAACATCAGCAGAATAACACCAACGAAAAATACATACAGTCACATTTATTGCAGCGGCCTAACGTAATTCATGGAACAATACTTCTTCATGATATATAATTCAAAAGCAGGTGTTGCTCTTTCGGTTCAACTTCTTTCGATTCATCTTACTCTCAACTTTGCCATTTTGTTGACAAAAGCTCAGGCGTTCGCTCAAATAAAGCTCAAATTTTCTCGATCTCTGTCTCTTTTTCTATTTCTCTTGCATTTGCTTGCTCTTTTTCTGTTTTCTTCTCTCATATCTGTCGCTCTCTTCTTCCTTTCTATCTCTCTCTTGCTCCTCCTCCCTTCTCTCCCCCTTCCTCTCCCCCAATCTCCTTTTCTCTCTCTTGTCCCTCTCTCTCACTCTATCTCTCTCTCTCTCCCCAATGCTCTCTTTTATCACTCATTCACTTCCTCGCTCCCTTTCTCTTTTCCCATCTCTATTTCCTTCTTCTTCCCCTCATCTTTTTCACTTCATTCTATGATGAGTGAGCATATGGTGGACGGTATTGAATTGAAAATTGTTTACATCCGTTTTATATGAAACTTCCATATGATGGAACTTCCATAGGATGCACTCAGTTTTGTTTAAGCGATTGTTTCAAATGATGCGAGAGTTAACGAATCTAATAATTATTTACGATTATTTTCAATACATCGGTTGACTTTGAAATAAAAGTTGATTTGATATAAATCGAAATGAATGATTGTAAACAGAAATAATTGGAAATATAATTAGATACGACCAAAATGTTCCGATAAACAAAATTCATAAAAGATTGTATAAATAACATGTAACATTTGAATAAAGCTAGTTCGGTTTGTAGAGAGATCAATAAGGCATATAATGCGTGAATCTTACTTTACAGCTGTTTTCACTTGTTTTATTTGACTAAGAAAACATCTTGTCATTAACTCGAGCATTATTCAAAATGCAATTCAAATCATTTCGACTCTGGCTGCATTCACCATTCCATAGATTGGCTATAACATTTAAATACACATTATGTTTGTACAATGGAATACCTAATACTTATCTATTGTTATATTAAAATACGAAATTTATTGCAATTTGATAAGCGAATGATAACGAATGCATGAAAATAAAATCGGTTGTCAAATATGGTTTAGGATGGAAAATCTCAATAATATGTACCACATGTATAAAAAAGAAAAGCGTACTGGTAATAAATTAAAGCATGTGTACATACTATATAAATACATCCATTACACTTAGTTGAGTTTGGTGACAATATAGCCGACTCATTTGTTTTATGGCAGTGATTTTAAGTCGTTTCAAAATTATGTGTGTACAAATGTGCACGTATTATGGAAGCATGCATCAACCAAATCCATTTTCTTTCTTCCTTTCTTTCTACAATGTTTACTCAATACGGTATTTGAATATAATTTAGATAAAAAAAAAAAACAAAAGAAGAAACTTGATTCATTTAAACGATAAAAAACAAACAACAACTATAATAATAATAATATTAAGAATAATAATAAAATCCATTGATTTTAGTTCAGCAATAAGTTTTTGAACAAATCTATCGCATAAATTATTGGAAAAATATTTTACATTATGTAAGCAAAAAAAAAAAAGAAGAAAAAAAAAAATTGGTCAGAAACATTATCATTTTTCATTTTGACTTATTCTCATATAAAAACATATTCTTCTGCTTCTTTCTATACTTTATTCTCTCTTCTATTCTATTCATCAAAGGCAACATTTGTCATTTACTAGAATTGTTCTTGTGTGAATATATATACATCTATCTATTATACATAGATAAGAAAATTTCAAAAGTGTTTAACGAAACGTTTTTTACGCGTATCATACAACTGAATTGAAATAATAAAAAGAATGAAAGAAAAGTGATGAGACAAAAAAAGAGAAAAATTAAAAGAATAAAAAACAACAAAAACAACAATCATATCCATTCTTAAAGCATGTAGGTTAGCGACTATTGTCGCAATCGATATTTTTCAAATGTCGAATACAATGTAAGAGTAAAAACAAAAGACAAAAAAAAAAAAAAAAAACATAAAGAAAAATGGGAATGAGAATGAACATAATACTTGAAAAGAAACACCAAGATGATATGACTATATAGAGAAAAAAAAAAAAAAAAAATCTAGGAAAACTAACAGTATAGAAAATAAAGGTTATGTTAGTAAGTTGTTCAATGTTATTATTGTACACCATTGTAAAAGTATGTATAAAAAAACGAAAATATTTCATTTTTCATGAAGATATAAAAGCAGATTATTTGCATTTTTATGCGATAATTTTACTTTAAATTAGCAAATGGACCATACATGCGTACACTGTTGTTGTTTTTGCTTTTGCTTCTTCTTCTTTTTCGTTTTGTTTTTTTTTTTTTGGTCTGTCGTCGAGTAGCGATATTATATATAACGGCTATCTCAAAGCCACATCAGTCGGGCAAACGACAATTCGCCTGATGATGATGATTATGATGAAGATCACATTGTAGTCAACAACAATGTTGACTTAACATATAAATAAAAATATATACATCACAGTGAGTCCACACACATTTTTCATTATGCAAATTTTGTCATAAATTATGCTAAAACAAAGCTTTATATATATAAAAAAACGAAGCTTTTGCTTTTTGTTTGCATTACACCTGTGCATAGCTAGTGTTGTTTCCAAAATCAAAACTTAAAAAAAAAAAAAAAAAAAAAAAACATACACACATTAACATTTACATTTACATTCACACAAACATACACACACGCATAGCATCTAGAAGTATTGTTGTAGTGATCAAACGCGTTTTTCGTGCGAAATAAAGAATTCATGTAAATACATGTAAATGAAAAATTATAGACAAACATTACATTAGTTAAATTTCAATTGTACGCTCGTGCAGAAAGAGTATCCAGTTGATTAAGACAAATTCAATAAAAACTGTCGAAATTTGAAAGAAAAATTCCAACTGATTTAATTGATCATTACGAATTTTTTTTTTTTTTATTACATTTTTTGTTTAGTTTACTATTTATGAATATTTTTGTGGAATTTGGGTAAGTATGCCTATTGTTCAAAGGATTGAGAAAAAAAAAAAGTTTCCAGAACTATTATTGTAAAAATGGTTATTACTGTACAGAGCAGCCTGTATGACATCAGTTCAGCAATGTTGTTGGTTTTTCATTTTTTTGCTTGTTTTGGACAAACCATTTTTTGTTGGTAGCTTCCGTTTTAATCGGATTCAATGATTTCATCGTTTCGAATTCCACATGAAAAGTTAAATTTTGCCATCGGTGCAGAAAGAAAAAAAATAATAAAATGTTTCACTCATCAATTCAGCAAATGCAAATATAGCAGATTGCATTAACCATCCCCCTCCCCCTCCTGTATTTGTGAAGACTCTTTCCGGTATGGAAAAAAGCATTAGATTTAATTTTGATAATGATCAAACCGTTTTTCTCTTCCTTTTTATAAAATTTATACATCCATCGATATTCCATGAAATCCGATAATAATGTAAACAGGCAAAAGTTTTTATATAAAATGATGCTGTATTAACAAGAAAAAAAAAATATTGCATTATTTGCTATCCACAACCATTATATGGTTATGTCCATAAGTTTCGTTTAAAACTGTAAATTTTTCGTAAAAGTTTTTCGATATAAAAATGAAAGTTCGTTCTTTATTTTCTTATATTTTTTTGCCTTTTTCTTCTTCTTTTTTTTTCTTTACATTCATCGATGGCATTTTCTGTATGCATACGCTGTTGTCGTCGTTGTTTGCACATTAGGATATTTGGCCAAACTTTAGGCATAAGAACTTGGGCACAAAAAAAAATAAGTTTTCTTGTTATCATAGGTTAATCGTGTGACTTCTCTGGTAACACCTGAACGGAAGAAAAAAAAAAAAAAAGAAGAAAATTTCATAATAACCAAAGGAGAGAATCAATAAATTTTCCAACAAAATGACAAGGAAAATATCCAGAAATTCAACACATACACACTCACAACACGTACACAAAATACATTATCACCATTTAACAACGAACTGGAACTCCGAGGATGCGTGTACAATTTACAATAGAGATTCATTTATCATTTTGTGTTTGTGTAATAAGAATATTGCGTTTTTATCATTATTTACAATGCACTTTTAACTTAATGTGAAACATAGTTTCATAAAGTTTAGTATTTTTCTCTCGATTTAGTGTTTTTATTTTCATGTTAAAGATAAAAGTCACCATCAATTTAATTAAAGGGCAAGTATGATTTTTTTCTACTTCGATTTTAATTTTTACTCGTTTTATTAAATATTTCAAGCAACTAAATGATTCTATAAATCTATCACAAATATCATGATTATAATAATTTTTAAGGGAAAAAAGCTCCAATTTTTATTCACGACGATTATTTTTAGTTACCCAATGAATTTTTTTTTTTTTTTTTTTTTTCAAATTGCTCGCTGTAAAATAACGTAATATAAGGTATGCATTTCATTTAGTTTAAACGATAACAAAGCACAACATGGTTTTATGACATTAAATGCTTTTCTCATTAAAGCATTATAAAACACCCACTTACTATTAAATCACGTATAATTTATTCAGTTTTGTTATTTCTTTTTTTTCTCCTATTTTCACGAAATATATGAACATTCAACCGTAAAACACTTGAGCGCACAGACGAAAGCCGATTTTTTTTAGCTCATTACGGATGACATGAATCGTTTATCTTATTCACTTTACGTACCAATTTTCTCACGTGTGCCTTGACATTTGAGAAACACACATTTTGATGTTACGCTTTTATATTTCATAGAATATATAATCTGAGTGGTGGAATCACAGCGAACAGACAAATTTTGAGAGTGACGGAAGCATCCACATAAGAGACTCGCATAATAGTGAAAAAAAAGGAAAGAAAAAAAATTACACTGCATTTTTATACTTGAACATGTACTTATCTGGTTTATTTTTTTTTTTTTTTTTTTGAATGAGATCCAAGTTATTGGCTTTCGAAATTGACGCTTAATGCATACATACTAATTAGAATCATTCAATTCGTTGTTAAATGATTTCATTGTTAATGCTGTGGCTATAAGGAAGTCATATCGTATTTGTAACATTCAGAAGAATTCATCCTAATTTAAAAGAATATTTATGACTCATTTGGGATTAACTTTCAATGAGGAACGGAATTTCATTTTCAAGCATTTTTTTCTTGAATTTTGATAATAAATACGAAGTCGCATTTCAACTTGCAATGTTTTTTTTTTCCCAACTGCTATAGTGGAGCATACACAGAGTATTGAGAAAGTTTATTTAGGAATAACGCGCAGTTTTTTTTTTTTGTCTTTTTGCAGAAGAAGACTTCTGATATCGCATTCCTTCCTTCCATCGCTTGAAGTGTTTTTCTTTCCTTTTCATTATTAGCTGTAAATACCAAATGAATCCGAACAAGATTTTATCAAATGAATCTGAAGTAATTTATGCAATTACTTTGTCAATATTATTGATAATTTTGTCATGAATTTCTTTCACATTTTTCTTGAATTGTATGGACTTTAAATACATGAATTATTATAATCTACATTAATTGTTTTTACATTTCCCATGAAACTGAGCATCTAATTGAATTTACAGAGCACAAATCCTCCAGAGTATGAATAAAATGAATTAATAATCAGATATCACGCCCATTGACAATGCAGAGTGCTTTTCAAAGAAAGAGAAGAAGAAGAAGAAGACCACATATACTCAACCAGTTTTTTCGAGCTTTTTGAATGTATTTTAATAAATAAATACCAAATCTGCTTAATCATCATACATTTCTATATATAAACATGTAATTGGTATTACTTGGATACTCAATTCATTTTCTGTTTGGTTAAATTTTAGTTTTGATAAATTGAATGAGCCGTTATACTGTTAAGACTATTAGGGCATAAAGAAAAATATTTTTTTGATAATTCAAGTGAATAATATATATGGTTGAGAAGAAATTGGTGTGACATATTTGGTGAGAATATGTAATGAATTACGTTTGTGTATCAAGAATCTCGATTCAAGTTATGTACAATGAAGATGAAGAAAAAAAAAAGAAAAATATACATGAAGTGAAGACATCAAATTCAAAATAAAGTAATAAATTCAAAAGACATGGCATTTCGTTTGCATCATAAATGGTGGAAAAATCTGTGTGTGAGGGTGGCGTACAATCATGAATTTTCAAGAAACCAAAAAACGACAAAAAAAAAAACTCCGTATACCTTTTCAAGAATGTAATCAAATGAAATGAGAATGTTAAACGAAAATGCAAAAGATGGAAGAAGTGTTGTATTGAAAGCATGACGTTTTTGTTGCAAAAAAATGCGAAATGTAAAATGTAAAAAAAGGCATGCGACAAGCGATAAAAATCAAAAGAGTCATTTTGAATTGGAAGTGTCGGTTTTTCAATATTGATATGCAAATGAAGAGGAAAAAAAAATTTTGTTTCAACATAATTTAAGATAAAATTCACCTGGAAAAATATCACAGTTTTCGTGTTTTTTTTTTTTTTTTTTGTCACTTTCATTCAAGAGAAATGCGACTCTCTATCAATGTATCGAATTGAATACGATGTCGTTCAATTGCTTCATCATTCTAATGAGAAAAGAAAAGTAAAGTATAGCATTTTTTTCTGCTTTGTTATTCGTGGGCCTGAAATGGGCATACATTTAAACACTAAACAAATTTGAATGGCAAGTCACGTAGACGTCTTATAATATTGAACTTTGAACCATGAAATTAATAACATACCGAAATATGGTAAGAACACTTCATAAAGAAAATGAGCAAATGGTGTGCTAAATGGCACACGCACATATTTACGCTCTATTACATCCTGATTAAAAATACATATTGGAATTGATTGTTCACGTTTAAAAGTTATTCTACCACGAATTGTGTGCACAATGGAAATTATAGATGCTAGTGTGAAACAACCAAACATACAGTAACAAGAAATGTGCGAAAGAAAACATTGTGCCAACGATAAGATCGAAAATGGCAGTAATCGTGGTACAGCCAGGAAAATAGAACATAAAAAATTGCACAATACAATACAGCAGAAAATAGCAAAGGTAACAAATCAAAACACCTGCCCATCATAGACATATACACAGACACCAACAGATGCACACACGCACACACGCATAAGCAGCAACATCCACATTCACATACTTGCTTCTACCTTATCATAGCGATAATAATTATATCATCTTTTTGCGCTTATTAATTAAATCAATTTCCCTTAATTTATCTAAATGTTTTACTTCAAATACATTTATTTAGTTGCTGCTGCTTCTGCTGCTTCTGCTGCTGCTGCTTTTCAGTTGCTTTCAAGCATTTCCACTCTTCGAGTTGAGTTATGTTGTGTTGTAGTTCGTTGAGATGTCGATGTGTATTGGTTGGAAAGTTTTGCACAAATCACACACAGAAAACAAACAATGTATGCCGAAAATTGCACCATCCAACTCTGAGGTTTTTGCTCATATTCTCTGCTTTTATTCTTTGGCTTTTATACTGATGTGAGAAGTAATCTGACAAAACAAAAACAACATAGAAAAGTCATTATATGAGCATCAATGAACGCAATACCAACCAGAAATTCATTAATTTACAAATTGTTTTGGTATTCTGTTTTGAATCGCTGAAATAATAATATGTTGTGTGCAATCTGAGGTTGAAGGATGGTGAACAATGTTATAACTTTGTTGTGTGTTGAAATTGCAAGTGAGAATGAGAATGGAAGTGAGCAAGAGCTAGAGCGAGAAAAAGTTAAACTCTTCAAGTTCAATGCGATAAAAGCAATTCAAAGGAAGGTTGCCATTCTTTGGTCGGATATTTCAATGTAGCGTGTAAAATTTTTGTGCTATCTTTAAAATATGTTTTGTAAATGACTGACGTTCATATCATATATCTTACAATACTTAAAATCCATACAACATACAAATCAATTGACACCAAAGCACCGAAAATATTAAATACACACAACGCAAATAGAATCTATTGATTAGCACGTATTGATGAAGAATTTTCGACAGTTTTTTCTTTCATGTCGCAAACAAAATGAAACAAAGTGTCGTAGACGATTAATACAAAAAAAAGGAGGAAAATGGAAAAAGAAAAAGGTAAAACAAAAGCCACACGGTGGATGAAAAAAGAAATGCCATGACAAGTGAAGTGAACCAATAGCATGGCACACCAAATTGATGTGATTGAAAAGGGTAAATAAATAAATGATTCGGTCGCATTTAGCGACTTTTTTACCAGCGGCCCCTTTTTTATGAAGATATTATTCTTGTTGTTAACAATGAGACAAACGACCTAAACCCACGAAATACGATTGAAAGTGATTTTCTCTTCCTCATCCATCTTTCACATCCCTTTCTCCCCCTTCTTCATTCCTTGTCCCCTCTCTTTTCTCCTTTCTCTTGTCGCTTGCTATTTTTAACTTACTCTCTTCCGTTTTTCCTCCTTTTTCGCCCATTTCTTTTTTTTTTTTTCTTTTATTATTTTTCATTCGTGTTACAATGTGAATAGAAAGGATTTCCAACATTTAAAGATAGACAGTGTTGAGTACCACTTAATATTCGAAATGGGTGAAAGCCAACACTTAACTAAAGAATTATGGCTAATTTCTGATGTTCATGTCATAATATTTTTATTCAAACATTAAAAAAAATACAATAAGCACAAGCAAAATAGTCTTCACGTTTCGGTGCATTTAAGAAGTTGCTGTAAAGTTATTTTGCTGCTGCTGCTGTTGTTGTTATTGTTTGTATGTGTGGATTGACAAGTTCCAAGCGTTAACTGCACCGCCTATAAAACTTTTTACAGACGCATTGTGTACCGACTTAATAAATTTGTGTAGCCATTCATATATTTTTTTATTTGAAAACCTCAATTAGTAATGTATCTGATAAATGGAAACTGAGATGATAAAAAAGGAAACTCGCCGTATTTGTACAATAATTTGGCTTTTTTGCATGGCATATAACAAATCTCTAACGATTCGAAAATTTTTAACGAATTAAGAAAAACAAAAAGGCTTTATTGTTACAATGAGGAGAGAGAGAGAGAAAAACCCGTGTTTACCGAGAGAAACAAAAAAATGAAATTGAAACTTTTTCTCTCGACCCACAACTGTAATATATATTATACTGAGTTTCCACAAGAGATCCATGTGGTTTTACATTATTTTTGATTCGTTGCGATTTCGCCATCTTTCCAAATGATTAGAAAGCTTTTTCGTTATTCTTATACGTTTCAAATCGCATTGAAATTTATCGCTAAACACTGCACGAAATGCACAACATTTGTGTTTATTTCACTTTGTTTCGGTTAAAATTGAAAAGAAATGTGAGAAAGAGATGATGATGAAGAAGAAGAAGGAAACAACAACATCTCACAATTGCTCTAGTTTCTTGGAAAATTGCAGTGGAATAATGAATGCATTTACTCGACCCATTGCCCAAATATATGAAAATACATACTATAATAGAAGTGTGTGTGTGTGTGTGTGTATGTGTGTGTGAAGACAAGGTTATACCAGATGTAAAGGAGAAAAAGGGAGAAAAATCGAAAAGTATTATCATTTCTTCAGAAATACAAAAAAAAAAATCATATCGATTCGAGTTTCGGATATTCCGTCTAACAACGATAAGTGAATGAAATTACTACAATTGCTCACATTCTTTCGGGCCACCATTTTACTTATGCAACGATAAGTTAAACTATTTTGTCATCTTTGGTTTTCCATCATTTACCAAAAAGCAGAACAAAAAAGAAAATAGAGAAAAGCAAAAGATTGAAATTCAATTGAACGTTTTGAACATTTTCTGATTTTAAACGAACGAAAAAACGAGAAAAAATGAGAAAATGTTGAAGACAACAATAGCAACGCAATGATGAAAAGGGATCAATCGAATTTAATAGCATCTTCGAACGAATGATATCGAATCTTGAAGCGGAGTGAAATACTTTATGCGCAATTCAAAAATTTATATATATAAATATATAAATATATGTATTGAGTGTATATATATCAA
Organism: Resseliella maxima; assembly: GCA_029041755.1. Classification (NCBI taxonomy): domain Eukaryota; kingdom Metazoa; phylum Arthropoda; class Insecta; order Diptera; family Cecidomyiidae; genus Resseliella; species Resseliella maxima. Next base: position 117,759 of record JAQOWM010000270.1, read on the forward strand.
TTGTTTTGAAAGATGTGTTTGAGTGAATAATGGTCGAAATCATTTGAAAATGAGAAAGCACATGAATTTTATGGGCAGGTACAAAAATATTTTATAGCAAAATGTTACCGTCTGTGTGCATGTATGTATTGGAAATGATTGCATTCATATGAGTATTAATCAAAATGATAGAGAATAATGCAAAGCAATAATATTGCTGGAATTTGTGTTATTACGCTCATATAGTGAAATCGCATACGGGACAATATGAAATGACAACGTCATTTCGGTTGAATGAGCCATATGAGTGAATCAAATGAAAATAAAGGTGAAATCAAATACCTATTTGCAACTGTGTGAGGCTCATTTATGATCATTGGTGGTTTTTATTCATGATGCGCTCTGCGAAACTTCCACTCTCACACACACACACATATACAAAACACACGAAATGATCTCGGCCTGAACAAAACGAGCGCGCATACAGTTGTGAAAATTTTGAATGCCAAATATATGCGGCACGAATTCGCCATACTGTGGCTTCATTTGATGACAACAGTTCAAATATCGCATGTCATATAGTTTAACAGTTATGCTTTTTAGCCATCTGTACAAATCATGTTTTGAATATAAAATACAACAAATGTGAATGATACAAGTGAATCGAATACGGGAAAAATTAAAATGAGGAATCAGCATTCTCTTTAACAAATACAGACCCATACAGCCAGACACAAAAGTGAAACAGAGAGAGAGAGAGAGAGAGAGAGAAAGAGAGAGAGAAAGAGAGAGAGAGAGAGCGAGAGAGAGAGGGGGGAGAGAAGTGAATGAGAGATATTTACGTTTCCCTTGCTCCCATTCCATACACTGTGGAATATAAATTTTTTTTTCATCTTTGTCAACAATGTCATACCATTATTATGTCAATCATTTTGAGCATTTTGAATGGAGGAATAATTTCATTTTAATTTAAAATTTATTAGTGCTAGTTAGAATCATTCGCATACTCTGGAGTTATCTTCACTGTATTTTGTTATGGCGGAAAAAAGGGCATCACTTGCATTGATTCGTTCATTCATTCATTCATACAATGAAATTGCAAATTCCACGATGCAATATTCTATAAAAAACTTTTTTGTTAAGCGAACACATTTCTGTCCACATTCCAGTGTTTCGTGACATTGTGTTGCTGTATTGCTCGATAAACATGCCATCCAGTTCAATAAGCCATTAATTATTTGATTACTCTTTTCTTACTATATAAAGTGACTTTTTGATCGGTTCGGCTATATATTTGTCATCTGTTAAGTGAACATTGAATAGGAGTATTTAGAAGGGGAACAGTGGGACAAAGAGGAATAGAGAATGACACAGAAAGACACAGCTATAAAGAGAGTGAGAGTGCAAGAGAGGGGGGAGAGAGAGAGAGAGAGAGAGAGAGAGGAAAAGAAAAGCAAGTAAGGGACATAGATACATACACCTTAAAAATGCAAAGACACACAATTTTCTATTGCACAGAAATAAATTCAGCGTAAGAAATCAATAACGGATACGTACATTTCCACTCGTTTTGCTTTCCCTCTTTAGTTCTTACACTTTGTTGTACCAAGAATATATCCGTATATGCTATCATTGTATCCAGCATCTGGGAAATTTACTTGGATATTATATAGCACATAAAGATTCAATTGGCATAGATGAGAAAGAAGAGAAAGAGAGAAAAAAATATGTGATCAAAAGCAGGAATAATAATGCAGCTATCAACACCGATAAATGTTATTGAACTCACACATTGACTCGTTGCGGATTAATAAATCGTTGCAAAATGTGATCTCATAATTTTTTTTCTTTTTTCTCTCTCTCTCTCTCACTCTCTCTCTCTCTCTCTTTCTTTTTTTCTGTTGTTGTTATCATTTACCATTGTTGTTGTATGCGGTAAAAATTATTGACAATAGATTGCAGCTAATATTCATAGTATAATTCATTTAAAATCGATTGTATATGGTGGATGAATTGATTGTGTATTTTACCTAAGAAATTATCATAGGCATAATTTGGTTAACAATATGTCCAATTCATTGTTATGTGATTCTCATCGTAATATTGCAATGTGTGGCAAAATGATGTGCTCGAACAAAGGTACATTCTCTAGTCAATTTAGCAAATGAAAAATTCTGTGAAAAACAACTTATAATACATAAATACATTTATATTTTTACGAATCTCATTTTTCCAATCTTAGGAATATTTTCAATTGATCAAATTTTATACATTCATTTTAAATTGGTTTCTGTGATTTTTCCATTCCGCACACAAAATATACATACTCAAACGGTTCTTAAACAGGTTTTTTTTATGATTTTGAATTTATTTTGAACAATGGTTTTCAATTTATGCAGAAAAACGAAACGAACAAACGATTTGATTCGGGGCTACGTTTAGAATATTTAATAAATTGAAATGTTAAATATATTTTCGAATAAATATTAATGACACGTTTTTTAAATGTTTTGTAATTTTTTTTTTTTTTCTGTTTTGTGGTAGATTTCCGCCGCACCAAATAATGAACCAAAAAAAAACAAAAAAAAAATCCTCTATACAAACGAAATTCAATTAACTACATTATAAATAATTATAATGAGCAAACGCAAAATCCATGGTGTACATATGAGTAAATTTGACTCCAATTTGCTATTATTATTTACAAAATTTTATTTCATTGACAAATTTAATGATGGCTGGTTTTTGTGGTTGACAATTGTTTGAAATAATTTACACAACTATAACGATGCATTGTTTGTGCTATGTATATTCGCCATTTTCTATTGCAAATATGAAGAAGCTTGTGGTACATTGCATTGCATTCATATTCATGTGTACATAAATACGATATTCGAATCCACGTTTATTCGGCAAATTCAATTGTCATCATTATTAATATGATGTTCATTATCAATAACAAGCAACATTAAGTGACTTAGTATTGAATTCTAACACGTCATTTTCAATTCTCATCGCCATATAAGCTGTATGTTTTCGACATAAATATTTGCTTGTGTTTCATTTTTTTTCGTCGTGCCTGTTCTTCCTTTGTTCCATTTAGAGATAGAGAGAGAGAGAGAGGGAGAGAGAGAGAGATCGTTAGTTGCAATATTAGTCTAGACTTATGCTCATATTGCATGATGTTCGTTCATTGAACGCCATAACATCAATGATCTAATAAAATCATGCCGTAATTTTTCTATATTAACGATTAAATTGAATTTTCATTGACAAATATTTTATTTTTTTCTCTTTTTCCTTTCATTTTCTTTCTTTCAATGAAAATCTATCAGCATTATTGAATCACAATTTTTAGCCAAGTGTAATGTATCACATAATTTTGAATCAATTAATTGACAGCATATTTTGTGTATGTGTATGTTTTATCGCATTGATGGTAGCAAAATATGGCCATACCATAAAGCTATAATAATGATTGTGTTGAAGAGAAAAAAAAAAATTACATTTTGAAACGGAAGACTGATTTTTATTGTATGTAAAATTAATCAACTGAAATCTCTCTGTTCTGTATACGGGAGATGAAAGTGAAGAAAATTTGTTATTTTTTTTTTTCAAGCAATGTTTCTTTCTTCGAAAACGAATACGAAATCAAAGCCATTGAAAAAAATCAGATTGAATTTTAATGTGATTGTACAATTGAACATTTGAAAAAAAAATATTCTGTCTGATTTTCCTCTTCTTTATTCACGGAAATAATTCAAAAATGGAAAAATAAATCGTGCTGACTGTGAATTGATGTTGTGTTAAGTAAATTCAATTTTTTTTTTTTTTTTTTTTTGAAAAGTGAAAAAAAAAACATAATTACGTTATGACAACATTGAATTGGACATATACATTCAATTCAAAAGGCCATTATTTGCTATAAATTTATGAAGCTTACATGAGGGTACCGATATTCGACAGTTCTAAAGAATAAAAACGTATTTGGCATACATATAAATTCGAATGCATTTGGATGGTTGTAAGTGGCTTTTGTTCAATAAATAATGTGTGAAGCCTCATTTTGGAAACAAAGCCGCCATCTCACTCTTACTTTGCTTCTATTTCGCTCGCGGGCTCGCGTGTGTGTGTGTGTGTATCTCTCTGTGTGTAAATGACAGCTTAATCATTATATTGACATATACGCACATTATTTGAAATGGCTGAAAAGAGTTGTGTGAGGAAGAAGAATGGAATGCACATTAAGCTCATCAATCTAACATACAAATTATCATTTCTGTTCGTCAACAGACAATAATAATATCTTGCTAACTATTATGCATAAACTCTACTGCATGCTGTACATTCAACATCATTGTACACTGCATACGTATGCCAATTTTAAGTGCAAAAATGGTACATTTTCGTCGTAGCTTGTGTTGGTGCGCGTTGACTATCGTTTATTGGTGCCAGTGTCAACTCTATTTTGAAAACATTTGCGATTGTATCTCTTAAAGCAAATTTGTGAATTTCACTCAACACACGGAGAGAGAGAGAGAGAGAGAGAGAGAGAGAGAGAGAGAGAGAGAGAGAGAGAGAGAAAAAAGAGAGAGAGAGAGAGAGAGAGAGAGAGAGAGAGAGAGAGAGAGAGAGAGAGAGAGAGAGAGAGAGAGAGAGAGAGAGAGAGAGAGAGAGAGAGAGAGAGAGAGAGAGAGAGAGAGAGAGAGAGAGAGAGAGAGAGGAAGAACGAGACAAAGCAAGAAAGAGAGAATGGTGAATATGCAAATGATATGATTACTTTAATGCATATGTTTATGTAATAATATATTAATCGAATGTACATTTTCTCCATGTAGTTCAGCCTAGGGGGTAAACAAATGGAATAGAATTGGAATTGTGAGTAGAAATCTGGAAAATAGCAATGGATTAGGAAATTTCTTTATTGAATTTACAAAACACTGTATGAAATTGCGATAATAAGTAAAATTCAAACTTTTCAATTCTATACTATAAAACTGCATTTACACATGTTCAAAATGAATAGACAATTTACTTGCAAAAACTTTTCAAAATAATGAAATATAAAAAATAATTTCATTATTTGTGTCTTTTTATGTCAATTTTTCGAAATTTTATGACAGATTTAGGAGTTTTTATGACGAATTTCTATTTATTCATTAAAAATACATTTTCAATGACAAAGACTATTTATGAAAAAATCGCATAACATTGTTTTCAAATGTCTATCAGTTTGACAAAAGATTGATGGATTGGTGAAATAGTGGAATTAGAAAATTTTATAAAGGATTCGTAAAGCGATCATTCGTGTCTCCCCCTTAGAGTTCAGCGGTGTAAAATCATTCGATGATTTCTTCTCTGTATATTGTTTAAAATATGCATAAATCATGGAGCAGGCGAACATGAGCATGGACATGAACATGAATAACACAAATACAGCATTGTATTAGGCAGAGCGTGGCAGAGACATTTATTGTAATGCACAGAGTAAAACTTATGCTTTTTGTCCTCTTGCTCTCTCCCACTCTCACTCTCACTCTCACTCTCACTCTTACTCTCTATCTCTCTTCCTAATTTTTTTTTTTTTTTTTAAATACGGTGCAGTTCTGTCATACACACGTACACACACACAAAAAAAAGTTTTCTGCACAATTACATAATACAATGCAATTATACTATTATTATTCGCTTTTCATGTTCACTCGTTGTTCTTTTGTTCGTGCTGCTTCCTCAGTTCTCACTTTATGTCTCAGCGAGAGAAAATACGCAAGATTATCCGGGTTCATTTTTATTATTTACAACAATAGTAGGAACAACAGCCGACAGCAACATCCAAACGATACAAATGAAATGTCTGTCACTAAAACATGGAGTGGGCATTATGAGTCTTTTGCTTTTTTGCTCGTGTGTGTGTCTGTGTGTCTCTGTGTTTTTTTTTTTCTTCTCTCGTTTCTTTCTAAAATTTTCTCTTTCTCATTTCCCGTTGCATCGTGATATGTTAAATAAAATGATATAAAAGCGCAAAACAACATACAAACACACATTTGCACGATGAAGAAAATGGAAAAAAAAAAATAAGCACACAATATGGCATTTCACCTTGGCTTTTACACGGCCGTTTCCAAGAACAGTGATACTTTTAATCATGTGCTGAATGTGGAAAATTATTACTTTTTCTATTAACTACAATGAAGCTTCACAGGTGCTGGGGGAGCCGATTGGGACACGAAACCCGGACGCATTTAATTCAGTAGTATACCCGAATACATATGGCCATTTCCCTTGAGCATCACTATTGCTCACTCTAGTGAGCGACGAGTTGCTTTCTCAAACGGAAGAAACGTTTCGAAAAAAAAGAAAAAAAAATAAAAAATGAGAAAAAGTGAAAAAAAACGGAAAAAAATACTTTGCAAATGGGACGATTCACAAAATAAAAATGGAGAATTTCATTTAAACGCACTACAATAAAAGCGTATTATAAATATATTGTAGCTTCAATAAAATATCAAACCCATAAAAGCGAATATTGTTCACTGTTCAAACATACATGAACATATACATATAATACACATTATAGAGAAAAACACACGCACACATGCACAAAAATGAGAAAATGAATATAAAAAAAAGCGCACAATGTACGCACTCAAATTGAGTGAAATTATGTGCAAACGAGCGCGCTTTTTTGTGCTTCAATGTATTTAGCCAACGAAGACGTGGATGATTCTCCAGAATATAGATAGAGAAAGACAGAGAATGCGAGAACGGAAAACGGAAAAAAGAGCAGCCGTTTTGTATGTATCATAACATGTGGCTAATGTGCTGTCGAGTTCTATTATTCTATATTGTTGTTCAAGTGATACAACCAAACATAAATCAACGATTTGTCACTTATCTAATTGCTGACAACGCTTCCATCGACGCTCTTTCAAGCACACGATACACATTTCCTATAGGGAACAGCCACTATCTAAATCTAAAATGATTAATTTATGACTGATGATCAAATAGTTAGATGAAATATATACATGTGCCATCATTACTTGGAAAATTATCTGTATGTCTATATGACTGGGGGGAATGACGGATATTTTCAATGTCATTTCACGAATTTTGAATAGAAAATGCGTTGCCTACTAAATAAAAAAGAAGGGGTGGACGGGAAAAGTAACAGAGAGCGAGAGGAGAGAGAGAGAGATACAGAGAGAGAGGAAAACGCTTTTATGGTTCTTGCCACTGATGTCGACAAATTGCGAATGACGAGTGAAAAGCAATCAAAAAGACATTCAAGCAATCAAACATGAATTGAATAAGACACGCGCAGTGCTTATGCATTTTAAATCTATTTAGTCGACTTTAATATAGACGTTTCGATTTTGTTGATTGTTTACATTTTCGATGAAAAGAAATCGTGAAATAATAAAAATAAATAATACACAAATATGCACAGCACTTTTGAACATTTTCAAATGGATTGGTTTATTTTACTTTAATTTACTTAACTTTATTCTCGTTTTCTTTTCTGTTTTTTTTTTTTATTTTTCCATTTATATGATGACAACAAAACATATGTGTGTTGCGCCAAAATGAGTGGTTTGATTAAAAGTATTTAGATATTCTTATGTTTGAAAGAGAGAGAGAGAGAGGGAAAAACACACATACAATCAAATCAATGAGAATGATTTGCTTTGCTTTGCTTTGCTTTGCTTAGAACACAAATTGAATTCTTAATGAAGGCAAACTGTGTTTGTTTGGTGAAATCTCGTGCATTCAAAATCGCTTGATGAATCATATCATTTGAATCCACAAGATCTATTTCTTCATTTTAAAAATGAACAAAGCTCCATGCACCAAAGCTCATTTTCAATGTAAATTGTTTGGTAGATAACGACACACAGGTGCGTCAGCGACTGTAATTATTGTGCATTTGACGGTGTCAACAATTTCTGTTGAATTACCTATAAAACAGAAAATTAACGGAAGGCCATTCACTTGACTACCATTCAATGTATAAACACCATAACTCGTCCTTTTCATTGAGAAATTAACAGCAATGTCATTGGTATGGAGAATGGACGAGTAAGAGAGAGTGAGAGTAGATAGAGAGAGAGAGAGAAAAATGCAAGTAGCAAAGAAGTCGTAAATGATAAATGACGACATAATTAAAAGTATGCAGAAATTAGAGAGAGAGAGAGAGAGAGAAAAAGAGATAAGAAAAAAACGACTCAATAAAATCGATGGATACAATGTAATGGTTGGATGTTTGATATGTCAATTCAATTGTTATTGATTGATGACGATACCACGCTACCATTGTGCATATAACAAAATGAGCTTGCTTCAATTTAACTCATAAGCTTATTGTTAAAATGTTAATTTACGTTCATTTTAATGCATGCAACAGTCAATTTACAATAGTATTGTGGAGTTAATATTATTATTGTTATTCCACCGAATGTGCTACCACATACAGACAATATGACAAAACATGAAATTTTGATTGATGATGCAAATTATTACACACTATTTTATAATACAACATTATCGTTCTTCACACCACAGAGAGAAGCGAAAAAAATATGCTCAATTTAATGCAACACCGACATGCGATGACATTTTACTCGAACAACATTCATGTAACTAAATAATTTTATATGTTTAACATAGAATGTGGAACGTTTAAATGCCTAGCAAATCAACCGTATGTAAACAAAGTACATCTTGCCGACTGACGAAAAGCGCAACATTTCTGAGATCAATTTTGTAGCCAAAAAAGGCCCAAGATTTCCTTCTCATCATTTGGATTCCGTTACGAAAATTGAAATTACACATTTTTTTTCCTCATTCAAACAAAAACGATATTCGAAGAAAACATTTACATTCAAAAAAGAGAAATTTAGATTCAGGATAGTTTCAAAAGCAATCATGTTCGTATATTTTATTTGGCCATTTTTAAATGTTTTCAATTTTGGGCTTCCAATATCCATAATTTTAAAAAGTAAATTTCAAGTTCGAAAGTGATTTTTGAACCTGCACTTCTTGAGCTTTTCCAAAGAATTTCGTTCGAATATCTTGATTTTATTTCTAGCGAGACGACTTTCGTTACTCGCTCAAATTGTCGTTTGCTATGATGATTTGATTAAAGAATGGTGTATTTGTAGAATATTTTCCAATTTTGTTTTCTTTTTTATTCATTAATCAAAGTGAAAATCTGTTTGATTATGAGGTTGCTGTTCTACATCGCAAACATTACTTTTCTTGTATTCGAAATTCAATGCGACAACGATCGAGATTATATGCATGCGCACACACACACAAGAGAGAGAAGAGGGAGGAGGAGGGAGGTAGACAAATACATATAGATCCAGATATTTAATGAACTGTAAATTTCAATAGATTGATAGATTTGATGAAAATAAAAACATTTTTATATTTAAGTTGAATATCGAATGAAAATGGCATTTGTTACAGTCAGAAAGCCAATAATTTTGTATTCGTTATGGTTTCGATATTTCAATTGATGCACAGTGCTTTTATCGCTTTGGAATTTAGAATTTAGAATTTTTGGCGTTCGACAACGTGTTGCCATTGCTCGGGTTGCATGTCTCAGTCTGTATTTGTCATATGTATGTTCATATAGAACAGAAATTATATCTTGCTTAGACGTGCGTATACAAAATGCGACTAACTCTGTAAACGATGCTCGTGGATGATGAGGCGCGAGCTAACAATATATGTAGAAACGAAAACGAAATGAAATGTAATGAGAGAGAAAGAAAAAAACAGAGAGAGAGAGAAAGAGAGAGAGAGAGAGAGAGAGAGAGAGAGAGAAGGAAGGAAGGAAGGAGAAAGAGTGTGTGAGAGAAAGCTTTCCATTGAAAATGTTGGATTTTGATGTGTGCATACAAACTTATTTTCAATAGAAAGGAAAACAAGAAACGTACAAATTGAATATTCTGATAACGTAACTCACAGATGAAAACTCAGATTTACAAAACGAATAAAACGTATATTTATGCAAAAGAAATTGCTTCATTTACGATTATTATGTATACAAAGACAAACATCGACTGACTGGCTGACAGACAGAGAAAGAAAATCTATGAAACGCGAAGAGAAATTTGCCATGGTTCGTTATTTTGACATTTTTACTAGTATTCGAACACAACAAAACGGAAAGAAAGAAAAATATTAAAATCTATTTGAAATGAGTATAATGTGTGTGTGTGTGTGTGTGTGTGTGTGTGTGTGTGTGTGTGTGTGTGTGTGTGTGTGTTGTGTGTGTTTGTGTGTGTATGAAGTGTGTCGGTTGTATATAAATGTATGATCATTAAGCCATGCGAAAGCTCTAATCAAAAATCATCTTGGTTATTTTTTGTTCAATCCCAAATCCATCAAGCGAAATTCGATTAAATTGAAAACTGACGCCAAAACTAATTGTAGACATTTTTGTGGTCAAAATCACAAAATACATCTATTTACGATCGAAAATGTTTCCATCAAATTATTGAACAACTTATATAGACAAACTGTCGTAAAATAGTTAAAAACTGGCGTAAAAGAGAGAAAGAGAGAGAGAGAGGAAGAGAGAGAGAGAGAGAGAGAAGGAGAGGGAAAAAATGTAAAAGTTTTGTGGACAGTTCCGTTCGAATGGGTTGTTAGTCTAGTATTTATGCGCTTACACACATTTAGAATCACATACCGGTATTTTATGAATATTGAATTTTTGCAAATCCGTGATTTACTGCGAAAATCCACTTTATGTTAGTCTTCCTTCAATCAGTTCCGAGCACATCTTCACAATCCTGTTCGCTCATCAAACGTGGCAGCAAGCTTTTATTACTTGGATTGAGAGAGAGAGAGAGAGAGAGAGAGAGAGAGAGAGAGAGAGAGAGAAGGAGAGTGGAAGGAGTAAAACGACCCAACGGTAAAGAAAACAACAAACAACAACAACTTAGAAGAAGTAAAATAATATTACGATTTCGCGAACATTGCACACTCGATTGATGCTTTTGGGGAGTAACACACTTAAAATATCAAATGTTCATCATATTTGTATATTTGTTTACATCGAAGGCACTTGTATGTATTCATATAATCGGTATTATTCGTGCATATAAAAACATTTTTACGTTCATACGAAATGGCAAGTTTATTTCTTTAAATTTCTTTGCTAATGGTGTGCCATGTGAAATGCTCGTCGCGTTACTCCAAAACATATGCGATTTTCGTATTTCTATTTTACCGAAAGAACAGAAGAAAAAAAAATTCATTGCACGTAACGAAAAAGATGAAGAAGAAGGAAGAGAGAAAAAAAAAACGAGTAGAAAAAACAACAACGAAATGGGAATGCCATAGATTAAGTTAGATAAAATCGTAAGCCTAACAAAAATACATGAACAAAAAATAAAACAATTTTTTGCTAAGATTATGGATAGAAACAAAATCGGCACAGAAGTAGCGTAATGTGTATGTTTGCTTATAAGTATGTTAGTGTGTTTGTGTGTGTGTGTGTGTGTCGATGAACGGTGGTATTCTGAGTATTCGTATTCTCGACAATATATAGCAAATCGAGCAATAAACTGAAAGCACATAACATCCTCACAGCAGGTGGTTTTGATTATCACTCCCTTTTTCTTGTATACCCTTAATTGCTAAACATCAACTGAAAGGTGATTTCAGTTAGATCTGAATGGCTAAAATAAAAATCTAGAGTGTCCAATGTAATGCATTCAGTATGCTGAAATGTTCCATTCGAGACAATTTCAGTGAAAACGAACGACCATACGTCTCATATATCAAGCAATAAAATTATGAACATACGAAGTATTTGACATCGGTTATTTGAATTTACTTTTTGTCTACCTGAATATTAGAGCTGTTCACGAACATGAATTGTTCGTGTTCGTTCGTGTTCATTCGAGATTTAATCGAACACGAACGAACTCGAACAATATTTTCTTTATCTCGAACAACTCGAACCGAACACGAACACAAAAAATTGGAACTTGAAGTGTTCGAATTTTGTTCGTAGTCCATTGCCACAAAATGAAGGCAAAAAACGCTTCACAACACAAAAAATCCAACGTTTGGTCACATCACCAAATATTTTAACTTCACCAGCCAATAATACAATACTGGTTGTACCACCACCAAAGTCAACATCTTGAGATTTAGCAATTATAAAGTTTATAATATAAACAGTGTTTTAGAAGCTGGGTGAACAATATCAACTGCTGCAAATAATCCCAGAAATTGCAGCAATTTAATGAGAAAGCGTTAATGCGAAGTCGCTTTAGCAAAGAAATTCATGTTTCTTATGCCATCTCTACGAGTATGGTGTGAATTTAAATGAATATCAAACAAAATTGTGAAAGTTCATACAGTGGATTTTCATGCCGTGGGCAAATACATTAATGTACGACGGCATAAGTCTTACGATGTTACATTGCAAACGATCTCTATCATATATACACTGAATTGCATATACACCATTACGAAATGCAAACGACAAATCGTATCTTTTTGCCGTTTCCGTTGGTATAGTCAGTATACATTGATAAATCGTATAGGTGTCAGTGTCTTGAAATCAAAGCTCTCCTGTTGTAAAAACATACAACAAAAGCCACATTGGTTAATGAGCATAATACTTTTATGTTGTGCATACAAAATGCAAGTCCGAGCAGGTTTTGTTACATGTGTTGAATGAATAGAAGTACAAAAATTGACAGCAAACGCCATCTAACGGCCGATTGATCTGCTGAGTTGATTTGTTCGGTCGTTCAATTGATGTTTGAATTGAACGTTCATTTGAACTTTGAACGACCGAACAAATCAACTCAGCAGACCAATCGGCCGATAGATGGAATTAAAACCCGTCATATTCTAACAAAACCTGCTCGTGCAAGTCAATGAAATTGAGATTTAATCGAACACGAACGAACTCGAACAATATTGTTTTTATCTCGAACAACTCGAACCAAACACGAACGAACACGAACATCGAAATAGGAATATTATCGAACTCGAACTGTCCGAGTTCGGTTCGTGAACATTTATTTTTCAGTTCACAAATTGCTGATTTAAATGAACAATTTAATACTTTGATTATTGCAAATGGTTTATCACGATGAAAACTTACGTTTATGTGCCTTACCAAGAATCATATTCATCAATGACATTGTTGTCACAGCTATCGCACATTAAAATTCACATCAATCAAAATTGCATGGACTCTATTCTCTATACGTTAAAATGATAAAAATATGAAAATGGTTCCAATTTTTCTCAAATGGTGTCTTGAAATGAACTTTAGAGCTGTTCACGAACATGAATTATTCGTGTTCGTTCGTGTTCGTTCGAGATTTAATCGAACACGAACGAACTCGAACAATATTTCCTTTATCTCGAACAACTCGAACCGAACACGAACGAACACGAACATCGAAATAGGAATATTATCGAACTCGAACTGTCCGAGTTCGGTTCGTGAACAGCTCTACTGAATATCAAACTTTCATCGCTTTAGAAATGAAAAAAAAAATCCACTCAAAGACAACGAATGGAAAAACATTTTTGAATCTCATAACAAGAGAAAATTTTCAGTTGAAATATAGTTTGTACAGAACAATTTGTTTTTCTGCATAATGAAACCAGTTTTAGTTTTCTCGTAACTTTTATTCAATAGAACGAAATTTTGTATGATTCATATTTTTTTTTTTACTAATTATCGAAATAAGACCTAAAGCTAGAAAAATGGTAACAAACAACAGTCAGTCTCTAGTAAAAATCCGAAATATTGCATCCGGTGTCGATATGGTGTCATCGAAAAAAAAAAAAACATTTTTCAAAAACGGAGCTCAACATTTGAAAATAGATCCTTCGAAAGAATTTAAATATTATTTATTATAATATCGAAAAATGTTACTTGGGTGATGATAGACAGTTTTGATATCACACTAAATCAGTATAGTATATATATTTGATATTATAACGGAATAACAATAGTTGGCTGTATATATACAGTATATGGTTCCATGATTTAACATATGTTAGCTGTGTATCTAAGCTATAAACTACTGAAAAGCTTTTGGAAAATGTACATTGGATATAAAGTGAGTAATATTGTTGCCAGTTACAAAAATACGCGGAACAAATATATATCTAGCAATATCAACACCAAATATGAAATGGTAATAAATGCTTTTTGAACCATTAATATTACCCCAAGTTTGAATTATCCAGCAACAGGAAACTAATGGCGAATGATCTTAAAAATTTTCATGTGAATTATTTGTCCATAATTTGAAATGAATGATGATTTGTGAAGAAAGAATTTTACATTTTGTATGAAAATAGTTAATGTTTAAATTGATATCATACTAAATAAAAAGCACATAAAAAATGAAAACATTTTCGTTTTTCTGAAATGTTGAAAACAAACATTCGAATTAAATTCGAATTTATTCAATTGAGCTCTACTGAACTAGAGCATTTTCCTTATTATTTTTTTATTTAGATTTGTAAACATTCGTTTGCAATTCAAGTGGGTTGTAAGTGAAATCATCATCAATTATTATTCTATCGGAGCCATACATATTCAATATATTTCTTCTTTGTTCTCTTTTGGAATATAACTAACAGATTGTAAACAGTTTTACTTGCATTTTTCAATGAAATAAACTATATTATAAAATGATTGCTCAATATTCTTGTATTTACGAGTGTAAGCAATTGATTTAACATTATTATGATAAATAGTCAACCAAGACAAATATACCAACTTTGTTATTTGATGATAAATTTGTGCTGAATAATTTCTCATATTTGATTGTGTGGCTTATATATTGGTTGAATCATTGTTTGTAAGTTGAATGAATTCAAGTTAATTCGCTTGGCGTCATTTCATTCATATCGAGACATTATATTCAAAATTAGGTAATATATCAAATTGAAATGTTTTTTTTTTTTTTTGTTTTAATAATATAGCTTGTGTGTTATGTATTTCGGTGAAAATTGAAAATTTTTCACTATTCAAAGAATCGATATTTGAATGTTTTTTATTAGGAATGTTTTACACAACGTTTTTCATTTGTAATATATTGAACTGTCGGTCAGTGGTATTTGTCATAAAACTTTTGCCATAAATGTCCATAGATAAAATTAAATCAACACATAGTTGTCTATGGGCTACTAGAATTTTCATAGCTCATATGTGATATGTTCCAGAAATGACACTATGTAATGAATCAAATATGATCAAAATGCACTTTGGCATGAATTTGATTTGGAAAATATTTGAAAATTTATCTTATTATTTCATGAAAAAAAAATATTTTATTATTACATTTATTTTCCATCATAAATATATCTTTTTTCTATTTTAACATTTTTTAAAATAGAGAGAAAAAAAAAAACATAACATTCTGATAATGTAAAATTTCTTGGTTTAATTAATCATCTAATATTTCTTGGTTTAATCCAATCTCTATATATATATATATATAGGATATCCTGCACTCATGCATTTGAGTTATTCAAATTTTACAAAACAAAATTTTAATCAGAATGTTGTTATCTCTTGACTCATTATTGTTATGTGATAGCAACAATTGATGAGAAATATTATTGAAATATGATGAATTAAAATGAAAAGTTAGTCATGCTCCCAATAATATGATTTTATAGTGTTTAATTTTGCATGCATTTTTATTTCTTTATCAAAATCAGTAAGTATCGAGAATATGAAAAGTGAAGCTTGCATTCAATGTGGTTTTATTCAGTTCTTATTATAAAATCCTTACTAAGCATTTCTTTTTGTCGTATTCGGGCAACAATTTTAGTAATATAAATAAATTTTGATATATTTTTATTCAATTGTCGACATTTCACCAACGAACATTAATCTATCAATAGAATGAAAAAAGGGGAAAAAAAGTGTATTCGAAGATTTGAGCGAACGCTTTGATCAAAACGTAAAATGAAATTATACATTTTAATATTTCAGTGTAAAATTGTGTTTGAATATTACAAATAATAATAACCATGTGAGTTAAGATTTAAAATGAAATTTCGTTTTTTTTCGACATTTTCAATGCTATTCATTCAGAAAAGCTCAATTTATTTTAGTTAAAATGTGTTCAAGTCTGCTCCATTATTTGTTAATATTAATTTATCTGTACTCATTAATAATAATAATTGGCACCATATAGCGTTTCTTTGCTGCAGTTTTTGTTTTATTGAAAAATGTATTTTCAGAGAGCCAATACAATAGAAGAAAAAAGAAATAAAAATCTAATTTAGATTGAAAATTCGACTATAAATTCAAGATAGAAGAGTTTCAGTGAATTTGAACCATGGATATCTCAAATAAATTTTTGCCGATGGACAGTAACGACAAAAGTTTTATTACAAAAATATTATGGCTAACACTGACCCGTGCTGTTGCTGATGTTATTTTTGTTGTTGCTATTGTCATTGTTGTTGCGCAAGCCACATACAAATACATCAATAATGAGACATATTTCAATACAGCATATGTGAGATTTGTCGTTTTATTCTACTCTTTTATACTACTCTTATTCAAAACAATTCCTTTTTTTTCTATTTATGATTCGCTTTCATTTTTTATTCAGCTCACTCGTTCGTTTGCTCGTTCACTCTTTCAACTCCCTCATGTCTTTGCTTTTTTCCGTTTTTTTTTTCCCTTATCGCAAACCTCGAACTGAATGTGCAAATTGTTGTATTGTTTTCATCTTTTTATGTTGATGTTAATGTTGATGCTGATGATGTTAAAGTTGCTGTCACTACTCTTTTTTTCGGTTGTTGTTGTTGTTGTTGTTGTTGATGATGATGTTGTTTCTCTCTCACTGTCCCTTTCTCCATGTTTTTGTTATTTGCGCTGATTTTATCGAAGAGCAAACAACCAAAACTGAGTTGATAAAATGAAATACAAATATGTTTACATGTTTTGCTAACTGTTTTTTAACACTTGTCGATGTTCATCGGTCCACAGCACTGGTTATATTTTATTTATATATTGTTCACACTACGTACGTATATACTGGCACATACAAAGATACGGGCCACAAATTTCATTTGAATATTAAATAGAATTTCATGAAAACAAAGTAAAATCCGGGAGTAAAACAAATGAAATTCAAAAATGGAGAAGAATAAAAACGGTTGAGAAAAACAATTAGAGAAAAAAATACAAATAAAAATAAAAATAAAAGACACATACATTGAAATTATTTTAAATCTGAATACCAAATGGTTGAAAACCGAATTTAAATATTCTAAAATACATGATGCTAAAAGTGAACAGTTTAAATAATTTAAGCCGCAAAATAATTATGCATGGAATCGTACAGATGGCTTCAGAATGTGCTTTTAAAGCTTTTTAATCCTGACACGAATTGTTTTTAGCTCATATATATATGAGGTGGGGATTTAAATTTAAGCGACCGCACATATAATCCATGTGTCTATTGAAAAAGAGAGCAAAAGCATGGTTGGTATTGTTGTGAATCACAACTTGTGATTAAATATATTATTATTTCGTATGAATTTCCATATCATTCCACCACCGACATCTCAAACCCACATCATCTGATATCATCAAAATTATCTGAGTTCGATCAAAGAGTGTAAAAAAGAAATAAATTTTATTCAGAAACCAAGAAATATTGTATAATATTCTTTATTGTTGATGCGGTCGCTGACTATTGCCACAAATAATACAATTTGAATGTGGTTGGCTTTACTTCTTCTTCTTCTTCTTCTCTGTTATCTCTCTCCTACTTTCATATTTATTTTAACTCTTGGTCTCAGCCAGCGCTTTGCTACCATTGAGTCAAATGTTATCAATTTATTTATATAAGCACACACAAGCATAATATGAAGCATAAAGAGTCAGACAATAATTTTTTCTCTTTTTATTTTTTGCCTTTTTCATTCGCGAAATGTAGACGAAGATATTTCATGACATTGGTCCATAGGGTAAATTGAAGTTCTCATCACATCACATCGCAACGCATCAAATCATACGAAATAGCTGCAAAATTCAGATGATGCGGCAGTTTAGCTTGTTTACCCTACATCGAATCATTATACATAATGGGTACATCTTTTCGATCAAGTCATCGTATAGCATTGTAAACAGTTGAAGAAGCGCGACAAAGAACGAAAAAGCGAAATAGATCCATACATGGATAGATGGATAGATGGATAGATAAATACGTAAATAGATACAATGAGAGAAAGAATGAGAGAGAAAGAAAGGGAGAGAGGGAGAGAGAGAGAGAGAGAGAGAGAGAGAGAGAAAAAGAATAAAAGGAAGTGAAATAAAGATGCAGAATGTTAGAATCGAATAAAAGTGTGAATGAAAGAAAGAGAACGTGAGAAAAGATCGAGAGAAAGAATGAAATAAACGCGCTCGAAGATGAAGAAGAAGAAAAAGAAGAAGGAGAAAAGAATCATTTTCAGTTTCCTCGAAAACTGCTGGTTGTTGGAATTGCCATCATGTTTTTATTGATGTCGTTCCCTTTTACGTCCCTTTGTCATTTTTGTCGCCGTCATCATTCGATAGGCGCATTCTTATTGCGAACATATTTTTCACGTGTTCTTTGATTTCCGTGCATATATTGTTTACCATTTTCAACTCAATTGCATGTCGACGATTTTATAATGTTTACCTAATATGTGTGCATACATTTTTTTTCTTTTCTTCGCTTTTATCGCTAATTACATTTGAAAATAGATCCAGCCATGAATTTTCCATGTAAATATTTTAATCGGTTGAATTAATATTATAATAAGATCTGTTTTGCAATCCCGTTTGTTTGATTCGATAGTTTATCTCAGAATAAATTGTTCGTTGTTGTTTGTTTGGCCCAAAAATACTTCCCACTTAAATAAATGCCGTATGCATAATTTCATTTCTTTGACTTATCGACTTTTGCAATTTATCATGTTAAGGATAGATCATTTTCAGTGAAACTTCAGTCATTTTCGATATTGTTGGAAGTTTTTTTTTTTCTTTTCCGCATTCAAAGTCTTTATTCGATACGATATTTGCTCACCATGTGCTCATACTGTTCAACATATCGTTATTTCATTCATAACTATCCAACAGCGTTCAACGTTGATTTGTCATCATTTTTCATTGTATATTGAACCACATGAATATCATGGAAAATCATTTATATGATGATTGGTGATTGCATTCGAATTTGACTTTATATAGTTAACTTTATATTTGTATTCATTTGCATGTATTTCTTGCGTTGTTTGTTTGATAATTAGATTTTCAAATGAAATCCTTTGCTTAGAAATTTATTGATGCTAAATTCGCAATTTATAGAAATAGAATTTGACGAATAAAAACATAAAATCAGATCAAGTCATTTTATAAAAACACAACTGAATAAGAAAGAGCACCACACCAAAACAAAATAGTTGGAAATGTATATGTGGATGTGTTGTGTATACCATTGTCTATTGTTATTGTTATCGTTAGCATTGCATAGTATCTATAGTTTTGATGGACAACGTCAATTTTACCACGTAATCTTGATTTCTCGTTTTTCAACATACTTTATATGGTTCGTATATTATTTATTTTTTTTCTTCACTTCATCATCAACATCTTCTTCTTTTTCTTTTTCTTCGTTTTTCACACAAAGTGTTAACTCTCGATCAAATCTCAATTTATGTACCAACGTTACAAATGACGGTAATCATATGGTTGATGGCACAATAGACGAAAAATCACATCCACAACAAATGAAGTATCTATATCGGTGAGATTCGATCTGAGGGTGAAAGCTAGAATGAAAGATGCTTCGGTATATCATAATTCTTTTTTCCTTCTCTGTACACACACACACACACACACACAAGCATACATTCACCAGCCCAATATTTTATCCAGCTGTTCATTTGCCAGCATGCCATCGAAAAACGGTATTGTGTGTACTTTTCCATTTGTTGTTGACTCAAGCAACAATTGTTTAAAAAATAAAAATATTGTGTAAATAGTCATTGTGATATTTCTTGTTTTTTTCTTTTCTGCTGACATCTTTGGCTCATATAGTCATACAATGCTAAACCAACATTGGAGAATTTTTTTTTTTTTTTTTTTTTTTTTTTTTTAAATAAAAAAACCGGCCCTTTTGACTTGTCTATAGTTTTGCTCACAATGAAAAAAATGGTATTTGTATATTTCAGGTTGTTAATTTATTTTTATTTTTTTCTCTTCTGTATCGTTTGGTGCGTGAGCTTTACAATTGATTGTCTATCGAAATCAAAAGGAGCAGCATGTTTGCCTATAAATAAATTGATAACATTTCACTCAATAGAAGCGTATAACACCAATATAAGAGCACATTATGGTGCTAACATATTTCCAACACACGCTGCGCAAGATTAAGTCATATCTACAATGTAAGATTGGTTGTTATACAAAAATATCAATGTTTAAGAAAGATTCTCATTTTATTTTTATTTTTTTTCTTTCTTTCGCTCTTCATACTCAATACTACGTTAAAAACATTTTATATTACGGTGATATGATTTTGAATTCGCGTAATATTTTATGCATTGTTTCGAAGGGTTTGTTATTTTTTATCATAAAATTGCACATCATACACAATATGAAAGAAGAAGAAGAAAAAGAAAAAAATAAGGAGAAGAGAGAAAAAAAAGCGGATGAAATGTGTTTTTGCCAATATTACATTGCATACTTCCAGACATGCATGACTTGAACCGAAATGAATTCATACCACATATACTTGATTTGTACGCATATAATGGTTTTGATTTTGATGGGTGCGGGAATCGCTGAAAACAACAAGGAATTGAGAAGCTGTGAGCTGATAAAATTGGAATTGGTTCCACAAATACACGAATATCAGTTCCTGCTACTGATATTTGTGTGTCCAAGTCATCGCTTGCTCAGCAATTTCAAATGTTTCGGAAACGCGTTCAGAAGACCCACTTACAACGCTACGTTTGCGAATATGTTTACAAAACATACACATTGTATGGTTCAGCTTTTGCTTCTGTTGTTGTCGTTGTCGTTGTCGTCATCATCGTTTGTGGAGCTTACCATTCATTGTTTGCAACAAAAAAAATAAAATAGGAACATTTGATGATGGAAAATGTGCTTGCTATCCCTCTCCCTCTCTCCCTCTTCCATATTTGTATGTATAGAAAATATGTGTGTTGTAAGCTTGTGTTCAATCTCATTTTTATTATTTATTGTTATTATTGTTGAAATGGTTTAAATGGAAATACTATCGTATTTATATTGTGTATGTAAGACGGCCGTTTATGTTGTACGCCATCAACTATATATTTGTTGGGCCGAAAAATGTAGTAAATATATTTTTGGACATGCATTTATATATAAATACGAATTTCTTCTCTTTCTCTTTTTTTTTTTTAATATCGATACAGGCTTACAATTGAACGATTTAACGATCTAGAGAGCAAGAGCAAAGAACAGCAGAACAGAGACGACCAAATAGCTATTGTGAATTGCTGTTGCGGACCATAACGCGTCTTGAATTCCGATCATCACCACACTTACTTTATTAAAATTGAATAAATTGATTGCCACCGGCAAAATTCCCAAATGCCAATAAATATTTAATTATATAAGCGATTCACGTAAGTGAATTATGACTTATGAGTTATAAGTTAATTACATCAAAGAAAAATTGGATTTTTCGTTTGTTTTAGTAAAAACAAAAACCGAAAAAAAAAATTAGAGTGAAATTACATAGGGAGAAAAAAGTCAAAAGTTATATTACTTGCAAACATTGAAATATCTCAAACATCGTTTCATTCGATTTTGAAAGTTTTATCAAAAGAATTTGCTTCGGTGAATGAACTTTCCGCCCAAAAACCAATTCAAAGTAATTCAACATAAAATAAAAGTAACAACAATGGTGGTGATGATGATGATGATGACGACAACAGCAGCCAACCTGAACATTAAAAGGAAAATTTCGACCATCACACATAGAGCAACAATCGCGAACTTGAATTGTTGAGACTTTATTAGCTTTTGAAAGCCTACATTTTGATTTGAAATTTGAGCATAAAACAACCTATTCATGACTAATTTAACTGGTGATATTCCCGATTATTCCAACAACACAAGACTGTTATTATTTTCATTAAAATTTAATGTATCCCAAAATGAAAGAGAGCGAGAGAACAAATAAAATCAATTTTCTCTACTTAACTGTGGATCGCAAAAACTAAAGAATCAGCAGAAAAAAAGATCTCATTCTGGGAAGTAAACGGCGGATAGAATATGAGAGAACTTGTGTTCGGTAATTGTCATCGGGAGAGAGCTAAAGAGAAAATCGATGACAAGACCAAGATAAAGTTTTTATTTCTCTCTCTCCCTCTCTGTGTCTTTTTTTTTCTCGTTCAAGGAGTCTCCCTTTCTTCTTCTATTCTCTTTTTCTTTTTCTTTTTTCCTTTTCCTTTTCTTTGAGTACAATATTGTTTTTCTTCTTCTTCTTCTTCTTCTTTTCCTTCTTCGTCATCCTGTTATTATTGTTGTTTTCTTTTTTCATTTTCAAGCTTTATATTAGTCGATTTTCTCCTCATGTTGTTCACCGAATTCTATCAAGACAATTGAATCGTCGGGGGCCAATCGAATACCGTTAGCAAATTTTAATTTGTTGAAAGGAAGTCGCGTGGCGCGCGCGAAATCGAGACTGAGAAGCGTCTCTATTTTCAATTTTTAATTTTCCATTATCCGTTAGCGTTACACATACACTCCGGGTATGTATTGCGTTGGCTGTTGATGTAAAACTGGATGTTCGTGTGTTGTTTTGTCATTTTTCTGTCTCCCAGTGAGTGTTCCACTTTCAATGCTGGATATAGCACTGCGTGCTGTATGTGTTATATTCACTTTGTTTTGCGCCTCCAATACGGGACTACACACTCAAAGTGAGAACGGAGATATGAATTCAAAGCATCAGCAGCAGCAGTAGCAGCACCACCAATAACATCATGTGCACATACAATGTGGAAAACTTAACACAGATCAATGTTCTCTGCTTTTGCCTCTGTTTCTGTTTTCTGCTTTCTCTCTTGCTCTCTCACTTTCTCACTCTTCCATACTCTTGCTATTTGTCACTCTCTGTCTTTCATTCTACAATAAAGCTGATATCGTCATAACATACACACACACAATACATACGGACGAACACGTTGTGCTAGCTAGCGAGAAATATCGCGTTTGCTACAGAAGGATGTTGGTTAAATGTTTCTCTTTCACATCTCCATATCGAATATAAAAGCTAGACGAACACATTGGAACTGTTCAGTTGTAGCCATTGCTTTCGTACTGAACAGAACAGAACGGAGCAAAATATTTGATGAAAAAAAAAAAGAAAAACGATCCAAAATACACCATAAAATATATCCAATCTCGAAATAAAATCCAGTTACGGAACTTATATCAGAGATCGTGTGGTCTCATGGAAAGTGCATCATTAAACGTTCATTCGTTAGCGTTTAAAGTTTTCACATGTAATTGATAAATTATTTATAATGATAATGAAAATAAATTTTCATAAAATATAATTAAAATATTATTGAGAGAAAAAAAAAAACACAAAAAACAACAACAACAACAATTGCAAAGAGAACAAACAAAAAATAACAACAAAACGAGTTATTTCAAAATAATTAAAAAATTGCTGTGAGTAAATGTGAGTGATAGTCAAATTGTAAAGTTTCGGTTTTAAATTGAATTAATTATTATCATATTTATTTGCAATAAATTATGGTTTTTACGGTACAATGTACAGTTCAATTTTCTAAATGGTTTTTTTTTTTTTTTTGGTTTGATGCGTTTTGATTTTTACCACATTCTATCGCTATCCATATCAATTCTCTCTCTCTCTCTCTCTCTCTCTCTCTCTCTCTCTTTCTGTGTGTGTGTATGTCTTCACTCTTTATTTTCGCTCATTCGCGTAACGTGCTGATCTTCCACTGTTCATGGAGCAAAAACTCGCTTCCAAATGCAAACATACATTTTGATTTAACCCAAATTATTCGATGTTGAAAGATGAAAAGAGAGAAAAAAAAAATGAACGTTCACCATTTAAAATAATAAATCTGTGCGATTGTGTTAACATACAGTTTTAGGGGTTGAAAAGTCGAGAGATAGAGATAGAGGGAGGGAGATAGATTGAGGGAAAGAGAGAGAGAAATAGAAATAGAGAGGGAGTGTGTGTGCCGGGGATTGCGTTAGATGGAAATATATATATTTTTTTTCTTCTTTAAAATACTTGACATTGCACAGCATCGCACATCAATTATACTGTGTTTGTATTGGGTTGCATTAAAATGCACTTTGCAAGTGGAACAAAAAAAAAATAAAAAACCTAAAGTATACACCAAATATGAATACGAATGCGAATGTGAATGCAAACGAAATGGAATATGTATGTATGTGAAACAAAAGCTTCATTTTTAGACTCTGTCTATTTGCATACTTTTGAAAGAGTTGAGTTCCAAACGAAAAAAAAAAGTAACGAAACCAAATACAACAACAAGCATTCAATATCATAATTATAGTTTTTTTCGGTAACAAAAATTGACCGATTGATTTAAGTGATGACTGAACTGAAATTGAGCGCGTTCACTTGTTAATTTGTTCCCATTTTTTTCTTTCTCTATTCCATTTTATTCACAATGCATTTATTGAGAAATGATTGTTTATTAAAATAATAAATTGATCTACAATTTGTTTCAAGTGATCGTATGTTAATTTATATGAAAAATAATACAATTCAAATGGACAATAAATAATGTTTTCATGCAAATTGCAAAATGAACAATGTCTCTTGTTTAAATTCTTTTAAAATTATCAAATTATGCATCATTTTTCTCACACTTATCTCATACACAATCGATTCACACGCACACGCACACGCACACGCACATGCACACGCACACGCACACGCACACATAAAAATACATATGAATATTCGTGTGATGTTGAAAAATGACCAATTGAAAACATAACGACCATTTCCTTTTATTGAGCAACAAAAAGAACAAAAAAAAAAAAAAAAAAAACACGAACACGTCGAAATTCAATGATTTATGCGCTCGATTTTTCAAGAGATCGATGAGGTGAAAATATTAATTCAAGTGGGTCCTAGTGGAAAAACTTGAAATTTCCTTGTAAAATACATTCGATACAACAATTTTCACTCTTACACACATATTAAATGATTTTGTTGAGTGATTGAATCTCAATGAGACAAATTCAAACACAACGATTGCATACAATTTGATTGATGAAAGCGAATGAACGATTGTAAGTTTCACATTTAATGGATATTTCTATCGTATTTTTTCTTTTTTTTTTTCATTCTTTCGTTCTCTTTTTATTATTTTGTCGTTTGAATTCGTGCAATTCATTGAATTTCAAAAGAAATACGAAAGAATGGAAATGTGATTGATATTCGTTTTACATGACGACTATTGTAATAATAAAATGAAAAACAGAAAAAAAAACAGTCTGCAAGATAACGTATGAAATAGAAACAGAAATAGAAATTGAAATTCGAAAATAGAATCAATTTTTTCCCTCTAGATAATTAAATAGCAAAGGAAATTCGATTAGATTTCTGGGTTTGTTTGTATTCAGTAAAATAACAACAACAACTACAAAATTTCGGAATTTGCGAAATGATTTCTCCCCATGATTTTTCTTTGTTTTTTTTTTTTACCAAAGAAAAAAAACTGTTTTCTCATCGATATTGATTGGAATGCATTATTTCTTATTTCCTTTAAATTGGAAGATTTAAATGCACATATTAAATTCACAATTGAATTCCGTTACACCTTTCAAACTTTGCAATATATTCGAAAATATTAATAAATATTAATCAGATGGGAGTTATATGTGTATGTTTCGTTGAGAATATTGTATTTCGAAGGAGAAAAAACGAATGTATTTAACGCACTGACAAAATATCGAGTATTACATGAATGAAATACTCTGAAACGGATGAACAATAGCCAGAGCATTTTATTGACAGTCACTGTTCTTCAACGTGATTTCTATGTCGATGAAGTACGTCAGAACAAATGAATAAATAAACAAATAAATACGAATGGCAGAGGAGATGGAAAATGGAAAATGAAAAGAGCAGAAGAAGAAGAAGAGGAAGAAAGAAAAAAAGAAAAAAAGAAAAAAAAGAAAAAAGCACAAAAGGAAAAGGAAAAGAAAAAATGGAGATCAGCCAAACAATAAAATTATAGCAATTGAATATTCGTGAAATGAATTCCTCATTTATTTCTTATCAATATCCGTGTAACAATAAGCTTAAGGTAGAAGAAGATAAAAATCCAAATCAATACAAAGAAAACATAGCTATTTAGAAGGGATACAATGAGTAAAACGAACGAAAGACATGCAGTCTCCATGTGTTTTGCTCGCAAAAGCATTTTCATTGCATTTTCTCTTGCTCATGAATTCATGCTGACTGGCATTAGTGAATCCTTCATAATCGGATCATCTTCTATAGCAACACAATTTATTCACTGTGTGATTTCATACGCAATCTGTCGCTTTCTCCACATTCTCCCTTTGGCAAATCACATTCAATAGATTTATATAATGTTTTCAAATGATTATGAAAACAAATCATCAGAATGTGATAAACATACCGAATGTGAGAGAGTGAGAGAGTGTGTGAGAGAAATAAAATGAGAGGGGACGATGCTTGAAGAAAACAAAGTCATTTCAAAGGTCGGCGATGTATAACGGAAAAGTAGTAAATAAACAAAGTGCCAATTCGAAATGCCGTTTTGTATTACCATCAAATACATAAGTAATAACATTAGCGGGGATAAGGCGTTTCGAATACTTGCAGATTGATGATGTTGTCGCAGTGACAACACAAAGTGGACATCAATTCAGAATAAGAAGAAGAAAAAGGAAAAAAAAAAACAAAAAAAAAAAAACAAACAAACAAAAAATAAAAGAAACAACACTATAGAAATATAAGCTAAAGAAATTCGACGAATTGATTTACGACAAACAAAAGTGAATGGAAATATAATTAAATCTGATACATTGAATGACTCGACTCTTTGATTTTGTAACCTTTCCGTTTAGCTGACTGTCGCAGATCACACCAATTCCGTTTTGGTCTTTATCTGTTATCTGCCTAGATAAAAATATCGACTAACATCCTAATGTTTTTGTTTTTCAATTGATTTTAACTAACCGTTCAACATATTAGTTGAATACATGAAAATACTGAAGAATCTGATAAGAGTCTGTTTTTGTTAATCACAGAATGTTAATTACTTTTATTTCAATCATTTTATCTTATTGCGTAATTTAATCGGAAGCTAAACACAGAACAAAGTATGGTTTTACATAGAATCGATAACAATGCCTTTTTTTTGTTGGTGAAACCTGAAAGTATGAAGAATTATTGATTCAAATCTATTGAAAGCCATTTGATTGATCAATCATGCCCATCAATTTTCTTTATTAACTTTATTGAGTGTTTCTGTATTTGAGGCTAAGCATTTCATATACAAACACAGTGGAAATATTGACCATGACCAAGGATTCATAAATGTTGAACAACGCCTTATATCTTAAGATCGTTGTAATGAAAATGCATTAAATCAGTTGAGCGCTGCGATGCGTTCCAAATTGATGCCAAAAACTTTCCATGGAATGTCGAAAGAAAAATGGATTTATTCATGTGAACTAGTCGAAAATAGTTTATTGAAATAATTCATTTCTGAAATCTCACTTAGAAATCGCTGTGCAATGCATCATCGCACAATTTATTCAAATCCGAACAACCGGAAACCTTTTTAACTGGCATTCACTGTTCATCCTCCTTTTACCTCTACATCATTCACTCTTTCTCTCTCTTTTTCGCTCTATCTCTCTCTCTCTCTCTCTCTCTCTCTCTCTCTCTCTCTCTCTCTCTCTCTCTCTCTGTCTCTCTGTCTCTCTGTCTCTCTCTTTCTCTCTTTCTCTGTCTCAGCCTCTTTCTATTTTTCTTTCAACATTTGTCTTTCTCCACATTTACTCTAACGTTTGGCATATAAAATATGCGTGGAATATTGGCATAAAACTATGTCGTTTTGGTCATATTTTTGTAGAAAATCGCTTATGTCAAATTTGCTCACGTGTGCTGTTTTCGAAAATAGTTTCGAGGCTGGTTTAAGCAATTTAATTGAAAATTTTGCCAACAATAAAAACTAATGTTCACATATGAACCATCTTAGAATAAGAGCAAATATAATACGTACGGTTGCATTTACAATGAAACTGAAAATGACAAGGGGCAATACAGTATCAAAATAATTTATCATGATAAATATCTTATCAAATCTGTTGGAAATCTATTATCAAATTACAATATATTGTGACTTTTTTTGGTAATTAATTTTACGATACTGATATTTTCAATCATTAAATCATAAATGATTGCGTTCAATATTATCAAATGTTGGTTGATCATTTGTAAAAAATGTTGATTTGATTTGTTTCTCTTGTCTCTCTGGCAAATAGAAATTGTTTTCCACTTTATGTTTATAAAAAAAATTGGCTGCAAATATCATTTTCATCATCTATTTAAATTCCGAAATAAATACAAATTCCATTCTACAAATGGAATTCCATGAAATGCCTGGTCGATTTGTTTGTTCTTATTTTTGTGTTGAAGTGGTTTTGGTTTGCATTCAAATCCGAAAATGCAATCCGCTTGCTGTGTGCAATGTTTCAATATAATAGAATAATAAGAACAAAAATGTTGCGCCAATGTGAAATGGAATAGTGCGTGACAACTCTTCACATTTTAGTGTTAGTTTGTTGGAAACAATTTAAACAGGTGAAAAGTGAGAATTTACTATTACTCAAGTGGTATTATTTTGTCATGTATATGTATGCTTAAATCCCACAGAATCATTGCTTTGCCACATAGATTATATATTGTGCATAGGTTAAGCAGATACGTAACATTTATCTAGTTGAGAAATGGCAATTTTCTTTTTTTTTTTTATTTGGTATAGTGCATTTTGAATGTGCATCGATTCACTCTCTCTCTCTTCCTACTCCCTCCCTCCGTCTCTCTCTCTGTCTCTCTTTCTCTCTCTCCCTCTTTATCAATTTAATTTGAACATTCGTTGAAAAATCGTTTGCTTCAAACAGCATATACTTGAGGCAGTTTTATTTTGCAATTTATTTAAAAAAAAAAAAAAAAAAAACTTTCAACTAAACAAGAAAGAAGATAAAGAAAAAAAATGTATCTATTCCACTTCACTGCAAACAAAATCAGTAAAATATGTAGCCGCTTTTACGAAAAATTAAAGAAAACTATCAGAACAACATCATTTTATGCTCGTTTATATTTGAGTGTATGGAAGAGATGTGCATTATTTTTACATTATTTGGTAAAAGGAAAGACGACAGGAAAACAAGGAAGCTTGAATAATGTTGAATGAGAAACCAAAGGAATCAGTGAAGAAAAACATTGGTTATATGCACATACATTCGCAACCGGATAGAAAAAAGGGAGAGAGAAATGGAGAGAAAGAGAGTCAGAATGAAAATTAAGCACACGACAAACGAAAATATAATGAGTTGTTCTCTATCGTTAACATTTTCGTAAATGCTCTTATAAAATATCTAGTGGAAAAGAAATGGTATAAAATCGAGTAAGAGAAACTATACTATGTTGTTGTTTTGTTACCGCACACATATTATGGGTCTCTCCGCGTGATTCGCACAACACCATTAACCGTTTGATGGTGAAAATAATCATATCCGTCATCAACTATAAATTGGGCTATCAAAAACAAATTAAATTGGGAATGCGAAAATTGTAACCCATTTCTCATCGATTCAATTTTCACTCTTGAGATTTGTTCATATAAAATGGAGAAAAACAGAGACAAATTGTGTGCATGCACAAATGTAAAGTATCATATCACGTATATATTTAGGTAGAAATTTGCTTACTCATATTCGCGTGGAAAATTCATTTAATATGTGAGAAGAAAAAAACCAATAACAACAACAACAATAATAACAAATCAAAGTCTTATGATATTGAATGCAAAAAAAATATTGCTACATCATATTGCCTTTGACCTACAACAAACACTATGCACATCGATATATTAGAGCAGACGTCACTAAGAAAAAGTGTTGAGATACAAACACTTTGGAAAATCTATTATATAGTTAACGTCAATAAGCAGTTGATATGTGATAAATGATATTAACATTCAAGCGGTTGGCGTGCATCACTACACATGAGTTAAAAGAAAAAAAATAATGAAAGAAAAAAAGAAAGAAAGAAAGAAAGAAGAAGAGAAGAGTGAACCAAGTAAATGGAATGGGCCGAAGGAAAAAAAAAGAATGGTGTTTGCGTTAACAACATTGCAATAGGCAACAGTCGATGACAATAACATCGAAATACCATCACGAAAAGCATTTTCTATTTTTGTTTCATCACTGAATGTACACATTTTATATATTCAATCATCACAACATTTGGTTCGCATATTTTCTCCTTGTTTGACTTCATTCGCGTGAGTCTGTGCTTTTTTTGTTCCATTGACACTGCAATTGATGCCGCCAGGCGCCGCATCACTTGTATTTGCTATTTTTATGAAAATCGGTAATAGCTTGATACACCAGAAAATGGCAACACACCAAAGGCACCAGTGTTCACTTACTCACTCCCTCCCTCTCTCTCTCTCTCTCATTCCCTTTCTAGCTCTATCTGTCTCTCTTTCCATTGTGTATCTGCATTTGTCATTTTGTGTGTGTCAATTTCTTTCACTAACGAATAGAAAACTGATGGTGGACGACTATAAATGTGGGGAAAAAATCGAAAATAGGAAGTAGTATGCATGTCAATTGTTTGACAGATGGGAACAGATATTGAAGAAGCCGTTCATACAATCTTTGAAACAGAAAAAAGAAAGAAACAAGAGTTTGGAATACAATAGTGTGTTGCATGAGAGAGAAAGGGAGACTTTTCCATAATATGGGACATAACAAATGATTGAAAAAAGTCTCCGTGGACAAGTCTATCTGGCAGATCTATCGATTTTCATGGGCTCAACTCAAACTCCGAATGAACTCTTCAATTTCGATGAAAAATTGTAACACACATTGCACTATAGTGACCAACTCATGTGGACTGTGTGTGCGTTTTTCCTTCTCTACTCTCTCTCTCTCTCTCTCTCTCTTTCTCTCTTCAGAAGAAGAAAAACACAATTTTCAAACTAATTTTTGAACATGCTTTTGTCATAATGGTTTTGACAAATCGTTCTTAAAACGCTTCACTCAACTGACTTGTTGAGGGAATTGAAAACCATTTTCTTCTCAACACAAAACAAATGCACATTAATGATAATTTGTATAGATGTAACTTTAATGATGTGGATGTGCGACCCACTTCATAAAAGTATAGTGTAGAATAAATAAAGAAAAGTAAGAAGGCGTATCAAATTCTTGATACCCAACCGAACGAACCAAAAAGCAACCTTTAAAAATAGTCACCTTTCTCAAATAATGTAAAATGAGATTTTTATTAATTCACTTTCTTTTTCTCTTTTTCTCTTTTTCTTCTCCTCTTTCCGTCTCTCTATTTGATTTTTTCTACTCTCTTCAGGTTAAAAAAAAAACATCAAAAACCGTACCTGAAATAAATTGAACGAATGAATTAACATGAGTTTTGTGCGATGAACAACCAAATAGATTGATAATGGGGTATCATGTTGCTGAATATCAACCAAATTAAACGAAAAAAATTCTCAAATAATCGAAAGATGTACGCACAATTAAACAAAGGATCTGATATAGTCCACACATCCTGTGTGATACTCAGTAATAAATTACTTTTGCTTCGATAAAGTCCGGCTTGGGAAAGTAAATTATAGCTGAACGACGCGACAGCAAAGAGGACGATTACAAAGAATAAGAAGAAGACGACGACGACGACGAGGACGAATGTGCTAGTCAAAAGACTATGTGAGCTAAAACTAAATAACCATCGAACATACCGTATAAAGATCGCACAAACTCCAAATCAATGTACAAACGAAATTTATATTTGTCATTCATTGTAAAGAATGGTCGGATGAAACGAACGTATCAATCAAGTGTATGTTATAGAGTATACTAAAATGAAACTTGCTAACGCAATAGAAAAGGAGTTGGAAACAGTAAGTTCTTGTATTCGACGAAGCCAATATAACATTTTAATTCATTAGACGGGATCTAATTTTACAAAGAAAAAAAAAAAAAATTCAGTGCAAATGTGGACGCTGACCGAAAGACTTTTGATCAAAAAGGCGAAAAAAAATAAAATAAAATGAAACAAAACATTTCAAATAAAATTTAAAAGACACGAACAACTTTTTACACAATTCAGAGTGAAAGCCAAAGAAAAAAAAAATCAGGTGAAATTCATACTGTTGTCAACTCGCATCTGAACAACTAAAAACGAAAATTACATTCTAAATTTGGAAAAGAAGTAAAAAAAAACTTAATTCATGTAGAAAAAAAAGCAACAACAAAAACAACAAGAAGCAAAGAAATAGAAACGGAAAAGTAATCGACTCTCATGTATCATCATGAAAAGCTTCACATTATATCACCGAAACAGTGACAAAAGAGCGTAAATAACATAACAATTGCAATTCACCTGGCAAAGTAAAGCAAGCACTTAGTATTATCCAGCCCTATATCAACGAATCATTACAAAGCAAAATAACAACACTAACAAATACGTGCTGTATCGCTGGCAAAAAGGTGAAAATAGCTGAAAAGAAAAGCGAACATAAAATAAATAAATAAACTTTTGTTTAAGGATGAAATGGATATAATGGTTGAATAGAAAGCAAGCGAAAGAGCAAATGTAGACGGCAATTAAATAAAATAAAAAATAAATAAGGAGAAGGAGAAGAAGAAGAAGAAGAAGAAGAAGGCGACGAAGAAGAAGAGCAACAAAAACAACTAGAAATCGAAATAATGCGAGAATTGTTGTAATTGGCGAACAAGTAACGGTAAAGAAATATATTGGAGCATCTGCACCACAAGGGAAACACAATAACAGGGCAACACACAAAGACTAGAATATCAGTTACAGAAGATACATAGAGGCGCGCGCTTTCGTCTATCGCTCTAGCAAACATACAACCCAAGTAAACATATACACACACACATTCACGTATCACATGAATCTTTGTCGTTCAGAAATACATAATAACGAAGCAGCAAGTCCAAATTCACCCGCACCGCGTATTTATTCACAGCAAACAACAGAGAATCAAAAAATAACAAAGAAAAAAGCAAAGTAACAAAAAAAAGAGCAACAATAACAACGACGACAATAAAACAAATAACAAACAAGCAAAACTATATGGAAATACATATATATATATAGATATAGATATATATAGATATATATATAGTGTATGTTCAAGTAGTAAAACAAACTGATCTGAATGAGAGAAAGTGACAACCGAACATATTGGCAACGAAAGGGCGAAGGGCACAAACAGACAATCGAACAAATTGAATAGAAATACGGGGGCAAGAAGGGCTTGCGTGTGTGTATAGTACAGTGTAAGAGAGCGAAAGAGATAGCAAAGGAAGTTCGAATATGAAATAGATCGAAAATAAAATAAAATAAAACAAAACAGGCCCAAAGAATAAAAATAAAGGAGTGTATCGAATAAGCACATAAATTTCACCCAAATGCCTGTTAATGAATGAAAACAAGCATGGAGCAAACAACATCCGAAAAAATTATACACAAAACATTCGAGGCCTAAGTGGTGTTAAATATACGTTTGAATTGCAACATCGACACCAAACGCTAAGGAGAAATAAATAAACAGTAACAATAACAGCAGCAGCATCAGCAAAAAAAAAAAATAAACATAAACATAAAAATAAAATAAAACGGAAATAAAATACGAGCACAAACCACCGGAACGTTAAGCGAAAATCGAACGACTTCGTGGAACAAAAATAGTGAGAAACTGTGCATTCAAAAACTGAAGAGAAAACGGTGAAAAACCCAACACACCAATAGCATTGTACAAAGAAAATCAAATCGAGAGAAAAAAAAAGTTAAACATAGAAAGCACGATTAGGAATTGTTGCATATTGTTGTTAGAACGGTGACAGGTAAAGAAAGAGAGAGAGAGAGAGAGAGAGAGAGTGTGTGTGTGTGAATGTGTTGTGTTAGAGTTAGAAAGAGGTAGAGAAGTTTGAAAACAATTTGAATCTATATTGAACACGCAAAAGAGCCGGCAAGCACATAATAAAGAACCAAACAATCTATACAAAATGATGCTTATGATCATAATCCACACTCTTGCACGTATGTGCCAATGTCGTGCATGGCCATTGTACACAATCGTACTCGTGTTGTTCATATCAAATAAAATTGAAATGGTGAAATATGCTTCGGCGTCCTCCTCAACCGTCGAAACAAACAACAATAACTTTCAAAATGACTCTCGGCTGTTCGCATCACATTTTGAGCACACAGCACCTGTCAACACAATACCACACATGTATGTATCTTGTAGTCATTATGATTTATTTGCTGTATAACTTAATTTGATGAGAATTCGAATGAATGCCAGTCAATGTGGAGGGTAAAATACATACATACATACACCTACTCACTCACCCATCCACCCATCCATCTATATATAACAGAAAACGATGCGAAAATCCTTAACGCCAAATGTCACTTTGGCAATTTCACTAATTGTCGGTTCATTTGCGACCATTTTGCGATAAGAATTTGCGCTAATATCAATTTTTCAGAAAGATGATTGAATTTGGGGCAAAAGAGGGGGGAGGGGTGAACTGTTGACGAGCAGAACGGTAGTTTGTCTAATTACCCATTAGATAATCACTAACGTTCGCATTCATTTTGGAATTTTACCATTTGCCATTAAACAATTGATGTTACCTCTGCAACAGATGGCATGCAAAAATTTTCAACTAAAATATGTCTATGCCTATTAAAATAACTGTGACCCATCAATTTTGTTTTGTTTTGTTTCGCTTTTCGAATTTTGTTTTTTCGTTGTTTCTTTTTTCTCTCTTTCTCTCACAATAGTGATCCATTTATTAGCAGTATGAATCGGGGTGGTGGCCGAACCATTCTTAGCAATTCACGAAATGGTTTGGCAGGTCGATCAAATAAATGGACGAGCGATGGTAGCCGATTGATTCGTACGCGTGGTGACATAATTCTTGGAGGCATATTTCCAATGCATGAGCACAATATAAATAATCCGGAATATCCATGTGGAATGGTTAAAGAAGAGAAGGGAATACAACGGCTCGAGGCCATGATGTATGCATTGGACACAATCAATACGAATAATGGTGATCTATTGCCAAATGTAACCCTTGGATCTGTGATCATTGATTCATGCAGCAGTGACACATATGCATTGGAGCAATCGATGGAATTTGTGCGATATTATATGAATCAGGTAATGTTGTAAGCTTGTTTTTTACCATTCATTCTATTTATTCTTCGTGTTCTCCTCAAGCTGTTTTCTCTCTATCTATCTCTCACTCTCGATTATACTTATACATTCGTAATATAGGTGAATTCACGATACGCTCTTTAATCTTGATTCAATCTCATTCAAAAAATACGTTAATGAAGGTAGACTTTGATTTGCAGTTTTAGTTGAGCGCGCATTCATTTTGTTCCTTTTATTTTGCTTCTCTTGCTGTTTTGTTTCCGTGATTCAGGATACTTTTTGTAGTTTTTACTTGAGCATAATGTCATCGACATTATCGTTTTAGTAGCTATCATGTTGCCGCTTTTTTTTTTGCCAGTTACTCTCATCCTAACTTGCCCTGGTCAGTCCGGTGTGAAATGAGTGGTTCTTTTTCATTTCTCTTTTTTTTCTCCTCTTTTTCGTTTCTCTTTTTGCCTCTTTAGATACATTTGCCTCACATGAGTTGCATTTTCATGTTTTCGTTATGTACGTTCGTTTTGCTAAAATACCAAGAAAAAATAGTGAATGCATATCTATATATATCTATATATATCTATATATATATAGAAAAGCCCAGTCAATGTAGATTGATATTTGTTTCAAACACGTTTCACTTACAACACAAAACCTGTATAATATAGAAAAGTGGGAGGCAATGAGCTACACTGCACATCGCCGCAC
Source organism: Resseliella maxima (assembly GCA_029041755.1). Taxonomy (NCBI): domain Eukaryota; kingdom Metazoa; phylum Arthropoda; class Insecta; order Diptera; family Cecidomyiidae; genus Resseliella; species Resseliella maxima. The sequence continues at coordinate 153,999 of JAQOWM010000270.1, forward strand.
ACATACTTAATATCAATAGAGAGTTTCATTTATAATGTAAGATTTTTTCTTATTTTGTGAAATGGGTGTTTGAATTCCACTGTTTGAGCAGTGAATAATTTGCATGTAGACGAAAGCAACGAAATGACGACGACGACAATAACAACGACAACAGCGACGTTGAAGCAATTTTTCCAGCGATTTGATGTTTCGTTATTCTTTTCATTTTGTTATAATACCAATGGCATTCTATTTCAAGCAAACGGTTTTCTTTTTTTTTTTTTTTTTTTTTTTTTGCGTTACCTTTTGTTTCTTCCATTAACTTTGTTTCATTCACAATTTTAATCTATGCCTTCTTAACAATGCACAAAATAATTCGTTTCCAAATGATTGAGCATTTATCGAATGTTGAATATTCGAAAAGGTCACAAAAATTATTTGGATTCCAAAATTTCATTTTGGGGTGGTCAGGCCAATCCTATTTCATTTCTGCTCCCGTTTTGGGGCCCAATTTCACACAGCATGGACAAATACAAATAATAATCAAGTTATTACAGCAGCAAGTCACAATAAATTTTCCAATGAAACCAACAACAAAACAAGTATCTTTGGCCTTGTCCAACGCAAAACAAACAAAACGAGAAAAAGCAGCAGCAGCCGAAGAGAAAAAAAAAAAACGATTGAAAGAAAACAATACGGATGGCATTATTTTCAAGAGCAATATTGTGATTAGTCTCATACAAAGCGGGGCAGTTATGGTTCTGATAATAATGGAACAAAGCAGTGAAGCACTTCACATCGCTTTCGCGAGAAATCAACAAGGGCTCATAATAATTGATTCAAGTTTGCTCACCGATATACATACCATATGCAATAGAAAAATGAGAAATGTCGAAAAACTTGACATTTCATTGTTTTTTTCTCTCTCATTGCTTATGCTGTCCCCCCCCCCCCCCGAAAAAAAAGTTTTTCTTTCCTTTTTTTTTTTTTTTTTTTGCCAAAAGATTTGAGAGAAAAGTTTCGGTTTCGACATTTTCAATCGCAATAGGATGTATGGAACGCTACCAGCACAAGCGTACCATACACACATACATATTATGCATGAATGACAAGCAAACGGAATGTTCTATCTAGAGGCAAAATATCAAATCAAACTTCAAGTTGTTGAGAAGAAAAAAAAAAATTCTCTTTTCCTAAGATTGCCCAAACAACATTCAAGAGGAAAAATTAGTAGAAGTATTATTTACGGTTTTTTTTTTTTCCTTTTCTCTCTCACTCATTTTTTTTCTTTTTCCATATAATGAAGGAACAATAGAAAAAAATTAGCTTTTTAAACAGTGGCGATCAAATAAATAGGCGGATGTGAATAAAATGAAAACAGTTATATTTTATGAATGTGTCTTTTTTTTCATCGAAAAAAGAAAAAAAAATGGAATTCCTCATGTTTATTAGATTTTATCTTGAAGCCGAACACGGTTTTGTGTTCAATGATTTAAGCAGTGTCTGAAACGCGTGTGTCTAAAATTGTACGCAAAGGCCGAATATGGCTAGGCTAGACCATGGACTCCTTTTTAATACAATGTCGGTCGTTTTATGCACAAAGAAACCAATTTGAATAGAACGAATCTCAGAGAGATCACTAATGAAATTACTACAAATGGAATTTATGGGGAAAGAGAGGCAGAGAGAGTGTGTGCGAGAGAGAGAGAGAGAGAGAGAGTGAGAGAGAGAGGAGAGAGAGAGAGAGGGAGTGAGTGAGAGGAAAAAAAGAGAGTACATATACATGTAAATGTCTGTTCATTCAATATTTCTACCTCGCTGGTTCTTTTTACTTATAACATTCACATTCACTTGGCATTCACTGTACATACATTGTATCGCAATAAACATTAATGACAAAAAATGAAGAAGAAAAAAAAATATCTGAGGGAAAAAAATGAAAACGCTACTTTTGCTTAACGCAAGGCAAAGCAAACAGAATATTCATATAAAAAAAGTGATATTTTGCGCAGTTATCAGCTTTTGATTTGCAGAATAATTTTCGATAAAATGTCTAATGTGCACGTGTTCGTGTTCATGTTCATGTTCATTTTCATGTTCCATATTTTTAAATAATAATTATTTGAGAACATTCATCGTTCCCACATTTCAATTTCATATTTTGTAAGAAAGACGTTCATTAAAGACAAACAATTATGAATAATTAGAAGCGAAGAGAGCAGCTTCTGTAATCAATCATGATGTGAACAAACATGATTTACCTGTGAATTTGTTACTGTTATTGGCACAAGAAATTATAGAAGAGAAGGCAGGGAAGAGAGAGAGAGAGAGAGAGAGAGAGAGGGAGGAAAAGAGAGATGGAAGCTCATCATTATCAACATTATCATCATCAAACGTCTTGGCCATTCAATTGAAAAATATTTCGTAGAAATAAATTTCCATTTTATTTTGTTTGATTTATTCTGTTTCATCGTAATATCGTAATTTTGCTTCGAGGCTTCGATTTTTGTGATACATTATCATGTTCAGATAGAATAAAAACAATACAACAACCGAACCGAACCGAACCGAAGCATTCAAAACCGTGTTCACCTTAGCTCACATTTCAACATACGTGTTGTATAACATGTTGAAATAATGAGCGCGCGTCAATTCGTTCAAGTGGAGACGAACGAATTTCGTAGTTCGCCACTCATGAAAGTCTTTCTTGATGCTAACAGAAAGCAGTGGCAGTGTATTTCTATTTTTGTATGTGGCAGAGAGTGAGTGAGAGGAAGAGAGTGAGAGAGAGGGAGATGTCTTCTGAATATAACAAAATCCACTCGATGTGTGCTCAATTGTATCGCCAACTTTTGGCTTTATTTTTTTTTTTCTCGTCAAAATAACAAACCTACCAAAAAATCTTCCATCGAAGCAACGATTTACGGCTCGCTTTCATTCCTCGTAGATAATTACATTTTGTACGATGCGAAGAAGAAATTCGATATCCGTTCTTTCAAAAGCTCTCATTGACTTGCATACAAACGATAATCCGCAAACGTAATGCAAACGTGAAACAAAATCAAGAGAAAAAGAGGGTGAGAGAGCTAAGAGAGAGCAAGAGAGGGAGGGAAGGAGAGAGAGAGAGAGAGGAGGGAGGTGGGAGAATGAAGAAAGGCAAAACTGCAAATAATTTGCACAATGCGATATGGGTAATAGAAATTGTTTGTGTGTGTGTGTGTGTGTGTGTGTGTGTGTGTGTGTGTGTGTGTGTGTGCGTGTGTATGTGGGATATGTCAGAAAGTGTATGCAGACTGGAAATGAGATTCATTTCAATGGTGATATTTTGAAACATACAGTTTACATCTACGAATTTTGATAATTTGAAATAAATTTAAATTCAAATTCTTTTCAAATAAACATCATTCGGTGAGCCGATAAAAACGACAGCATGAATGGCGGTGACGCCAATGATGGCTGAATGCCATACTAAACAGTATAAAATTGTTTTGGGCCAAGCAGCAACACCACAAGTTTGGAAATGAAATTTTTGCGCGAGTTGAGATCAAATTAATTGCTTTCACATTCTCTGATTAATTTGAATTGGCCATGCCGCTGCCCTATTTACAATCAAAAGATTTTATCGCTTTGAGATTTTGTTTGCTTATCTCATCCTTCCCATTTCCATACAAACTTTCTGCTGCTTATTTTAATTTTGACTTCGGTTTTTTTCTCTTTCTCTCTCTCTTTCTCTCTGTTTCAAGAAATTTTATTTCGTGCTCACTTACTCACGCTTTCGTTCAACATTTTATTTTTATTTTTATTTTATTGCTACCTTATTACTCAACATAAGTTCAAAAAATCACTTCGTTTTATAAGAAATTTCGTAAGAGTGAATGCGTTTCCAGCCACAATTCCTTTTCACCAACGATGAGAAATAGAGATAAATTGAAAGATTGAGAAAATGAGAGTGAAAATATAAGCATCGTCCTTTGCCATTTTTCGTAGTTTTTATTGCCACCATTCAGTAAACCATTGTCGTGATACCGACAGTATTTCCGATTCATATCTTCTTCGTCTCTCTTCTCTTTTTCTTGTTTCTTTTTTCTTTCTTTTTTTTTTAAACATGTAATATTGTAAATTTAAATGAAACTTTTTCTTAAATGCAATAAAACGCGTGGAAAATGGAAAGAAAAAGAAAAATAAAAGAAAACGCGCACAGAAAAAATGCCTAGCATCGTGAAAGCATAGCGTATGTGACTGTGTATAGTGTTTTCACTCGCCTCGGCGAATGAAAATAATAAAAAGAAACTACATAAACAAATGCTTGGCGAGGAAGAAGAAGAGGAAAAAAAAAGGAAATTTGCTAAAGTAAGTTCCTGCCAAACCGTGAGGCTTTGAACAAAACGACATGATAAGAAATGGAACGCATTAAAAAAAAAAAAAAAAAAAAAAAAAAACGGAGACGCACGCGAATAGAAATACAAACTTTGTATGGTAAATGATGAAACAGTCTTTGCAGTCCTGTCGAGCATCAAGGGGCACATCATCATTTCCACTCAATTTAAATCAATTTTTACAACATACATTGAACTTCAACTTCGTAATAGCTTTTTTGAATAAAACATAAAAGAGAAAGAAAATCGCCGAAACAATTTTGGTTCTTCTTCGTTCAGTCAAATCAAAACATTTCCATTAAATTTCAAAGTTGACTCGCCCCTTGTATGACTTACATACACAAAAGACAAACGAGAAAAAATAACAAAAAGATGTTGTATCACACAAACATTTGTGTGATAGATAGATAGCACAAGAGACAATGTACAAAGCACCAACAAAAATAATGAGATAAATGGGGAAGAAATAAAAAATAAATTACAGTGAAAGTATTATTTCAAAAACAAAATGGAAATGAATTTCTGATAAGTGGATAAACAAAAAAAAAAAAAAAAAAAAAAAAAAGAAAAAAAATTGTGGGAATAGCAATTGTAGCGATTGAAGCCTCAAAGCAAAAATTGTATTGCGATGAGAGCGACAGAGTGAATAAGACACTCCATGTAGTTTCAAATAGAATATGTGCCATCGGCGAGAAATATGAACAAATCGGTTTTTCTTGCGTGCGCTTTATCGCGCGCGCGTTGCCATACTTGACTCACTGTCTATCTTGTACAATATGATGAAGACATTACAAATTGACGTAGTTGGAAAATGAAAACATTCAATATTACATGACACACAACGCAACTAACAATTTTGTTAGGCATTTAGGCTTGCCGCACACACACACGCACACAGACACTCTCACACTCACTTAATCATATATTTTGCCATCGAAAAATATCAGACCTTAAAATATGAAAAACGTACACACGCAAAGTCAGCAACAGTAACTCGTTTAGCTCATCTCAATATGATTAATTCCTTTATGGAATATGGCAGAGTGTAATCCAATTTTTCTCCTAGTTCATCATATTTTTCTTATCTGGTGCGGATAAGAGATTTTGCATCGCCATGCTATGCCACGCCACGCCATGCCACGACACATCATGCCTGCACGAAAAACCGCCTACGTGGGGCTTAGAAAAACGGGAAAAAGGGAGATAGAGCTAGGAAATGTGAATGTGTATTCCGCCTAATCCAAAAATATAGTAAAATCTTTATTATGAAATGAATCTATCCCAGGCCTGATATTATGATATGAACGGTGGCTTGAGCCCGAATTCAATTCAACGGATATATCATAACTTCTGACCCATGATCTTGTATCATATTTTATCCATCTATCTCGTTCACATTCTTCCTTTTTCTTGCTTTCTCTCCCTCTCTCTCTCTCTCTCTCTCTCTCTCTCTATCCCTCTCCATCTCTCTCTATCTTTTTGTCCCTTTCTCACTTTCATTCATTCAAAATTTTATTTGCCAGCGGTAAGCGTTTCTATTTTCCAAATATAAATGTAAATAGATGTATGAGCAATAGAAAAGCAGTCAAAGCTACTCAATACCGAAAACCATCTGAGACTTTCCGCTTCCAGCTTGAATTTTACGGATCAAAGGCAATGAATATTTCGGTGGAATTTACAGAAACAAAAAACAAAACACAAAACACAAACAATGCCACGATTTTGATTTATTCTGAAAAACTACTTAACATTTTTGAGCATTGAATTAATACAGCTGATCATTTTTCAGCAGCACAAACACGTAAATATCAGCAGTAAAATTCACTGGTCCACATAATAAATATATGTATACGCGTATATGTGTATTGGTCACGATAAAAGAGTCTCGGCCCACAAAATGAGGGTAACATACACACAGACATAGACACACACACACAAAACATACAATCATCAAAGCAAAACCCCAAACTATGTAATGCACACATAACGCAGATTTTTCGCAAAAGCTTACAAATGTTCAATGTGCAGTTGCAATAGGCAACCACAGAATCTAATGAATTTGATCATTTTTCAGCTTTAAATTATACACTTACCATAATTATTTACTTTATGTGGTTATTTTGGTATTCAAACGGATGTTGAGATCAAACGTGACCCAATTTCTATCGAATTGAGTATTACAATGGGATCACCGTTATACACTCAAAATGGTAGTCGAGTGTTAAGCAAGTGGTTTTTGTCTTCAATCAAAATATTACCTATTCTCTTATTTTATCTTTGATGTTGCTTCTTTTGCGCCAGACTTTTTTTTAAATTTCTTTCTCTCTCTTTTTTCCTCTCTCCCTCTCTCTTTTTCTCTCTCTCTCTCTCTTTCTGTGTGTGTGTCAATCGCTTGCTCTTCACTTCATTTGGTTGGCCTCTTTATGTTATTTTTACAAAATTAGCCTAATCAAGCGTGCTACTTTTTGCCATTCATCTACTAAATTTGGTTTGAATGTTGTTTTCGTTCGAAAATTGTTCAAGATGAATAACCTTATGCATGTTAAATGGCACTAAAAAAGACCTTTACGCTCATGGTGGTCAAATAATGAATTGAAAATGCGCAGATGGAATGACTTGCAAACGTTTTAATGTATTGAAAGCCAAAGGAGAAGAAAACACAAAGAATTTATCGCATAAATTGGCTGATATGTTTGGCCCCTTTTGCATATTACTATATAGGATTTAATCAAAGAAAGATGAGAGAGAAAAAAAAAAGTTTTATTTTTTTTCCCCTCAGCTCACAATTGATTAATTAATAAGTAACATAATTCGTGCAAGCATTTTGAATGAATCATTTTTACTTATTTGCACGGCACACAAGGCAATTTTTCGAATCTGTAGCCTTATGTTATGCCTAAAGCTAATCAACGCAAATCATTAGAGAGCGATTCAATTCAAAGTGATGGAAAACTTCGTCTACCATAATAAACTTGACAAAATGCCGTACCGTACGCTTAGCCAAAGAAAAAGCTAAAATATCTTCGTATCAAATCAATCCAAATGAATTTTTAATTACATTTGGATGAAATCATTTCCTTGCCATCTATGGACGCCTTCTATTTCTTCAACACTCTTTTCTCTCTCTCTCTCTCTCTCTCTCTCTCTCTCTCTCTCTCTCTCTCTCTCTCTCTCTCTCTCTCTCTCGCTGTGTGTGTGTGTGTCTGTGTCTTTGTCTTGCTCTTTCACCTAAGCTCATGTTCGTTTGTTAGCCACCGTTATTTTTGGAATGTGATGGGGTTTAGTAACTTACGGTTCCAATTTGATGGGCACACAGCTCGCACACATTGACAATCACAATGTGTCATTCTATTTTATTTCATTGCTATTTATATAATATAAACAGTACATTATCATTCGCTTATGGTGTTATAACAACACAAGGAGCATATACTCGATAAAAAAAAAACTTCATAAAAATTGCATGCAATACCCATAGGAAATGTAACAGAATATCAAACACACGCGAAAAACAATTTAAAAAACAAAAAGCATTCACACCAGAGGAGAAAGAGAATGGAAAAAAATACGAAAAGAAGAAGAACTTCATAATAAAAAATACAACAGACAATGCAAAAAGAGACAGAAAAAGAGACAGAGACAACGAGCAAGGCAAAAATATTTACGCGAATCCAGCTCAACAGAAAATAATAACAAAAGTTGTCGCAGTGACAGCACGAAATTAAATAAACCAAAACGAAAGAAAGGGAAAAGAGATGGCAAACCAAAATCAAAACAACAACAACAAAAAAGTACAGAAATCACACACACATATATACACACAAACATACAAATTATTGCAATGAACGACCGCAACAATAGTACATAAAAAGCTTGAAAATTGAAAGACAGAAAGAGAAGGGTAACACTCGCCATTTTTTTTTACTTTTTTAATTTTTTGCTTTTTGCATTCGTTTCACTCTACACGTTTAACAAATTGCTGTGTTCGGTGCATTGTACCGAGATTATGTTTTTAAAACTCATCTCAACAGAGCTTAATGTGTTTGTCATCGCAACTTTTGCTAGTACCGTATTTCATATTCTAGCTGTTCTATTTATTCCCTGTGCTCGAGTGTGTTTGCCAAGCAAAAGTATTGGAATGTTATGGCCCGCTTACATTTATACAAAAATTGTGCGATGTAAGGCAACACAACTTGCGCGAGCAACAACGAACAAAAAAAAAAAAAGACAAAAACAAAGAAACCAAAATGTCTAAAGAAAATTAATCTGAACAAATCGAAAACACACCATACCCCAAATCACATGAAATGGATTATGTTTGCTGGACATTTTGGGTAAATTATTAGTTTGCATTGGCAGTAAGGCACATAAGCAAAAACGAACGACTATTTCCAATTTGTGCAGAAAAAAAAGGAACGATTTTCTATTGTAAAAAATTATTAGTATTTTTTCCGCAATTCAAAGCATTTCATCCAATCAATCCCATCATACGTTTATTTCCTTCATCGATTCGGGCTTTGATAGATATTTGCTAAAAAACATTCGCCGAAAGCAAATATTTATATAGGCATCTCGTCATATTTTTCAAAGCAAATCTATTGTCTTAGATTACTCATGATAACACAAACACATATACAAGGCATGAACATAGACATGGACATAGACATGGACATAGACATGGACATGAACATGACTATAAACATCAGCTTGAGCATGACATGAACATGAGCATTAGCATTGAATATAAACATGAATACGAACATGATCATGTAACTAAAATGGACAAACTCTGTAGGCAATTTGTTTCATTTGACGCAAAACTTTCGATACATTTTGATATATTTCCAAAGAATTTGTTTGTTGACATAGTAAATGTAATTCATTTTATCTATATGTTTATCTCAATGACTGAGTATGTCAATAATTATGCACGAAAATACAAAAAATAAAAAATAAATAAAAAAATCCGGATGGAAATATCTGTTGAATTTTTAAAGCAGGCCACTGAATAATTATGAATATGTAAATGTTGTAGCAAATGCGCGTTATAAACAAAATATAATGGAATTCACATTTTCCAGTTGGATTCGAATTGAAAGTGAATTTTAATAAAACTTTTCACAGCTATGGGCAATTAAAACAATTAAAAATTATTGAAACAATACACTTTTGAGTTGAGGTATTTATTTTCTTTCCCAAAAAGAAGCACGCATCAGAAAAAAAAACAACAGCGAAAGGACTGAAAATTAATAAATACATGAAAATAATAAAAACTCATGAAAATGTTCCATAAAAAACTTTATGCAGACAGATCATAGTAGCTGGTTGATGGCACATTAATAAAACATCCAGAAAAAAAAACACACAAATAAATTGCAAGAAAAGTAATTTTATTTTAGCCGTTGTTTGGTATATCTTTTGACATTTTTCGTCTGACATAAGTATTGTCTTTGTTCATTTTATGAATACACGTCTAAAACTATTGAATTTATATGGCAGCGCACAAAAACGGCACATTTTCCATTTTTCGATATCTCTTGAATTAGGGACGTATCTCAAAATGAATAAGTAAATCTTTGTTCAATCTACTAGCCGGCGGTCTATACCCAGAAACCTACGTCTTACTTCTTTTTTCTTTCTCTCTGCCGCTTCCCTTGTGAAAAATTTCAACTTTTATTTTTTTTGTCATTTTTTGCTTTTCAACGAAATCACCCCATTCCATGTCATTTCACTTGGTCCAGTAAAATGAATCGTAATTGTCTTTGTTGGCGCGCTTATTCATTCACTTTGTTTGCATTATTGCAGCTGTTCTAATGACAACAAAAGGCCTGAGAACGTCGACGAAAGCAGAATATAATGTAAATCAACAAATTGAATACATAAAACCAAGCTGACTATAAAACGAAATGAATATCTGTTCATATTCTTAATTTGAGAGAAAATGCGCTCGAACAATAAAGTGGAATTTATGGAAATGAACCATAGCCATTTGTGACTATTTCCACAATTGCGCACACCAAATCAAATATAGATTGTTTAAATGCAACGTAACCACTCAATAATATCTAAGAAGATTCCATGGTATTTTGAATTTCTCATGGTTATTTTTTTTTTTCTTTTCTTTTCTTTTCTTTTCTTTTCTTTTCTTTTCATTCTTATTTTTCAGTTTTTCATAAAAAAAATTCTCTCACTCTATGCGCTCGGCCAACAGTTTTTATCTCCATTCATCGAAAAAACAGAGGCAGAAAAGAGGAAAATGAAACAGACAGAACAGGAGAAGAACAAGTGAGCAGTTTACATATTTTACGAGTGAATTTGATCGAATGACTTGTTCATAACTTCTACACGAACGTCAAACGAGAGAAAGAGAGAAATTCATACAATTTGGATATGCAGATCTTTTAAATCTGTAACCAATTTTGTGAAACACAAAATTCCTATCAAACTGATCTCTTTTAGAGCCGACTCTTTAGCTCGAAGAATAAAAGACAATTTTTATAACTTGTCGTTTTTGTGAATTTTCACGCTTGAAATCATGAATTTTACTGCTGATTCAGTCATCGGGAAAGAATGGGAAAAAAGTGCCATACCCGATTTTCATGGCGAAACGATTGTTAAAAAGATGAAGAAAAATAAAACGAAAGAAAGAGAGGCCATCGAAAAATTGCAAACAAAAAAAAATGGATCATTCGCATATCAAGCAAATCAAGTGGTTTTTTTACCACCAATATCTTTTGATTGTGGCATTGTTGCAAAATGTATTTTAATTTTTGGAATGGGACGGAAAATTCGATGCAATTCGTTTTTTTTTTTTTTTGGTTTCGAATTTCCATTTTAGTTTGAAATCATGCGAAGTATTTCATGTTAAAGAAGCAGTCAACAGTTTCAAGGAGGTGGAACTAATGACAGAGGGCAAATGCTAAATCCGAACGTTTCTGATTTCGATTTTGAAAAATGATATCAAAGCCAATTCACATGAAAAATTTACGAGCTCTTTTGCTTCGTGGGCATTGAGTATGTGTAACTGCGTGGTGAGGTGAGAAATTGGGAAGAATGATGCGTCAATGGAACAAGCTGTGAACCATTTGCTGGAACGGAAATGAAAGAACAGAAAAAAAAACCCATGACGAAGTGAATAGTAAAAATAAACATAGACTTACTCACCCACAGAGAGAGAAATAGAGAGAGAGAGAGAGAGAGAGAGAGAGAGAGAGAGAGAGAGAGAGAGAAGGAGAGGGAGAGTGATAGAGAGGGCGGGATGGGGAGAAGGAGAGAGTAAGGAAGGTTCTGTTAGAAAAAAACATATAAAAAGGTAGAGTGTGTGAGAGAGAGAGAAAGAAATATACAAAAATGAGAAGAGAGAATAAGTGAAGAGGATGGATAGACGTATAGTATATTTCGAAAGCCTGCTTGCAATTTTCCATCGAATAAGCAAAATTCGCTTGGGGCAAAGCAGCTGTCGACAGGCGAAAAAGTTAAGGGAACTCAAGTTGAATATAATCAACTAAAATGTCGGCATATGGAATGTTGACGAAAACCTGTTTCTGTTGTTGTTGTTGTTGTTGTTGTTGTTGTTGTTGCTGTTGTTGTTGTCGATGTCGATGTCGATGTCGATTCAAAAATCCCAGTTTTTACTCTTATCACACATATATTTATTTGTGATTTTCGATAGAGAAATCGAAATCTCTCTCTCTCTCTCTCTCTCTCTCTCTATTTGCTTTATCGTTGTCTCTTTCATGATATTATTGTGTGAAATCAAAAGAGCATTTCGTTTGGGTCACTTCATTCGTAGAATATAGTTATAGTTTTTTTTCATCCTGTCCCTTACTGCATAATCACTGCACAATGACAAGGGCTTGAGCTTTGCTTTAGATTTATATATATATTAGAGCATCTCTATAAACGATGTAAACGAAGATTCATATGTTCGAAGTAAACACACACATGAATTGTGTGCACGTATCTAAATATCAAATGGTGATTTCCACAAAATGATAAACTCGTTGTGATAGTGAAAGTGGAGCGAATACGACAAACAAAGAGAGAAGAAGAGAGGGAAAGAGAGAAGAATAGAGGGAAAGAGAGAGAGAGTGCGAGAAAGTGCGAGAAAGTGCGAGAGAGAACGAGAGAGAAAGAACCACGGGTTTCATTACATTTAACTGGTGCTTTGGCTGCATTTTATTGCTTTCACCGTTTTCGAATCGCTTTTTGTCTTTTTATTGACGTATTTTCCTCTCAAATTGTTTCATTCTATTTGTCTGCCATGCTCTCTCGGTTCAGAGAGTGTGTGCATTTGTCAAATCGAAGCACTTGAAATGCATTGATTAAATTTACACACGTAAACCATTAAATAACAATTTTCTTTATTTTCTTTTATTCCACATTGAAATGCACGTTTCCTCGCAACCGGTATTACACAATAAATGATTGTTGCTGTCACCACATTTTTTTTTTTTTTTTTTTTTTTTTTGCTATTAATTTTGAGTCGATTTACCACATTTTTGAATCGAAACCACCACCATCATCTTCTAATTCATTCTATCTTGGAACAATATCTTGGATTGAATTAAACGAAATTTCTGCTGCCTGCCACCGCCACCATCATCAACACCACCATTCTCTAATTCATTCTACCTTGGAACAATGTCTTGAATTGAATTAAATGAACTTTTGTGCGAAATGGATTTTTGTCTATTGAATCGCTTTGCGCGACACAATCAATATTGCCGCCTGCCACTGATCACACTGTTATCGTTGTTGCTTACTGATTTTAACACATAGGACATGTCTGAGTATAAATGCGAGAATGGCAAACCTCCAATATTCCAACCACACAAACCGGTTGCTGGTGTCATTGGTGCTTCGTTTAGCGTTGTTTCGATAATGGTAGCAAATATTTTACGATTATTTCGGGTAAGTGTGCTGCTACAAAAACAAAATCAAAACCAAAAGCAAATATAAATACAATAGAATTTTCATGCGTTGATAAAGGAATAAATAGCGTAGCTTTATAGAATATGCGACAATACAAAGAGTACAACAGACGCGTTTAACTACAGCAAAACAAAAAAAAAAAAAAAAAAAAAAAAAAAAAAAAAAAAAACACAAAACACAAAAACTTTAAAATATTAATGCTTTTAAACACATTATTACTCTGAACAAATAAAATGAATTCATGAATATAATATACATAACATAAAATATAACGCAGCAATTGTAAATCACTTTCCATTTTATTCCGTAAAATGTTTTGTTATTTTTTGTTCCAGCTCTTTCAGTTTTTCATTTTATAATTTTATGCAATTTGTTCAAATTAATTTATTCAATCCAATCATGATAATTAAAATGGACAGGCTGCTCAATGTAGCGCTAAAAACAATAATGTTCGAGCAAGCTTTACAAAATGTTCAAATTAAATTGTGAGTATTTTATTTATTAGATTTTGATTTCTAATATTTTATTGATTATTACGTTACAAATAATCGAGAGTATTTTCAATTTTAATCCAGCGAATCAATTTGCAACAATTAAAACTGATTTCAATCAAATATTTAGTTTCGTAATTATAAATGAAAATGTTCATTCCAAGCTCAGTTGAAAATTTGTTGAAAAATATTATTTTCCACACTTTCTCTCTGCTGCTGCTATTATAATTGAAGAATTAATTTCGATAGATATTTTTTCAATGTGATAGAGAGAAAGTGAATTCATAATATTAATTTGCTCTATATTTCGAACTAACAAACATCGCTCTTTTATTGATGTGAGTATTTTTTTTTTTTTTTCGAATCTTTACCTCTTTTTAAATGCCAATCCGACAAAGGAATTGCAATCCGTGTGAAATACTTCAAATAATTGCACTTACATTGAGCCATATATATCAAATGGTTTGAAACACAAGCAAATTCCATTTATTTAAGTTTCTTTCTGCATTTTTTGTTGCATTTTTGTTGATTTTGTTCTTTTGTTTTTTGTTAGTTTTTTTGTTTGGCTCTAAATTTATTGCGTTTCAAATCGAATGGACATTGAATTTCCACGAAAAGTAAGCGTTTAACATAAAAACATGATGAAAGTATATTAATGTTAATATTAATTGAGTCGATTTTAATCCCAAAAGAAATAAGAGCAGCAAATTCAGTTCAATCAGTAATTAATTCTCTGTGATGGGTTTTTGGTTTCAGATTCCACAAATCAGCTATGCATCGACAAGTACTGAGCTATCAGATAAGTCACGTTTTGAGTACTTTAGTCGTGTTGTTCCACCTGATAACTATCAAGCACAGGCAATGGCTGAAATTGTTAAATCATTGGATTGGCGATATACCAGTACTGTGGCTGTTGAGGGCGAATACGGTGAACGGGTATGTACATACATGAATTTGCCATATATATATATATATATATAATGAAAATAAACGGAGAGAGAAAATGAATGGAGGGGGAATGACCCCAAAGCGCCTCAAAATTATAACCTGAAAATAAATATTTGTTTTCACATAACGTATTCAATAATCAATTTCCTTTAGTGTAATAGCAAGAAAGGAGATTTGTTAGTCTTTGAAATATTAGCTGAACGTTTTAATGCTCTCATCACATAAATGCATGAATGAATGAGGAATTTGAGAAAGAGGAATATTGAAGATTTCAAATTAAATTCATTTGTAGCCCATATTGAAAGATAATTATCCTAATAACATATGATACATGAAAGGTTTTATTTTTCGTGGCTTTGAATATAAATGTAGGGACATTTATCTTGGCATATGCCATGGCACATTTTGGTAAATTTAATCTGCAAATCGATTTGATTGAAAAGTGGAACAACAGTTTTCTTGGCGGTTTCATAAATGCAAAATGTGGTGTGTGTGTGTGTGTGTGTGTGTGTGTGTGTGTGTGTGTGTGTGTGTGTGTGTATGCGTGTGCATTTTCCCTACTCATTTATAATTTTCTCAATTTACGTTGAAGTTTTTTGTTTGGTGTTTATTGCAAATTTTCTTTTCGATTTGTTTTCCATCCATTACGAGTTATAAAGTGGAGATTATTGTTATAGTTCAAATGCTTTTAAGAAATTATTCATTGAATACACAATGGCCATCATAAAGTATTCGACAGCATTGCCAACATAAACCATTATTCATAAATCCTCTTCTCAACTGTCATAAAAAGTGAAACTTAAAACCAAACGGAAGAGTCATTTGCAAAATCTCAGACATTTACTGAGAAATGCATCATTTTAATTAGCCATTTGGCGCATTTAGAGTTTTTAAATGATGAAGCAAATGAAATAAATGACGTTTTCCGTCTCTTGAATTCCTCGATTATAGAAACTCATAATTAAATAAATATTTTTTTTTTTCGGTTCAAATTCATTTTTTCTTCAATTGTGTTTTACAAAGTCTTGCTCATTTTTAAAACCACTTTTATTTAAGTTTCAATGTATTCTGAATGAGAGAGAAAGAGAGAGTGAAAATTATGAATTTATGTGTATAACTTGAACCCTTCGACTGTTCCCTTTACATTAACTTCACAACTTTGAAACTGATCCAATGAAAACTGGAATATTCAAAATCTTTTACCCACATTAACATATTTATCGGATGCTGTAGCTTGCAATTGAAAAAGGGAAAGAAAAAAGAATAAAAAAGTGAGTTTCATGAAGTATATTGCTGCGAACTCGCTCTTGCTTTCGCTTTTGCAATATATTTTTTGCACGCAAATAAACTTTTCTATGTACGTCACGTCTGCAATGAGATGTTTTCGATAATTCCACGTGGAATAATTTTGTAATGTGGTTTTGTCTTGAAGGGAAACAAATCTTGGCCAACAACGATATAGAAAATAAAAGGCATAGACACACAACACAACACAATACAAATACAATTGAACAATTTGTGGATATGCGGGAGACGATTGAGTGCGCCCCTGTGCTTTAATTCCTTTTTAATGTGACTGAACCACATGGAATTGGTATTTTGACTATGAGGTGTTTCAGTTTCACACAAATATTGTACTTTATTTTCCACTCTTCCCATCTTCCCCTCCTTTCTGTCTTCCTTTCTCTCTAATTCTATCCCTCTCCAATTTTCACTCCGAACTTACACATTTACTTGGCAGATATGAAACTGTTGAGCGATCAATATCCTCTTACCTTCAACATATTTTCAGGCGCAATATAATGAAGTCGCGTTCAATACTCTCTGACTCTCTCTCTCTCTCTCTCTCTCTCTCCGTATGTGTGTGTTCTTTTCACCCTTCATATCCACTTGAATTTCTTTCTCTCGACATTTCTTCTTCATTTTCTCTATCACCCTCATTCTTGTTTTCTCGATTACCCGTTTTTCCACTTTCAATTTGTTTGAGTTCTTCATTCGATGAATTTTCCACTACTCACTGAATTTAATTGAATGCCGATCGCCTATCGAGCTCTTTCCGGTTATCATTTTTCATTTCAGTTGTATCAAACGACCCAGAAAATGAAATTTTAATTGAAAATCGAGCATAAGATTTTCTGTTTTAAGCTACAAATGTATGAATAGAAACTTTTGGACTAAAACAGGTGGATGACTTGACATTCAAAATCCAATGCTTTCATATCACTGACCACTTAAAAGATATCTTTCGTCATGCTTGTGCTGTCCATTTTAGTCATTTATTCAATATGATAACACACATTCCCGTATCTATTCAAGCCAAAGAAGCAGCTGCACATTAACTCAACAAAAATAGAAAAGCATAAAAAGAAATAAAAAGAAAATACAGTTAAGGATGATAAAATATGAATAATATGCGTAGCAAATCATCAATCCATTAAATTTTCCTCAACGATGTATGGACAAAGTTTTATGAGGTAAAGAAACAAATGGATAGCATATTTTTCAATATTTTCATCTACAATGCATATATAAATACATAAAATATGCAGCTCTAACAGATGATATGATTCAAAATTCTAAATCATTTATTATGTAAAATGGTTAATTTTTTCTAAACTTTACTACATCACTAATTATTTAAGTAAAAGCGCTTCAAATGAACAACTTTGTGCCGGCTACGAACTGTAAAGAAAATTTGCATACTAACATATTTGGTAATTTTCATAGAAAATTTTAGACTTGGAAAATTAAAGAACGGAAAATGCACCATTAAAGAAAAAAAAAAAAGAAAAAAATGAAAATGTATACGAATGAATAGACAACGAGTATTTGGCATCAAATGCAAATGCTTTACATTATAAAAATCACTCAAAGTTAATTGTTTAATAGCGCTTCCGAAATCGTGCAACAAATATTCTAATCTTTTTTCTAACCATTTTACATTCAAAACTGCATTAAAAAAGGTTATCCATTAGAGTTTGAATTCAAGTTAAAACTGATCACTTCTTCACTGAAAACATTTTTATACACTCATCATAATTTTGAATTCATGTCTATTTTAAGCAAATCGTTTTCGGATTAAATCCAAACCCAATTTGAAGGAAAAAGAAAAAGAAATTATCTTTTATTAGTGATAAAATTTGGCGATTTTAATTTTTCCTTCAAAAATGTTCATCCATTTTCTCGTAACCCGTAATTCATATCTTCTCCATTTCAAAAGGAGTAGAGCTTGCGGCACATAGCTAAAGTTTTACGACATTGAAACATTGTTAAGCCGAGAGATCCGGCGAAAAATTTGATTTGCACGTTGAAAAGCGTTGTTAGAATACCTTCGTTCATTTATGTTCATCAGTATCCGGCGGACTGTGATTGTATCAACTCAATTGAAAACATTATTTATTCGAACTTTTGATATTATACTTATTACTTAAGACTGTTTTAATAAACGAAAAGAAGCAAAGCAAAAGCAAAGGAGCGTGCTTGGGAAAGCGCAAAAGAGTGCATATGAGAGAATGAATCAAGAGTGATTGTTGTTGGATTAAGCTGTGAATAAGTTATGAAGTAGCTCGAAAATGGTAACGGGAAACATTTAGCATTTTGATTTGACGGCCTGGATATGCTTGGTTGTGAGATGTTATACAACGTTCTCTCTTATCATTTGCTTTGCATGAGTTTTTATTTACATCAGCAATGTTTTCGAGTCAATGTACTATTATACCACAGTGTACTATATATATAGACACAGTGTTCGGTGTACATTTGAGCGTCGAAATTAAAATTTGAAAATATATAATGCAACAAAAAGGGAATGTGCTTGCCATAAGGCATTTTGTTGATCAAGTGTTTAATTATTATTTTTTTCTTTCTTTTGTTTTCCTATCTTTCTAAACGGAACGTAAAATAAAATAAAGTAATGAACAATATGATGCATATCAAGAAATAAATTGATCATCAAAAAATCAATCAGATTAGTCGTAATAAAAATGAAAAGAAAATATAGTTATGATTTTGATTTTGATGTTAAATGACTTTTGGTTTTTTGATAAATTCATTGTTGGATTTTGAGAATGAATTCATCACGCAATGTTCATTGTTGCATAGTGGAAAATATGTATTTCACTTCTTTTTTCTCTTTCACCTTCCCCCTCGCCCTTTCTCTCTCTCTCTTTCTCTTTCTCTCTTTCTCATGCACAATATCAATCTCATTCTCTCACTTACTCTCAAATATGAATGAAGACACATAGAGAGGAAAATATGATAGAGAGAAACACAAAAACGAGCATGCGACGTCGAATGACGGCTTCGAGGAATAAGAAAACGAGTCAGATAAACACACATAAAAACACTTCATTTTGATGCATATACTTTCAGCACAGCTGAAATGGCACTCTGAGCTATAACTCGTATGGACTCAAAGCAGATTGAAGATTGCTGAAGTGGGCAATGATGCTAAGGGAAACCTCTTGCAAGCATAATTATTGCCGCGCGCACCATGCACAGCTTAGCTAAGTCTTAGTTGAGTGAGAAGGCAACGTTTGCTAGAGCTTTTGCTGCTTCATTTGATGGTGGTGGTTGTTTTGTTTTTAATGTTGTTGTTGATTTTGTTGTTGTTGTTGTTGGTGCTGTTTCTATTGCAAATGAATTGTCGGGGGGCAGTAAAATTGTAGACGAGAGTAAAACGAAGCAGTAAAGGAAACAGAACGGTGACTAATTAAAACCATATTTATCGTTTCTTCCCATCAAAGATTTGGCATGCTTGCAACGCATACACAACAACCATCAAGAGCGTTACCACGAAAAAGAGAGAAAGCACGCTTATATCGCCTCATCGTCATTGAATCGTTCATATTGCTTCTATTTCTTTTCCTTTTACTCGTTTTTCTCTCTGTATCTGTATCTATGTTTTTTCTCCTTCTTCTTATTCTTTTTTTTTTTTTTGTTTTGTATATTTCGCCCCTCTTTATCGCAGTGAAATTTACAGTTATTCTGTTGGGTTTCTAGTTAGCATCGTACTTTCAGTATTTATCGCATGCATGAACGCAAGCTACCATAACTTGGAAAATATTTCTACGCAACTATTACCGCCTGCAGTGTAAATTGTAACACACTATCACGCTATTTCCAAACTAATCTCGGGTCAGTTGTCGCTATGTTCCGTTTTTCTTTACTCTCACTCTTTCTCTTTAGCAACAAACCACCCCTTCCCCCTCCCCCGCTCCCCGTTAATATTTGATGTATGCGAAAAAGTACATGGTCGTTTTCTTGTTGGCATAGAAAACAATCTTCGTTTGAATTTAGATGTCTCGTTCGCTCGATGTTTTTGTATAAATGGCATTTGATGTTTGGGTCATGTAACAGCAGAAAAACGGTAATGTTATCATCTTTGCGCTTCATCGGTGCTGATGAAAATGAAAACACAACAATGGCCAACGAACACTTAATGACACACACACACACACACACACACACACACACACACACACACACACACACACACACACAAAAAAAAACACACACACACACACACACACACACACACACACACACACACACACACACACACACACACACACACACACAAACGAAATGCCGATAAAAAGCAGCAAATTGTAGCATTCAATTAAAATGAGAGTTGGGAAAATGAGAATGAAAGCGAGTGAATGGCTAAAATTTGTTAAAGAGAGAATAAGCGCGTGACCGTGAGAGTGTGAGCCACATTGGCTTGGAAATATCAATTAAAACCGCAAATCCAAATTCACTGCAAGATTAGAGTGTATAGATATGTCCAGCACATCATCGTTTCTTTTTTCTTATTTTTTTCCCTTTTTTTTGCATTTTATGCGGGCGGTTTTTATCAATGGCCATCTTCAAGCCCAAAAATATCAAATCACAGATTCACGCGCACGTTAGTGACAATACAAAGAAAATCGAAAGAGAAACCAGTAAAAAAAGGAAAACAAAAAGCAAAAAAAAAGGAAGAAAGAAAAATGTGAACCGTTTGGAGTGTGATAGACGGGAGCAGTCAAGGCGAAAAACCGTTTGTGCATCCAAAACCATCCATGCGCAATGCATGGAATTAAATTAAGAGACGATATCAAAAGAAAGGAACAAACGGAAAATAAGAAATTCCCAGATATTTATTAGAGTTTCTTATGCTTAAAATATAAAAGAAATTTGATTTCAACAGATCGATTGTATTTTGTGTACACTTTTCTTTTTCAAATCGGGTTTCTTTCTTTCCCTCAATCTCTCTCTCTCTCTCTCTCTCTCTCTCTCTCTCTCTCTCTCGATGATATATAACGAATTGTAATAGAATTCATTGTGATCTTCTTTCTATTCAGCACAGCACTGCACAGAACAGATCCAGTTTCATTAATTTATTTTGTGTGCACTTCCTCTCTCTTTCTCTCTCTCTCATCCCATTTCTATCTTTCTCATTTTTTCTCTATCTCTTATCAGTTGAACGAATGTTTGCACAATTTGGTTGTGCAAATTGATGGTGATATCGCAGGTAAAAATGATTTGAATTGATTGATTTGTTTGAAATGATTAAACAAAAAAAAAAAAAAAAAAATCACTCATTATTCATCTCTTGTGAACCAGTAATAAAATTCTCCGAAATACCCATGGTCAGGTGTGTGCACAATGTACAATACGCTTCCAGATTTCCAGTTTCCCATTTTAGCAAACTAAATCGGCGACTTTTGGACAAGTTCACATATTCAAAATCTATACATGATTCGAGTGGGTTTGGATGTGTTAAGTTTGATTTACATTTTCATCCCATCAGAATTCTTCATGTGAATGTAATTTTCTAAATTTCAAGAGTTCAACATTTACATGCTGGCAATTTTCATATGCTATCAAAAAGGCAATCTACCAGATGAAAATAAAACGGAAAAAATATATATGAAAAAAGCACTCACACACATTCAACAGCCTATATTTAGTATATTTGAGCGTCAATTGAGTAAAAATTTCTCTCAAGCATCTACAATTCCGTAGATATCTGTACGTGAAACATCAACAACAGCATATACTACTATCCATCGAGTGACGTGTATATAAACAATCTTGGTTGTTATCCTGTCAGTTCTTTCAACCGCACCAAGACTTTGTGTAATTTAGAGTTGTAACATTTCACACAGACCCCTTATTTACCAAGAAGTGAAGCAAAATAAAAAAGAATACTAAGCTTTTCAGCCATATATTTACACTTATTGTTCAGTTTTTTGCATTCGAGTTTTTTTTTTTCTCTATCGTTATTGTTTTGGTTGTTATTACTGATAAAATGATTGGCAAGTGAAAAGGAAACTGAAATCAGAAATACATTTGCCCATCGAAGAGCATACAAGTGGTAAACTGGATCGAATACAAAATGTGATGATGTGATGAGAGTGATAGTAATGTAATGATGCGTTTTGTAACCCGTTTGCCAAATTTATTTATATCATAATGCAATTTAAAAAGTTTTTAAACGGTCTATTTTCTTCTGAAATCCAAATTCAATACAACCATATCTATTGAGAGTGAATTCATGAATTGAAAAATGGAATGGAAACCAAAAGACAATTCTCCAGGGGCTAGACATGATTGTATTCAATAATCGAATACAAGTGGAAATAGTTTATTTAGTTTCAAAGTTGAAAATATCACAGTACTGTGATATTTTCATGACGGTAAATTGATTTACTGTTCTATAAAATTCGCATTTGTCAAGCCTTTCCATTTTGTGTGGACAACAATTTGTTTTTTTTTTTTGTTTTTTTTTTTTTGAACAAATCACACGATTAAGCTGATTTTCAAGCATTTTTTTTTCTTAATGGATTTTTATATTGCAAACCCCTACATGTACAATTTTATTCCAATAAATCAGCACCGAAAGCGATTACCATTAAAAGCATCCATGTCATCCATGATCAATTGATGTCACATCGAGAAAAGAAATTTCCGATAACTTTATTTATAGTAACAAAATATTGTACATACACAGTGTGTGTGTGCACAGTGCTTATACAGCATACAAAAATACGAAAATTGCGGACGATAATTTAAAATTGCAAATTTGACCGGCCATAATAAAGTGAAATAAACAAAATAAGGGATACAACAACAACAATAGCAAAAAGAACGAAAAAGACATCAAGAATTCGATGACACACAAAATTCAATTGCCATATTCCATTCGATTCGATCACAAATGGCCTACACATCACAAAATTGGAATCAAAAACTTGTTCAGAAACGTACTTAAGACGAAGTTTTCACAAAATCGAATTTGTTGGATTTGTTGTGAGATTTTTCCCTTGCCATATTCAATATATGAATTGAAACTTCTTCGATTTCATTTCATCCAGCTCATGAATACTAAATAAGTTCCACTCAGCAACGATATTATTCATGGTATCAACTTTCAATGCGAAAGAAAAAAAGAAGGGATATCGAAAGAAAGAAGACAGAAATGTGACACAAATGTGAATTGGAGAGGAGAGAGAGAGAGAGAGAGAGAGAGAGAGAGAGAGAGGGAGAAGAGAGGGAGTGAGGGAAAGAGAGAGAAAGAGAAAGCAAGAGAGAGAAAGAGAAAGTGGTTAACCGCACACAATTCATTTTTGATAGTGAATATTAATGGAATTTGAAATTGTCTTTTGAAAAAAAGGCAACAAACATAAATAAAAGGTTTGAAACATTAATTTGTTATTTCCAGTGTAAATTGCATTGATTCTTATGATTGACGTATTCGTAATTGAGCCAAATTCTTTTTTTCCCTCTTCTTCTTTTTACAATTTGAATTATTTGAAACGAACGCACGCAGAATGATTGAAGGATCAATTCAAATGTGTCTGTTGCGGTGATGATGATATATAGATTTTGATACATCCTTTTTTATGTCGAAAGTAGGGGGGGGGGGGGTGGTTGAAAAAGAGGGTGAAACATTGTTTAACCGCATAAACATCACAGTAGTATACCTATAGCGGTTTAATTCACTTTTCTAAGTATTAGTGAATCAAAAACACACACACACACACACACACACACCCACACGCGCACACACATACACGCATATACACATAAGTCTCTGTGTGAAAACATAAAGGGGGGGCACACATATAGAAAAAATTTAATGGTTCTCTCTCTCATTCTTTCTCTCACACCTCTCTTCAATATTGTAGAATATGGAAAGCAACGACAAAAACACAACTGAATGCTATGCACAATCAGATGCAACTAAAAGTAGTAGTAGTAGTAGTAGTAGTACTCCTCTCTCTCTCTCTCTCTCTCTCTCTCTCTCATATATGATCTACTGGTTTTGAAAACATACAACATATACACACATACATACACTTAACCGGTTTTCGACGACATTCCGATACGAAGAAGAAAACACACATACTCTCTTTCTCTCGCTCGCTCTCTCTCTCGCATGTCTTCAATATTGGAGCATACACCAAACACTCTATCTTTCTCATAATGATTATTCCTCTATTTCTTCCTCTCTGTTCCCATATGTTTCAAGCGTTACTAATATGGAAACGGACCTCGTTGTCATGCCTTTTGTTGTTGGAATCGTTTCGAGTGTACCATTGTTTATTGTTTTCATGCATTCAAAGTAAAAAACTACTAAGCTTTTAAAATGTAAACATTGGATCTTAAAACAGAATATGTTCAACAAAACTGAGCTCAAATGCGAATTACATCGGTTATAAAACCTTTTAGAAAATCATTTATTTCAATTTTATGGAACCACACTTAAGCGCACACACACTCACACATACAATTGAAATCTTAAAAAAAATAATATTTTCAACTACAGTTTATTACGATTGTAGTTATTGTATTTCTTATTTCCTATATTTCCTAAATGCACATTCCTTAATTTCACGCATATTATTACTTTAATACTTAAGTACTTTCCTATTTTCAACCACGTTTCATTTGTAATTGAAATTTTAAATGCTTAGAAATCGTCTAAAAGGTGATATTATATTTAAATGGATGACTATGAAAAAATCAAAACAGTCAGTGAGTGAGCACATCAATGAGCAATAATGGAAGAAATATCACAAGTGGAATTAAAAATGTCGAATTCTGTATTCGGTCAACGCATCAATTCATAGAAGAATTTTTACTTAATGCGTTCATTCTCTATGAAATTCAAATAAAGGAAGCAGTTATACAGTTTGATATTTTAAAAACAATTTCATATTTTAGTGCAGAGTTCGAACGATCAATACAAACAAGTGAAGATAGTGATCCATTACTTGAGAAACGAATGATTCATATTCCAACAAAAATGTGCGAAATATGAATGATAGAACTATCACCGATATCAGGAATCATTTTCAAAAGGATGTTAATGATTATTTTGTGAAAAGAGTTGATGAGGTGATGATCGAGGGTTCTGGATTTACATTAAGCAGTATCAAACAGTTGTGCACACAAATTTTCAAACATCAACAGTTGGGCGGATCTGGGTTTATTGAACTTCCGGAAATATTGAAAAGCAAAGGGCTGTCATAAATTTGAAAAACACTGGTAACGCATGTTCCAAATGATCGATTTTAGCGGCATTACATTATGATGAAGTGCATTGCAAAAAAAAAATAATAAAGCAAATGATTCTATCAGCTATCAAGAGTGAATTAATGAATTGAATTTCAATGGAATTGATTTCCCTGTTCGTCTTAATCACATTGAAAAATTTATGGATCAATATGAATCGATAGCTATTAACGTATATTATTTTGATGAGACCACACTAAAAGAGAGTTTTTACAGCACACTAACAGTTACGTATATATCAGATGAAGATTATAATCATGCTGAAAATGTGTGGACGAGATTTGGAATACTTACACTTGGAGAATATTCAGATTTGTATTTAAAAACTGATGTTTTGTTTTTTTTTTACTACTACTGGCCGATGTATTTGAAAATTTTCGAAATGCACACACAAATAAAAACGCGGTTGATGCTAAATGAATTGCGGTAACTTGGCTATGTGCGGTGAATTTTTCGTTGATTGCGGTTAAGTTTCTTCTGTTTGGTCGGAAAATATATCAATTAAGTTACCACAATCCATGCAAAATTAACGCCATCTACATGTTCAATACTGCATTGAATTACATTTGTAGGCAATTTTATGTTGAATGCGGTCCTTTACCAGATATATTTTCCAACAAAACAGAATAGATTTAACCGCAATCAGTAAAAAATGCACCGCACTCAGCCAAGTTACCGCATTTTGCTGTACATAAACCGCGTTTTTTTTTTGTGTGCATGTCTTGCTACATATTCACTTGATCCTGCACACTATTTTGATGCACCAGGGCTCTCATTTGATGCAATGTTGAAAAAAACTAATATTTCCATTGAACTCTTGGTTGATATAGATATGCTACTGTTCATCGAACATAAAATACGTGGAGGTATCAGCCAAATAAATAAGCGATATGTAAAAGCAAATAATATTTACATAGGTGATGAGTACGAACAATCAAAGGAAACTTCGTATATATTATACTTAGATGGTAAATATGCATTTTTTTTTTTTTTTTTTGCTTTCTTTTAGTTAGTTTTATTCTTTTTTTTTCAAATTACAGCTAATAACTCTTCGGTCAATGATTAATGTGACTAACATATAGATGGCGTCACCAATAAACTTTCCATATCATTTTTAGAAAGTACCATCCTTTAAACCTCTAAATATACAATTTCAGCCAGATCTGACAATTTATGTAGTTTATACAAGCATCAGCATCATTCAACCTCAAATTACGCAAAAAATCTCAAATTTTGATGCACATCGCTGAGTGCAAATAATTTTTTATCAATCGAAAGCTTTAAAATGTTGATTAAGTTCCAATCTTCAAAAAAACATTAATTCAAATGTTATGGTGTGGTGTATTTCAAATACTTTTGCTTCTAAATTTGTTGAGTTCCAAGGCCAGGTTTTTTTGAGTTCCAAGGCCGCAAGAATCTCTAGTCTAGCTTTGATGCAATTTTTCGTCATTAAATAACACAACACTATAGATGCCTTAGGTGCCCACCAAAATATACTTTTAAATGCATTACATAAAAATCATGTAATTTTCTCTATGTGTAATGCGTAAAAAACTTCTTTCAACCAATAAAATTGGGTTTTTCACTTTTATGTCACCCCCAGTTGACTTCAAATAAATGAGCAAGCTGTTTTTTGCATTGAATAGATACTAGTACGTTTAGTCTTCATTTATATGTGCAGAACATTGTATATGTTCTATGTAATACCTTCCAAACGCTGGCTAAATTTGGTTGATCAAGCATTTTTTTTTTTTTTTGAAAAATTTGAAAATGCGGTAATCAAATTTCGACAAGCCGTTTTTTGTCATAAAAACTAGCTTTTTTTTGACTTAAATATTATTTGAGAAGCTCATGGCCTAAGCTTTCTCTGATATATTCACATTTTACTCTGCAGTATTGGTTTAGTGTATTTCTCAAATGAAATTTTCATTTAGGGCCAATTTTAATATTTTTGACAATATCCAACATATGTGCCAATATAGCTATGTTCAAGTACATAAATCTTCCTGTAAATGATTGATTTCAAAAGATTAAGATTGTCCAAAGAATTTGGCAATGCATTTGCATTACTTGGTCTTTAATAAGTTTTAAAACAATTTAATAAAATTGAGACAAAAAAAAAAGTGTTAACGCTTTTTAAAAAATTCCATTGGTGTTTCGGTTTCTCTGCCTGCGAAAATTACGTTAATTGTTGGATCTGGATGAAATGTTAAATTTAGAGGTTTGAAGGATGGTACTTTCTAAAAATGATATGGAAAGTTTGTTGGTGACGCCATCTATATGTTAGTCACGTTAATTATTGACCGATGTGTTAACTTGTATGTATATGCAATGTCTCAACCTTTACCGATCGAAAAATATCAATGGCTTTCCCAGAGTTTAATCGAGCTGAATTACAATAAAACTGATTATCAAAAAAATGTATAAACAATATTAAATTTGAATAATAGCTCGAATATGGGTTATATATTTGAAGTTGATTTACATTATCCACCTGAACTTCATGATAAACATAATGATTTTCCATTTTGTCCAGAGAAACGAATCATACCCGGTATAAAAAAGAATGAAAGAATAAAAAAGTTATTGCTAACATTTTATGATAAGAAAAAATATATTATTCATTTTCATATGTTGAAGCTAGCTCTCGTGCACGGAATTGTGTTAAAAAAAAGTTCATCGTGTGCTTCAATTCAGACAGAGTGCATGTTTAAAGCAGTGCCTTACAAAAAGATACTAGCCATCGGATAGATAGATAGAAACGATATATCTATCCGATATTTTCGCGGATATATACATGGGGTAAAAGGTAATGTAAATTATGGAACGAAATCGTCGCAGCATAACATATACACAAAAAAAGAGGGTTTTTTTTTTTAATGGGTGTGAGTATTATAAATTTAAAAATAAAATTTTTTTTTATTAATTATTAATTAATAATTTT
Source organism: Resseliella maxima (assembly GCA_029041755.1). NCBI lineage: Eukaryota > Metazoa > Arthropoda > Insecta > Diptera > Cecidomyiidae > Resseliella > Resseliella maxima. Next base: position 182,231 of record JAQOWM010000270.1, read on the forward strand.
TTTTTTAAATAATTAATTAATTTTTTTAAAAAAAATAATTTTTTTAAAAAAAATAATTTTTTTCAAAAAAAATAATTTTTTTAAAAATAAATAATTTTTTCAAAAAAAATAATTTTTTTCCAAAAAAATAAATAATTTTTTCTCCCCACCAAAAAAAAAAAAAACCCATTATATAGAGGGGGGGGATTGTTCATAAAAAAAAACTTCCATATACGAAAAAAAAAAAAAAAAAACTTTTTTTTTTTATTACCAGGATTTTTTGCTGGTTTAAAGTCATATATTGATTTGAATACAGAAAAACGCACTTTGGCAAATAACGAATTCGAAAAATCGTTTTATAAATTAATGAATAATGCAGTGTATGGTAAAACAATGGAAAATCTGCGATTGTGTTCTGATATAAAGTTAATAAATAAATGGGATGGGCGTTATGGTGGTCGAAGTCTAATAGCTTAACCTAATTTCAAAAAATGTAAAGTGTTTGATGAAAATTTAGCTCGATAAATGCATAAATCACATATACTCATGGACAAACCTGTCATTGTAGGAATGTGTATTTTAGAAATATCGAAAGTGCCCATGTATTCATTCTTGTATGATTATTTAAAACCAAAATACGGACAAAATATACAAGTAACATATACAAATACGGACGCGTTCATACTCGAAATTAAAACAGCAGATGTATACGCAGACATTCGCAATGAAATTTTCATGTTTGACACATTAGATTATGCAGAGAATAATATTAAGGCAATTAAACAATGTAACAAAAAAGTACAAGGTACATTCAAAAATAAATTGGCTGGTGAAGTTGTAATGGATATGGTTGGTTTACGGTCGAAATGTTATGCACCTAGCGTTCGAGGTGGAATTGAAAAAATGAAAAAAGCAAATGGTGTTAAAAAGAATGTATCAAAAAGAAAAGTATCATTCAATGATTACTACAATTGTATCAAAAATAAATGTATTGAAGTGATAAAGCAATTTTCCATTCGATCAAAAGATCATAATGTTTACACCATTGCAACAGAAAAGATTGCATTGAATTCATTTGATGATAAACGATATATAATTATACCAGATGGAATTGGAACACTCGCTTGGGGGACATTATAAAATAAATTCAGAGAAAAATGGAATAGAAAATATGAAATAAAAACATTCAATAATCTTTTCATTTGTTAATAATATTTTGAAAATTTATTTAAAATAAAAAATGTTTAATTCACATATTATATATTTTTTTCAATTACTATTTTACGAATAAATCTAAAATTGTATTGAAAAACACTTGACGCATTTTTGATTCAATGTTTACATTTTTTTTTTTTTTTTTTTTTTTTTGAAAGCTTGCTAGTTTTTTCTTCTTCAAATGCAAAAACAACACAGTGGAAACGTTAATGTCGTTGCTGCTATCCTCATAGAGCATGAAAGTGTGTTTCAAAAGTTGAATAAAGTTTTATCGTATATTCCACCGGATGAGGGCTTCTCTCAAGTATTTTGGTTAATATACACACAACTGTTATCCATATGAAATACATGATAAGCATAGTTGCTATCGTTCTCATGTCATTACATTATGAATTTCAATAAGTCAATCTGTACTGCTTTTTGACTAATATTCATTTGAAGTGAAAAAAAAAACCACCAAGCTTTAAAAAATATAAACAAACGCAAATTCACTCTATGTATGTACTTTTTTTTGACATAAAATAAATAACAATTATCTTCTAATAATTCAGATTGATACATTGTTTGCATTTGATGTATCACGGTCAGATGATTCACTCACGAAGGGTGGCATTGATACTAGGGGCAAATGACTAATTGTAAAGACTTGCGAATTTCTTATGTTATCTTATTATTTTTTTATCGAATTCACAAACATTTGCGTTGTTTCCATTTGAAATATAATGGCAACATTCTCATTTGCACTTGTAGATCCACTGACTTACACAGATTGTCATTGTTTTTTTACTTCAAGTATTAGATAATTTAATGATGTTCAAAAAAAAAAAAATTGAAATAAAATTAATGAATTCCTTTTTCATGATTGAGAATTTATTTAAATATTTCATGACATTGAAATATAAAAAAATTATGGAAAAAAATCAACGAAAACACGTGTAAACTGATAATAACTACGACTAGATGAAAATAACCTATAATTTATTTCATGACTTGATCGGTTGATTTTTGCTTCTCAGGGCTGAAAACAAAAAAAGATGATTCTCAACATAGATAGGCGAAATCTAGCTCTACAATGAAACTTTCTTAGAGCATACAATAAAAATTATTTTTGAATTGATTCTATTTTCATGATGGAATTATTGAATTTTGGCGACCATATTTGTGATGCGTATTCAAGCGTTGGAAGAACAAATGTTTCAAATAGTCTTTTTATTACCCATGGGTCGTCGAATTCAAATGAAAATCTCTTTATCCATGCAAGAGTTGATTTAGCCTTATTTACAATGAAATTTATGTGGCATTTGAAACTCATTTTTTCCATCAATAAGCACTCCCAAATCTTTTATATTATCAACTCTTTCAATTATTGTACCATTCAAATCATACTGATATTCTAATGGTCGATGACATATGTGATAAATTATAAACTTAGTCTTTTTTTTCGTTCAGTCTTAAACAATTAATTTTGAAATATTCATTGATTGTAATTTTTCATTCTGCAAGATTTGGCAATTGCTATGAGGGTCGTCTGAATAAAATTCCAAACATATAAACAATCATAATGAGTTAAAATGGCTAAACTGCTTTTCGAATTCTGCACTAAAATACAATATGAAATTGTTTTTTTAATATCAAACTGTGCTACAGCTTCCTTTATTTGAGATTTATAAAGAATGAACGTATTACGTAAAAATTCTTCCATGAATTTATGACCTTTATTCACTATTTTAAACTATCGCATGCATTGACCGAATGCAGAATTTGAAATTTTTAATTTCACTTGTGGTATCTCTTGATTATCTTGATACATTATTGCTCTTCAACGCGCTCACTCACTAAATGTTTTGATATTTACATAGTCACATATTTAAATACTTACTTAAAACATAGTAATGGAACTAATTATTTTTATGATTGTAAATAGTTTTAATGGGAGATTTTTTTTTTTTGAATGTGGATTCTGTGAATTACCGTTTTTTGATGGAAATAGCATCGATACAATTATTTCCAATATTTGGAGAAGAAACCTTTTTTTGTTTAAGTTCCACTTGGAGATATAGTCAAGGAGAATAATGCAAACTCTCCGATTTGGATTCGTGATCCAGACAACATTGTTGGCAATTGGTGCCAACTAAATGTGGCAATAATATCATATGAAGAGATGCATCTAAATTTAGAGGAAACAATACTGCAATTTTCTTATGGTTGTCTCAGATTGAGTGAATTCGTAAGTTGTTTTTCTTTTTGGTAACAATTTACTACTAGAACTTTTACTCAATATTGTGAAATAACAATCATTTTTTTCTCTAGGAAATAGATCCTATAACATACCAATTATACCGTGATTACATCATTGATATTGCACCAGCAGCATAATTTTTACAATGATCAATCAAAAAAATCAATTTTTTGTAGAAAAAATATGTGAAAATGATAAATAAAACAAACAAAAATTCTTTCAAATTGAAAAACACTTCGTAGCATTATAAGATATAATGTTTACATTTTAAAAGCTTAGTAGTTTTTTTTTTACTTCGAATGCATTTGAAAACACGATGGTACAAGCATGTTCGTTGACGAAAGCTTCGGTTACTGCCGTCAGTATTTTTTCGTTTTTTGATCTGAAATGTATGAAGCAACGATAGAAAAAACCTTCGTATACCATTTGAAAGCATATACATTGCTTAGGACAGTTTAGCCATGCTGGTAGAGTGACGGTTTTGTAAGCAAGCTGACTAAGCCGACGAGAGATCGAATCCTCTATGCCAACAAAATCTTTTATTTACATTTGTACTGAAATGCACTGAAAGTTTAAAATCAAAGCATTTCGCGAATGCTAATGTTGATATGCGCACGCAAATAAAGAAAGACAGAAAAACAGAAAAAAAAAGAGAGAGTTTGTGTGTATGCGTATAAGTGTGTATGTGTGTGTTTTGATTCACTAATACTTAGAAAAGTGGATTAAACCGCTATAGGTATACTAATCATCACCACATGCCGTGTTTATATGAAATCTCTGTGTGCAATTTATGTGGATGTAAATGTGTACGTGTAGAAGCAGTCAAATTGAGGCCCGTCAAATGTATAGAATAATTTCAATGTGTATGCGATGACATCGTGAATTGTTTCTGAATGATTTCAATTTTCCTCTTATGTGTTTGATGTGGCAGAGTGAAAGGAACGAAAGACAAAAAAAAAAAAAAAAAAAAAATAAAAATAAAAACCAACAGCAGAAAATAAACAGGACAACTAAACGACATACTGGGTATGTTCTTGTGAACGAGAGATTGCACCGAATGAAAAGCAAAAGTGGAACAACTTTAGCAATATAGCCACTTGCAAAAGCGTAAAATAGTAAAGTACTGATTTGAACTACACACGGGCAATTATCGATTTTTTTAGACTTCTCTCAAACGCTTTTCTAGTTAGTTTTGAATGGATGCTTTCGACGATACTTTTCCGTTATGCTATGTACCCTACCTTACCATACACCATACCTATCATTGGATTTACCAGACAACAATATCTCTGTACAAGCGTAATTCATGCCTTTACTCTGGTAAAATGAATGGAAAAAATAACAAAAATTGAGATCAGTGTTTTTCATGTCTTCTCACAAAATCGCATGGTTCGTTGAACAAGATTAGCCGTGTGACCATTACATGTACTTTGCGTTTCTCGTCGTACTTTCTCTCTCTCTCTCTCTCTCTCTCTCTCTATTTTGGCAGACACCTATTTTATAGCCATCAACAGAATTGCATCAGTCTGTTGAAAATAAGAAATGGAATCTAATTCGATAGCCGGCTGTAATTTTCTCTTGAAAAGAATGGGCCACTTGAAACCGTTTAGATCGTTCTGTAGCTGCCATTGACGTCGTTCTTTTCTATATTTAAGTTCAACATATATCTCTCTGAATGCATCCATATATAAATCCATTTCATGAATATTTCGTATCGTATTGTATTTACAGCATCACTTTTCCACGTCCTCAATCTATCTCTCAGCGATATTGCTCAATGATGACAAGGAAATGGCAGCGCTTTCAACTCTTGAACCGACAAATTTTAGGCCATCATGTATGCCTATCATCGCATACTCTGTGCATGTTCAATGAGTACACAAACAGAGATAAAACGTGGGAGAAAGAGAGTGAGAGTAAGACAAGAGAGAGAGAGAGAGTGAGTGAGAGAGAAAGTGAGAGAGAGAAAGAGAGAAAGAGAGAGTGTGAGATAGAGAGTGAGGGGAAAAGTGAGAGAGAGAGAGAGAGAGAGTGAGAGGGAGAGAGAGTGGGAGAGTGAGAGAGTGAGAGAGTGAGAGAGTGAGAGGGTGAGGGAATGAGAGTGACAAAGATAGTGAGAGAGAGAGTGAGAAAGATGAAGAGAGAGGAAGAAAGATAGATGAAAATATATAGAAATATACATATGTATCATCGGCTGAACTCAATTTTCGGGATCTAATGTGAATTAAAAATATTTACTAGCCAAATATAGATTATTTGGTCTTCTTAATACATTATGAATTGCGGCATAAATTGTTTTCATTTTGATTAAGGGGCAAAGGAAGTGGGGGATGGGTAGGAATACGATGGGTGGTTAAATTATGTATTGTTATCAATCTAACATCGCTAAATATGCAGATGAGTATAGCTAAAGTATAGCCAAGAGAACATCGAACAAAATGAACAGACATATACAAACATATACATGCATTGAAAACAGCACATACATCTGAGCTCATAATAAACGATGGACCTTTTTTCAATATCTTTGCCACAAAAGCACGTTCACTAAACGGCTGTTGTTTCGTCAATTGTTCAAACCGAAAATCCATAATGCTATGGGCCCCGAAAATCTCAAGATTTATGTGCGCCTCCATAAATTCAGAATCTATAGGCATTTGCTAAAGGCCATGCCTTAATGCTTCATGTATTACCAAAGCACTTACACGCATATTCGTCTTTTTATTTTATTTTTGTTTTGCTTTTTTTCTTGTTTTTTTTTTTATATTTTTCAATTGAAAAATGCGCCTAAAAACCGCATAAAATACAAATGGCCAAAATACCAAGTACGAATCATGTAAATATATTCACACATGAATTACAACAGTGTTAAACACATGCATATCAACACAATAAAATGAAATTCTTCTACTTCTTCTTCTTCTTCTTCTTCGTCTACGTCTTCTTCATTCTCTTCTCGTTTTTGTTATCTTCTTACGTGATTTACATGAAGTTCTATTGCTTGCTATTTCTTGTTATGATATGGCTATGTATTATTGATAAATGGCTTAATGAATTTATTGTTGTTGTCAGTTTTGTGTATTCAAAAACTATTTTCTCCATATATTAGAAATAAAACGATTCATGTAAAGTTTTATGCGAAGCCGCGAAAATGAGCTTTATCGTTTTATGTTTTGCGTTTTGCCATATAATTTCTCTCTCTCTTTCTCTCTCTCTATCTCTCTCTCTCTCTCACACACACTTTCTATGTCGAAAATTTAATTCATTTCTAAAATGTTGCCAGCGTAAAGATATTGTATGGTGATGTCCATTATGCGCACAATAAATAGCATGAGCCCATCCGTTGTCTTTATCTATTTATAGTGGATGGGTATTATAGTATGAGTCCTGAAATTTTCATTCTATGTGTTGAATTTCTTTGGTCATTGTTTTGTTGTATCCAGTGCATTATAACAAATGCTTTAAATTGAGTAAATTGCACAATAAATGTTGATCCAAATGATCGTTTCGGCATCTAATTTCATTTAAATCCATTGTTGTGTGCTTACTGCTCATTGACACTAGTATACTACCAAACAATAGATGAAACATATTATCGCTAAAATACAAATCATGCAGATTTTTAAATGTCTACTCTCTCTTTCTCTCTATCTCTCCCCCCCCCCCCCTTTCTCTCTCTTTCGAACTATTTCGAAATTCACAATAAAAGTCAACTGAAATTATCGGCTATGAATCAATTCGAACAAAGAATTAAGCATTTATCGCTTCAATTGTAACAAAATCAGAATAAAAAAATTTCTTGTTCAATGCAGATATTATCAAACACTAAACACAATACGAGATGAGAAAAAAAAAAATAGAATTTGAAAGCCGCTCAGCAGCTACAAATCTCAAATGAACAAAATCGTTTGAAAGAGGGAGAGAGAACAACAGAATCGCAAGGCTCACTGCATAATATAATCGACTGAAGCCCGATATTATTACCATCACTATACCGACCGACACTACTGTTACTGCCATACTATACAGTCGCTATCATCATTGCTTTTGTTGTCAATAAAATTAAAGTTACCCAAAAACTTTTTGACTAATCAGTTTTGTGTGCTTAAACTAGTTTCGCAAACGTTTATTTTAACGTGTCACGTTTGTATAAGTGCTTATGGAATTGTGTGCGCATTTACTTAAGTTTTGGCTCGATTTTTATAAATGATTTATTTATTTCAATATTCGCTTTCGCTTGGTCGTTTTTATTTTTGTGTGTGTGTGTGTGTGTGTGTATTTTTTTTTTCGTGCTTATACTATCGAAAATGGTTAACACACTTTGTCGATTTGCTAGAAAAACAATTCATAAGTTATTTCAAGGCACGGAGGCGACAGCCGGATAAAAATTGCTTTTATCTTTTTCTTTTCCTCTTTCTCTTTCTTTCTCTCTCTCGTTCTGTGTCTCTGTCTCCCGAAATTTGACAACAGCCGTGCACATGTCTACATTTTAAATTTTGTGCATAATTCTAAATGATTATTGAGACGATTTTATTTGCTTCTATTTTATCTTAGGGGTTTTTAACTCAAACAAATACTACGAAATATTACAGATGCACCGAATCAATCAAATATCTAGTGAATTTTCGAATATTTTTCGAATTATCACTCAGCTCGTAACTCAAACAGACATTGCCATATCCGTTATTCTCTTCTCATTCTTGATTGATACGTACGCACGTAATTGTATTTGTAATTTGTTTCTGTTTCGTGTATTTTGCATTATTTATTAGCCAATTTCGCGAATATTTTGCAAATATTTCATTTATGTACGAATCTAAAACATTTCCACAGAATTGTATAAAGAAATATCTAACAAAAAAAACGTTCATTCGAGAATAGTTGTATTCCCCTAGATTTTATCGCATACTCCATAATGGTTTTTATGTTATGCAAATTTTTTATTCAAATTTGAATACATAGTTACAAAATGTGCTCACAAATTCATTGCTATTTTCACATAGATGAAAAAAAGCTTCAGTTGGTTTCAAAAAATCCATGTAGAACAAATGATATTGCTTCATCTGCTCAAAGAAAAAAAAAAAAAAAAGAAAAATTCATCACACATTTCTTTGTGCAATCATTTCAATGTATTTTGTTTATCAAAAACGTATGCATATAAAATGTCAAAGTATGTTTGATAGTGTGAAATAATAAGGATGAAATGTTGTTGTTGTTGGAATTGCCCGAGGTTGAAAACGCGTCACTTTTGTCCGGCTGGTTTTGTTTAAGCTCTAGCTAAAAACAATATAATATCATTAGTTCCATGCCAATTGTAAATAGCCAATGGGAAATTATGTTCGTAATTAAGTTGTTAGTGTGCTACCAATGTAATAATGTTGGGTGATATTTAAGCCTTGGCGCTTGTTAACGTTTACAATCATCGCATTGGTTAAAGTGTTTTGTTTTGTTTACATTATGATTGTGTACATTCTATTTAGAAAAGTCGGCTTCCACCACCATAACCATCACCACCAAACACATCCGAAATAAGCTAAGTGAAAAAGAAAGAATGAGCAATGAAGAAGGAGCAGTAGCAGCAGCAGGAGGAGGAGATGAAGAAAGAAATGTATGGAATTGAAGAGCGACAATATTGTATCGCCTGCATGCACATATTAAATCAGTTTTTAACTTTTTGTGTGGGGACGACACGACTATAGTAACAGTACACTTCAAAGAGTTTAGCGCTTGAGAATAGGTTTTTTTTTTTCTTGCTCGATGTGACATATGAATTCAATACTGGGTTTTTATGCTCTCTTCCTCCTCTCTCTCTCTCTCTCTCTCTCTCTCTCTCTTTCTCTCTCTCTAACTCTCCCTCTGTCTTTTTACTTCTCTTTTTCTCTTACTCTCTACATCTACCTCTTTCACATTTTCTATTCAATCTCGTTCGCTGTTGTATTTCAAATTCATCTTTGTTCGTTAGAAAAGAGCGCCGCAGGCCAACCGTTACCCATTAACATGAGCACAAGAGATCGTTCTGTTTGATATATGATTGATGATATCTCGTAATTGACTAAATGTACCACGGGTAAGACTAAAAATGCTTCGTTGGTTTGTTTGCCAAACTTGAAAAAAGAGTCATAGTTTTCCGCTTTGCGTTCACATTTACATTCACCCACATCGATGTATGCGGTTCAGTCGTTCGTTCGTTCGCCCAAATCTATGAAGCGCTCTGTGCCAGAGAAATGGGTATAGAGAAAATGTGTTTAATTAAAAAGATGTACAATGCTAATTTCAAAGTTGTTTTTCTCGGTGTTAATCAAAATTCAGTTTTTCAGCTTTGTTGAACGTGGTTGGAATTGGTGTTACTTTGTTTTAAAAACTTTGACGCACCTGGGTGTCCCATTGCCATATTTTATTTACTCTTTTCTCTTTTCTCTTCTCTCTCTCTCTCTCTCTCTCTCTCTCTCTCTCTCTCTCTCTCTCTCTCTCTGCTTTTTGACACCAGACAAAAATAAAGCGAATTTTGTATAATTATTTATTTCAACTTTATTCCATTAGAAAGTTTTGCTAAATGGAAAGACTAACGTTAGCGAAAAACGGTCACCTTGGTGTTATTTTTTTTTTTTTTCATTTAAATGAGTATCTCATTGGGACGTAATCGTAATCCGTAATCCGTAATCCGTAATCAAGAAACACTTTTACACACACTTTCCACACAATCACATCATCATAATTTTCCACAAACTTCACAAATAATATTTCTATTGACTAGATCTCATGGATGAAGTGTATGTTAAATTTGACTATTATTTTTTTGGAATATGAATTACATGAATCTGTTTATAGAATGCAATGAACTATATTCAATAACGTTATAGATCTTTTCAAGTACAACAACTTTACTCGAAACAGTTTATTTTTACATAAAATCTCCTTTCGATCCAGCCGATAGATATGAGCTATAAGTTATATTATAAAACTAAAGTTCACATCAATTTTACACACTATATTTTAACCAGAAAATGGATTCTGTAACAAAATATCTGTTGTGAAAGTTCTTATTCGCTTTTAAAATCAACATTTTTTGGACTTTTTCTATCAATTTTATTTTTTATTTTTTCTTGAAAAGAAAGAAACTGTACTATCTCGATTGTTCCATGCGTCATAGATCATAACAATAGTATTTAAGAGCATAATGTTTTGAATACAGCGGGTGGTGTAAGGAATCTCATAAAAATGCTTTTAACATTTACTTGACGCATTTTACAAAAGATGACAGGTATGAAATACGGTCTATTTAGTAAATATTATTTACCAATGTGCAAATGACATAAATCTTTTAACTATTTCAAACATGAAGTTTTTCTGTTTGAAAAGTCAGTTTTCGGGATCAAAAGTATACAAGAGCATTAAAAATTGGCACTTAATGTTCCCGAAATGTTTGATATATATGTTTGTGTGTGTGTGTGTGTGTGTGTGTGTGTGTGTGTGTGTGTGTGTGTGTGTGTGGTGTGTGCTTAAAACCAAATAAACCGAGTGTAAATAATTTATTTTGCACAAAATACGCATCAAACGAATCTAAAGTAAAAATGAAGGAAATTCATCATTTTATTAAATTTTCACTAAAAGAGAACCACTTATATGTGGTTGTCTTTTGGAAGAAAATCTTTGATATATTTTATGATTATTGAAAACTCATGAAAATATGAACAATTTTCAAATGCATCTAAAACACATTCGCTAAGAATGGATTGTAATTTTAATAATTTGTATGAGATGCCTTATGTGCATTGATTCATGAATGATATGCGTGTGAGTGTGTTTGATGTTGTGGAAACAGCCAAATAAACCAATTATTCATGGCATTTTCCATGATTTCGTTTTAAATAGTTGAAAAGTTAATTTAATTTTTGATACGTTGCAAAATACATTTTATAATATTAGATTATGTTCATGTGCACGTGTAAACAATCTCAATCGATGTGGCTGGTTTGTATTATTTAAATAATTTCATGATACTCAGCTATTTCATAATTTAATGATAGCCTCAATTAACATTCTCAATTTCATTTCAATCAGTGTTAGAAAATCTTGGCCAAATATTAGGCATATGTAAATGCCTAAGCGATTATATGAATTAGGAGAGAAAATTCAAATGCCGCACACAATGCACGAAATATGTTTTTAGATTTTATATTATTTGCATACCAAACTGATGATGAAGTTGAACTAATGCTAATACTATTCTATTCTCAATGAAAAGTGAATATGCATTCATACTGAATAAGCCAAAGTCATTTATTATAGATAAATTCAAGTTTAAATCAAATTTTCTTTTTCTGAACAAATGATGTATCGCTGCTCAGAAAAATAAATTACCGATTTTTCAGAGATTTTCTAAGTGTTTTGTTATGTTGAGCCGATTTAAAACTTAGAAATGATAGATTTTTATTTAAATCATGGCTTCAGGCAAATGAATAAATCATCGTTTTCGTCAATTTATGTTTGTTTTTATGAACACGAAGTTGAATTGTAACTTGCAAAAATACTACACACACACACACACACACACACACACACACACACACACACACACACACACACACTACACTCTTTAGCTTTATTTACGTTTGCTCAATATTACCAAAAGTGACATTCTAAAATCAAGAAGAAAAAAAATAGTCTTAATATAGTCATTGGCAAAACAGTCTCGCCTGATCGAAACTTTGATATACAATATAACGAGTAACATTCTGAACATTCAAAACTTGGAAATAACACATACACACACTCACATATACTTTCTCGCACTGCTACTGCTACTTTTTCTGCATATAACTTCAATGGCAAAATGTGCGTATGAATGTGAATCTGAGCAATAAATTTATAGAACGGGTCATCAATTTCTAGAGCTCGACATTTCAAGTGAGCTAATCAAATCGATTGCAATCTAAAATAGACTCAGTTGAATAATTTTCTTGGCTTGAAAAATGTGAAGAGATACATAGTCAAATCAAAATAAAAATAAACATAAAAATCAGGCGGAAAAAACAAAATCACCGAAAACAAAACAGAGATTCTCTCTCAGAGAAAAGAAGAAAAAAAAAATTGCCAAAAGATAAATAAACCATGAAATAGTTGAAAGAACAACAGTCAAAGATGTTGTGCAAAATTGTCACCCCTATTCATGTTTCGGGTATTTATGTATATTTGTGATTGGCGGTGATGCCAATTTCGAAGTTTCGGTCGACATTGTGCCCATAAAAAATATGGTGTGGTAACACCTACCTACTTACGTCCATATGTTCATTTTTTTTACCTGAGAAAACCTGAAATTGGTTGTTTACCAAAATCGATTCATTTCCAAAAAATGTTTGTTTGTTTGTTTAAATTGCATAGATTTTCTCATCCTTCCTTCTCTTCACCTTTCTGCCACTAAGGTTCGCCTCATTTTTCTACACAATATAGTTAAATCGGATTTTCATACGCTCATCCACTATGATGGAACGAAATACTCTCATTTGGAAATCGCACTTGATTTTCGAATGAAAAATTCAACTGCGGTAGACGGTTTTTTTTTTAAATTCCCCCAAGTTTTTGGAAAAATTCCCCCAAAATTTCCCTATTTTTCCCCCTCTCTCCCCCCCCCTCTCCCCCCCCCCCCCCCCCCCCCTCTCTCTCTCTCTCTCTCTCTCTCCCTCTTTCTCTCTCTCTCTCTCTCTATCTCGCTTTTTCAATATGACTATTTATGACAAAAATTTTCCACCGGAAATACACTCGAAAAATCGTGTTGAATTTGTTTGCCAGCACTTGTGGGCAGGTACATTTTGTGTACCATACAATTATATCGAATATTATTTTTGGCACACATAAACTACATTGCAGACATGAAGCTTTTCACTGGTTTACACAAATTTGTTTACGCATTTTCAATTTTCTCAATGCTCGAACAACAACAACACGCAGCAAAACCATATGAATTTGTTCATGTGCTATTGACAATACAATTTATATGTAAAAATAGGCATATTTAGTTATAAATAGGCTCTATAAAATATGTTACCGAAAATAAAATTTAATTGGTAAATTTTCAATTAAAATTGATTGGTGATAATGTGAATGGAACTGTGTTATTTTGTTTAATAATAGTTTGGCAAAAGATAATGATGCTTGTGAAATTTAAGCTAAAAATAATATCGCATTAGAATGTTAAGCATTAAATTGCACAATTGCATTCACATTTATGTACACAATTAATAAATACATAACTGAAAAATGAAAAAACAATTTAAAAAAAAAAAAAGAAGAAAAAAATTTGGTCACGGAAATAGTACACTGAGAGCAAGTCAAAAATAGTTCGACATGCGAAACAAAAAAACCAACTCTACATTTGAAAGTTACAAAACTGAAAATATGAAAGTTTGACAACATTGAGCATTGATTAAACGGTATTGCAGCAGATGACGCCATCCTTTTATAGCTCTATACATTTAAAAATACTTGTGATGCATCATTTAAAAGGCTCTCGTTTCGGCTCTTTCAGTTTTTCTTTTATAGTTTTTGATTGGTTTTCGTTTTTTCTTTCTCTTCTTCTTTCTTCATAATTTTTCTTTTTTTCTTCATCTTTTTATCTGTCGCTGAAAAAGCATCGAACGATTCTTTTCTTTTCATTTTTGCGCTCCCATTATTCGTATTTATTCAAAATACGCTTTGTGTTTACCCTTGGATCACAAAGGATAAACTTGGTATTTTATAACTCTTCGATTTTTTTTTTTATTTTTTATTTTTTTTTTTTTTGTTTTTTGTTCCATTCCATAATCGTACAATCAACCGAAGAGCATTTGATTGGCTGTTAGTGAACATTTATCGGCCATCAAAATACCAAACTAATTGTTCAACTGATTAATTTAACAATATGATTGTTATTTTGGAAATTTAAATTTCAAAGTTTGAGCTTATTTTAAATGCTCTATCTTATACCCATCTCTCTATCATTTTTTTTTTCTCTCTTCTTGATTTTATCTATTTTTTGTTAACACCATAACTAAAGATCAATTCAAACTTTGTATCCATTTACAACAGGGTATTGCATCATTCATCCATATAGCGAATACTTTAGGTATTTGCGTGGCAGTTTCTGAGAAAGTATCACGCCATTCGAAGCCTGAGGATTTTGATCGAATCATCGAGAGACTTTACAGTAAGCCGCAAGCACGTGTGGTCGTGATGTTTGTTGATGAAGACAACATACGGTAAGAATTGTGTATTCTTTGAAATGAACCCCTCCGCCTTTTCCCTCTATGCTTTTCTCTCTTTCACTCCCTCTCTCTCTCACCTCTCTCTCTCTCTCTCTCTCAATCTTTCTCTGTCCCTTCTTCTCTCACTCTTTCTTATTCTCATTCATTCGTTCCATTTTATTGTATTCAAATGGGATTCCACAATTTCATGCAATGCATTTGAAAAAAGAAAATAAAGAATAGAAAGCAAAGCAAAACAAAAACATAGCAAAGAATAGCAAAGACATGTGAGATGGTAGAAATACTAAAAGAAGAAAACAACAACAACAACAACAAAAAATCACTCATCATTCCGGATAAACTACTCCATTTGGCTCACAAACGAAAATCGATCGCTTTAATTTAAATGCAATTGTCTGGTAAGCGAAGGAGTCAAACGATTTGTATTTGTTTTGATGGGAAAAGCCGCGCTAAGATCAAGAGAGATCAAAATGCGAGATGAAGACATAAGAATTGTTGGTTGATTTATATCCGAGCCCACGAATCGCATCTATTTGACTTCTTTAAACAAACAAAAAGTTACAATTTGTTATTCAGCAAGTGCGTGATGGAGGCACT
>JAQOWM010000270.1:202500-432500 GCA_029041755.1 Resseliella maxima
TTATACAGAAAAATCTATTTTTTTCAACGATAATAAGAATGCAATTTTCCTCCGCAGTGATTTTTTAGAACATCGAATGTGTAAAAGATTTTTTTGTACAATTTATAGATATTTTTTGTTTGTTTGTAATGAAAAATAAAAAATTTGAAAAAATGTTGATGCATCTCGTATGTCTTCTTCGACATACTAGTGTTTCTGTTTTTTTTTTTTTTTTTTTTTTTTTTTTATTTGTGTCTTCATTCAGAATGACTGAGATTTATATTTTCCGTTTTTCTTCTTCGCTTCTTTTTTTGCTCCAATTTCTCCGATATTTCATGGCAGTTGATGCAGTGTACGCGATGGCACACGCGCTCCATAAAACAATGAAAGAGAATTGCAAAGACGTTGAATTCAGCCAATGTGATGCACTTCAATCAGGTCCCGCCGGTGTAGATTTATTGCGAGCCATACGTGATATAAACTTCATCGGCATGCAAAACACACAAGTGAGATTCAGCGAATATTCACTAGATGAAAATGAGACAATTATTGATTATATACAAATTTTCTCTTTTTTCTGCAATTCGCTTGGATTTTTGTAATTTTGAAATTTTCTTTTCTTGTTTCATTTCTCTTCTCGATAGATTCGATTCAATAAATATGGCGATGCATACGGCTACTACAATATTTATCAGTATCAAAAGCAAGGGAATAAGTACGACTACATTCAAATTGGAACATGGAAAGAATCGTAATTGACCACTATTCAATTTTCAATCTTTTTTGTCCATCATGTTTGCGTTTTCTCATTCGTTTCAATTTTTCCCTCTCTCTCTCTCTCTCTCTCTCTCTCTCTCTCTCTCTCTCTATCTGTCTCTGAAAACTATAGTTTGGATTTGCACAACGAAACTTTAAAATGGGAGAATGATGATCAACCAAAATCCATTTGTTCAGAACCCTGTCCAATTGGTCACGTGCACAATCATCAAGATCAGTGTTGTTGGTCGTGTGTTAAATGTCGCGAGGAATTTGAGTTTGTGAAAAATGATTCATGCATATCGTGCGAACCAGGATGGGCACCAAATGAACGAAAAAATGGCTGTGATAAATTGAAAGCTGAAATAATTGATTGGTTGACCCCGTGGGCATACGTAAGTGTTTGGCTATATATATTATTTCACTAGAATTTTAATAAATCTATAAACACACACACACACACACAAAACACACACACACACACACACACACACACACACACACACACACACACACACACACACACACACACACACACACACACACACACTGCAGTGTCACATTCATTCATTTCATTCGAATTTCAACGGAATCAGTGTGCACATTCATTCGAATTCAGTAAGTCAGTCAGGATGTTCAAATGCCAATCCAAATCGGTTAAATAATTTCTTTTTGTTGATATCAAGTTGAGTAATAGTATTCTTTCTACTATTTTTTTTTTTATCTCAAATGTAATATGAACACTTGACGTTTGATCTGGGAAAAAGTCACATAACGATGAATTGGTGGCTACAAAATGTTATTATTGTGCACATTTTTCGTTGGTATTTTATTCAGAGATATCATTAAACCAAAGTTTATGTGAGCCATAAATAAAGCAATAAAGCAGTTTTATTTTATTTGATTTTGTCTTTTTTTTTTCTTTGTTTCGTTTTCCCTATATCTCATAGGTGCCATTGTTGTTTGCCAGCGCTGGTATATTGGCTACTACTTTCACTATTTGCGTATTCATCAAGTGCGTAAAGATTTTGCAGATGATTGCCATGAATTTCTCTTCCACTCACTTACTCACACACAAACACACATATATCCTTTTCCTTTATCATTTTCTTTTTAGATTCAATCACACACCTGTCATAATGGCGTCTGGACGTGAGTTGTGCTATGTGCTATTGACCGGAGTTTGCCTATGTTACGTAATGACGTTCATTATATTGGCTCGTCCAACTGTGATACGCTGTGCATTGTTGCGTGTGGGACTTGGCTTGTGTCTTAGCCTTTGCTATAGTGCGATATTTGTGAAAACCAACCGAATCTCTAGAATATTCAATTGCGGTGTCAAAGCAGTGTCTAGACCTATTTACACATCACCAATATCACAAATAGCAATTTGCCTGTGTACGTGATATAATCTACAATATAAATTCCTCATCACATTTATATATACTTTTGTAATATGCTCATTGAAATGAATAAGTGTGTAACGAAATCACTTCCGTGTTCGTTTCATATGTTTCTAAAAAATATAGGCATCGTATCGGTACAGCTGGTTGGAACGGCTGGTTGGCTAATGTACGAAGTGCCCGACATCAAGGAAATTCATCCTCAACCGTTAACAGCGGTTCTGACGTGCAAGGTGTCAACATTTTCATTGATGATGTCACTTGTCTACAATATGGTGCTGATATTATTGTGCACATTGTATGCATTCAAAACACGAAAAATACCGGAAAATTTCAATGAGGCCAAATACATTGGTTTTACTATGGTGAATTTTAATTTTCTACATTTCTACTTATTACACTGCAGTTTGCTGATTAATTAACTTTTATTTTCCTTTTTTTTTTCGTTTTTCTTGTATTTCCAACATTTCTATTGGATTATTTTAGTATTCAACATGCATCGTATGGTTAGCATTTTTACCAATTTATTTTGGAACAAATAATGACTACAAGGTATGTATATTTCGTTGAATTTGGTAAAATGTTGAAAAATCCATTGTGAAAAGAAAGCAAAGCATATATTGAGGTTGATATGAATGAGTTTCATCGTTTTCGTTTCATATTTTTGCGTTCATGCAAAATGAAAAAAAACTCCTCTTTTTTCCCAACCGTTGTGAAACTTTCACAATTTTTGCAAGGGAAAAAATGAAAATTAAACCGGTATTCGAAAAAGTAATCGCCCCTCACCATTTGCACCAAAGTAAAATGGAGCGAAATAAATCATTGTGTTTCTTGTATTTGATATGTTTTTGGATTGGAATATCGTTGACTATTTTCACGAAATTGCAGGATAAATGCGCACCTTTTAATTAAAACTTTTTTACCGCATCAAGTGCTTCAAGACATTTTTCCATCCGGAGTTCAAGTCGACTGATTAAAAGTGATTCATTCATTCATTTTTTCGTGCAAAAAAAAAAAAAAAAATGGAATGCAATTATCGGGAGTTGAAAAATCGCATGTACATCGCTCAGTATTTAAATCGCAAATACCTCAATTCCAAAGAAAACATAGAGAGATATTGCTTTTGAAAGGAATCATACTGTCTGCCCTTTTTCTCTTTCGCTCCTACTTACCTTCCCCATCTCTGCCTCATTTTCTATCTCGCTATTGCTTCCCATGTTCTCTCTTCTTCTTTTTTTTGCTTGATTTGAGTTAAATTAAAATCGCAATTGGCCATAGAATCTTCCTGTTTGTTGTCGATGCGATGCGATGCGATGCAAAAACGAGAGGAAAAGCATTAATAATTGGAAATTATTCATTGTACTCTGGCATTAATGCAAAAACTTTGCTGACAGCTTCTTTATTGCCCATATATATTTCTCAATCTTTCTCTTGTATATTTTTCTGTTCTCTTTATCTCTATTGTATGCGCAATGAAACATTTGCATGTCAACTGGTTTGCCACAACTACCGCTCATAAAATTATCATGAGATGACTCTCATTGAGCAATTTTAATTATCGTATTCATAAGATCAGCTTTGAATATTTGGTTGACACAACTAATAGAAAATTCAATTTTTGAGTGATTATTTACTATTTAAATTGAATTATTATTTGTTTTGCTATTTCGCATGCGATTTAATCGAAAAATAATGGAATTTTTATCCTTGATTTATTTTAAGTTCAAAAAGAAAACAAATTGCGCTGAAAAACCTAAAACAATCAACTTTTTCATTGTCTTTTTTTTTTCTTCTTTCTCTCTCTCTCTCTCTCTCTCTCTCTCTCTTTCTCTTACCATTTTTCGACCCTATTTCAGATTCAAGTGTCCAGTATGTGTATGTGCTTGATGATAAGTGCAACGGTATCATTGACATGCTTGTTCCTGCCCAAAGTATATTTGGTTCTATTCCAACCGTACAAAAATGTTCGCAACGCCACTGGTCTGAGTGTAAATCGGGTACGATTTAACTATCGATATCTAGGGGCATATTAACAAAATTAATTACACCACATCAGTTTGATTAAATTAATGAATGAAGAAAGAAAAAAAATGGAAAAAACCAACGAATTTACGAAAAAAAAAAAATTTGAACATTTGAAGAATGAAAAAAATTGTGATAGTCAATTGAGTTGTTCATGTTTTATTCAAGATTAACAACCAAATACGTGCAACTGTACTTATGTATTATTTATGTGACTTTTTTTTTTTTTTGATGTAACATATATTTTGGCTTCGGTATCCTCATTAGTATTATATCAAAAATTATTCAACAGTAAAATTTCCATGTTCATATTCAGGTAAACAACAACATTGTCCTTGTTGTATTCGAAAAAAGCTTTCGCAGCATTCATATCATTTTGTAGCATTCAGCTTACCGCATTCACATCATTTTATATGACGATTGAACCGAAGCCTTTTAATTATTAAAATAGTAATAAGTTTCTTTCTAAATTTTTGATGCGAAAATAATTCATTCGCCCCCATACTATGTATACTTTGAAGAGAAAAAAAAAAAATGCAAAAACATTGAATACACAACATACTTCTAGTCTGAACCGGGCGCATAATTTGTATTTCTAATTTAAATGCATCACATGCAGAAAAAAAAAAACAACCCTGAATAGTAGCAATGTACCAACGTCATTTGGTGTACAACTCAAATTGTCATATTGTTCTTTTTTTCTGTCTCTCTTTCTCTCTTCTCTCTTTCACTCTCTGTTTCTCTCATGTAACTGTCAACCGTTCTGTGAAATCTTAATGCAAAATTTCGATTGTACATTTATAGAGATCAGCCACAACTCGTACGGATGAGTTACAGTGAGGAATATACAACATGCACATGTCGAATGCAACCGAATATCTTACAAAAAAAAATTCCGTGAATGTAAATG
Organism: Resseliella maxima; assembly: GCA_029041755.1. Lineage (NCBI taxonomy): Eukaryota > Metazoa > Arthropoda > Insecta > Diptera > Cecidomyiidae > Resseliella > Resseliella maxima. The sequence continues at coordinate 207,571 of JAQOWM010000270.1, forward strand.
GATTTGTAACACAATTTTATACAGAGCCATAGCGACAAGTCAGTATTAATTTAGATCGGGGTTAAGGTTTGCTTTTGAAATTTTAAATTTTCAAGATTTCACATTTTCGATTTTAAAATCGATTTTCGTTCGTGATTGAGCTCTATGGGGAGAATGGATGTCATGCGGTTTAGCAATTTGTATTGACATTGCTTCAGATTAACCCCCTTCCTCTCCCTCCCCCCCCCCCTCTTCAAAGACATAAATACAAATCCGAATATATCCGTTAAATCATTTTAACCTGAATTTAAACGAACTGAAAGAGAACAAGACCGAGATCGCAAGAAAAAAAAAAACGAAGAAAATCTATAAGAAAGAGAAAAGGAATGAAAGAGAGTAAAAGAATATGAGCAAAAAAGGCATAAAGTTCGAGAAGAAAATTCAAAATCTCTTAAATCAAAACCATAATCAACCGATGTATGCAACTGTCACTACTGTTCTGCTCCGAATATCGTAATCTAAATTTTAAATGAGCATAAAAATTTTTCATGTGTAAATAATTTGTTATGAGCCCCTAAAATCGATAAATTTATTATTTTTACTCTATATTATATAAATATGTAGTATTTTTCATATATACATATAATATATAAATGCGGTGTCAGAGCAATGTGTATAGTTCGGAAATTTGGTCAAATTTGTTTCAGTTAGCAGCTACGGACTCAAACCGCCCAGCGAATTGTATGCGATTCTCGGGAACTCGCAGTCAAACCTTTCACTCAATGACATCATCAGCCATTACAAAATCCGGATCAAGTTCACGACTCAGTCACCGAGTTGTAAACAATACCGTTGCAAGTGATGATGCCGTCGACATTTCGGTGCAAACCGATCAGGAGCAGCAACCGCAACCAATTCAAATAGAGCCACAAGGTAACCACATTCCTCTTCGTTTGTTTGTTTTAGTTTGTTTGTTTGCTTTTTTTTCTTTACTCTTGCTCTCTCTCTCTCTCTCTCTCTCTGTCTCTCTCTTTTGTTTCATTTAATTCATTTACGATACGGTTTCAATTGCAAACGGAAATTCAATGAGTATAAAATTCAATTCTGCAGGCAATGCTCAATTGACAATATCTGCAGTATGTATTGATGCTGCAAAAGAAATACCATGTTGTAGCCGCACACTAACTGAAACTAATCAACCACATGTAGCCAATATCGATGGTCCTGTAGCGAGTTCCCCACCACCACCACCACCATCAACATCAACATCATCATCAACATCGACATCACCAATACCAGCATCAGCACCACCACCTGTCGACACTATCAACTCAAATGGTCATAAATCCATTAGCACCACCGAAAACAACACTCATAATACCGATGCATCGGAAAACATTAGTCGTGTAAGTAGTAGCAATAGCGTACACAATCAAAATAGAAAATCTTCAATAAATCTAGAACCTGGATTTATTGAAACTATCATGGATGACTATATAAGAAAAACAGACTAAAGCACAAACATCCATTATTTAAATAAAACAGTAAAACAAAATAAAGAAAGCACGAAATAAAACCAAGCAAAAGAAAAATTAAAGGAAAGGAAAGGAAAGGAACGAAAAGGAAAAACGATAGAAATGAAAAGAAGCTAGACTTAAAATCTTTGTTAATCGCAGATCTATAATAAAATATGGTAGATAAAGTGCTTTGAGATTCGGCTATTTTCAAATTTTATTAGGTAAATAAAACAAATGAATAAAGAGGAGATGGAGGAGAAGGACTGAGGAATGTCATCTTCTTGGCCCCATGTGCCCACACCAAAGCAATTACAGGCGCTAGTATAAATAAAATAAAAACACTTTCTATGTCTAAACCAAACAAGACAGACTCGTAAATTCTATTTGCAAACATATCAAAGAAGAAGAAGAAGCTCATTCCATCTCATCGTAAGAAAAACTGATAAGAAGAGAAGAAGAAGAAGAAGAAGAAGAAGTGGATGAAGATGAAGAAAAAATCACGTTAAGATGAAAATGGTATTATCGTAATGTTGTGAAAATTGCGACGAGACCCCTACCATTACTGCCGCCTCCCCTCCATCCCCTCACATTCACTCAAAATGAACCCACCTACTCAATACTCGAAGAAAAATCAGAGCATGTTGTGAGCTTATCTATGAGTGCATGTTCTAATTGAATTTTGTTTTGTGTTTCACTGACATTTGTATTCAACGTGATAGTGCTTTGTTCTATATAGTCAAATAAAATCAAATGGTAGAAGAAACAATATAGAAGAAATGTTGTGTCACCATATGTTAAGAATAAAAGTATATTTAATTGTAGATAAATTTAGACTGAAGACGATAAATCTACACAAAGCCCACATAGATATATATTCAAAATTCAATTGATTATATGTACAAATACAATGTTCCGAATTACGAGTCAAACTACAAAATTATAAACGCAATATATCGAGAAGAAGAAATAACGAGAGAGAGAGAAATAGAGAGAGAGAGAGAGAAATAGAGAGAGAGAGAGAGAGAGAGAGGGGGGGGGGGGGCGAGTGAGAGAGAGAGAGAAAAAAAACAAACGAATAACAATATTTGAAAATAAATAAATAAATAAAAACGCTTAAAACGTTTCTGTTTCTGATGGATGCGCGCAAACTTAGACCGTAAAATATTATTGTTCCTGTACAAATGTGGTTAAAATGTGTCATTACCACAACTGAGTAGATGAAGAGAGCAAAAAAAAAAAAAAAAAAAAAAAAAAATGGGTCAATAAATCGAAATGTCAAAAAAAGCAATTAAGCTTCACAAATTCAGTTCATTTTTATTGGACAGCACAAACGCTCTCAGACGTAAAGAGAAAGAGAGCGTAAAAGAAAGAGAGAAACACACCCACCATTCGAAATGAGTAATATATTCCATGACCGTAGTTAATTTATATCAAAATAAAGCAATTGTTATATCCTATAAAATTGGCGAACATTGTTAAATGCCTGTATAAGTAACTAGAACGTCTTACGATTCAATTGATCAATTGATCTCCGCTTATGTCAAATTATTTGGATATTAAAATTCAGTGTATTAAAAATCAATTTATTAATACCTAAGATTTATTACCTTCTTAATAGTGAAAAAAAGAGTTTGTTTATTTATCCTCCAAACGCCCACCTCCCCCTTTCTTTTTTGGAATGGTTGAGACGTTAGTTAATTTTAATGAATAAGAAACATTAATCAATATTCCAAGAAATGCACAATTTGTATTTACGTCAAAATTTATTTAAATATTAAGTGTATGTTTTATTAGAATAACTATAATTAATTTGGCCAGATAATCAAGATGAAAAAAAAAAACACAAACACAAACACACACAAATATCAGGTTTATCTCGTCGTCATATGTGATGCGTACGGCAAATTGCTCGTATCAAATTCAAATGCATTATCGTACTGTTTCCAAACTGTCAACACTTTACAGTATTTCATGCTTATTTAATTCTCTTTTCTCTCTCTCTCTCTCAATCTCTCTCTCTCTTTCTCTCTTTCTCTCTCTCTCTCTCTCTCTCACTCTTTTCCTTTTTTTAACTCGTTTCATTTATAGATCGAAATGAAACTAATAAATTTAATTATGCATTCATTCTTATGATAATAAACTACAACCCTTTTAAAATTTAATATTCAACCAATTTGTAAAGTGTTCATGGCATTAAATTAATTATGAATTATATTAAATTTTCTCGATGAATCTCACAATTTAGCAGTCATGGGTATTTTACATTTGATTTAATGAAATTATTGCCCAAAAATTGCCACCTGACCATGGACAATTAAATTGTCTATTGTCCCATTTTTACCATATTAAACTTTATCTTCAAATCATGCCGAAATGTTTAAACGTGAAAATGTGTGCATGTTCGTTGTTCGAAGTTTGGGAACAGCATGAAATGTGACTGTGTTGCATTACTTTTAACCTAAAGCGTACGAAATTTAAAAGGTTTTACCAAGGAATTCCCAATCCATTATACAATCTTTTCGAACAATAGAAATTATAACGCAGGGCACTTGTTACTTCGTTGCATTTCGACGTGCTTATTTTGTTTCTTTCTTTCTTCAATTTTCTTTCTCTTTAGGCTAATGGTAATGTCAACAAGTTATGAAAATGCCAATTTCACTGTACATAAAATATATATTAATATTACAAAATTGTAATGGTAGCTGTGCTAATTTTATTTAAAATTATAATGACACATCATATGAATATATTTATATATAAATTATATATGAAACAAAAAAGGAAATAATATGTACAAAGAGAGAAATTTTAATTGAAATGTATGTGAAAAGTACTTTGGTAATTCGTTTGAATTTCAAAAGAGCGAGAAATAAAAAATGAAACAATCATTTCAGTTGTATTCGCTTTAAAATTTGGCATCCAAATCAAATGGATTTCTATTGAGTTTTTTTGAAAAGACCAGAGACTGTTTGCACATTTCTATCATTTTAAATGCAACTAGTATTTTCCTTTCATGTTTTCTTTTAATCATCATTTGTTTCAAATTGTTGACATTTCAGAAATAAATTTGAAAAACATTGAATTTGGTTTTTGTCGTAACATTAACTCAAAGAAAATCATCTTTTTCGAAACTCCTCTCTCTTGTATACTCTCTCTCTCTCTCTCTTTCCATCTCCATCTCCTTCTCTTTGTTCTTTTCACCTCTCTCTCTCTCGCTCTTGGTCTCTCTCTCCCCGTCTTTTTCTATCTTATTCTGTTCCTTTCTGTCTCTGTCTCTTTTCTTTTTTCGCTCTCTTATTTTGTTCTTATTTTTGTTAACAAATAACTTTAAAAGTTTATGAAATATAATACACAATATGTTTGCTCGTTTACAAAACGAATACAACGAAAGTTTTTATTTTCTTCTTCAGTTAAACATGGTTTTTGAAACTTGATACATAACAACATAATGCACATGACGTCATCTGATGAAAGTCGATTACTTGAAGCATATACAATTGTAGAAAGTTTCAATTGGGAACATCGTACGTATATGTTTCATGATGAAGAAAAATTGTGTTTTTTGTTTTTTTTTTTTTGCTCGTTGTTATTTTTCTATCTTTCAATTAGACAATCTGATGCTTTACCCTTTTGAACAAATTCAAAATCAAAAAAAAAAAAAAAAAAAAAACAAATTAGTAAACAAACTTCATATGATCAACAAATATTCATGAAATTTTAGTTACTCACCATGTTAAATGGGGTACAAACCTCAATGACAAAAAAAAAATAAATCTTCCAAATACATGAAAAAATAGTTTTCATTGTCGTTAGTTGAAAGAAAATGATTAAAGAAAGGATATAATTGATGTAGCTGAGGTTAAAAAAAGTCAATCCTAAAAGATACTCATAAATGTAACATAACCATAATAATATATTCTCAAAGAGTCTGACAGATATATATATATATATATATATATAAATAAATAGTAAATATGATGAAATGATGAAATGATGAAGTTGTTTAGTTAGTTGCAAAGTCCAATAAATAAAATAAAATAATATTAAATGTTATAGTAAATTAATTGTTAGATTGTTCCGAATACTTTGCTTCATTAGATTTAGAAAAGTGCTTTAATGAATCATAAAACTTCTGGCCCAAGTCAACTATTCCACGTCTATATCCCAAATGAATGAATTCATGGCAATATCCATTTTCCGGAGCGGTTATAAACGAGATAAACACAAATATAAATCCACCCAAAACACACACAAACAAAAATACAACGGAAAAGATGAGACAAAAAAAAAAAAAAAAAAAAAAAAAAAATCGTAAAAACCAAGGATCTACAATCACGTAGACCAGCTAACAGATGTTAAAGTTGTAATAAACGTGTATCGAATGTGTGAGGTCAAAAATGTCATGCTTGAAATTAAAGATCAACCAACTTAGTGCTACCACTTTCATTACAATGAAAATCGAAAAATATGTATGCATTTCGTATCAAAATGAAATGAAATTTAATAAATAATTTAGCTTACTCGAATATAATCCATTCATAAATTTACCTACCAAAAAATCATTGTTGTCAGCTCAAAAATAATTGTAATCGATAGAAAGACTGCTTTTTATACATGTGAATAAACGATTAAATTGTTGAAAACTTTCCAAGAACATCAGTTTTAACTCCCTCCGGATTACAATTGCAAATTGCATTATTCACACATTTGTTAGGCGTACAATTCAGTTCCAGTTTAAACAATTTAAATCGAATTGTTTTTTTCTTTTATCTCAATCATAATTGTCTCCGATAAAATGAATATATACAATTCAAAACAATTTCAATTTAATTTAAACAATTTTTCAGACAATCTGAATGCAACGAACAACATTTTTAAATCACATCAAACGAAATGTTTTTTTTTTTTTTTTTTTCAATATTGATCAGACTTCAAATGCATACAATTTGAGTGCAATTTTGAAAAAAAAAATTGTTGTGAATCTATTAAAAAATACAAATAAAAAATTCACTGGTTTATTAAAACTTATTGCCAACCATTGTCAATGAATTTATAATATTAGGTCAATTTTATCAGTTTATTTGAAGTGAAAATAGAAAGTGACACGAAAATACAAAAAAAAAAAAAAAACTAAAAAAAAAAACAAATGATTTAGCGAATTTTGTGGATTATGATGGATCCGAAGAAAAAGATGAAAATTTTCATAATTTAAAAAAAAAAAAAAAAAAAAAAAGAAAAAAAAAACCAAAAATCTAGTCAATTGAAACTGTACCTTTGAAAAACTTTTGAGCTTAACCAAAAGAGAGGAGACATTTTAAATTCTTTATTGATATGACTCACGAATACTTACTCAGGCTGATAGAACTGCTTACCTTATATACAATTTAAAAAGATGAGATGAAGAAAATGATATTTCAATCGTTTTCTGTTTTTTCTCATTTAAAAAAAAAAAAAATTCTTTTCCAATTGAACGAGGATACCCTTAAAGCGCTAAATCATTTGTTTCGGATATATGCCATGGAAAATGCACAAAAATCATAATGTCACGTTTCTTTGTGTACGCATTTATCGAAAATCGTTATCTTATTAAATATTTAAAAAAAGTCTCAATTTATTTTCCGAGCTTGTTCTCTGTTTTTTTTTCTTTCTTTTATTTTAAATCAATTTTTTGCTGTAAATTTTTGCTGATGTTTTTTAAAAGCACAGAAATTATGACGGTTTTTTCGAATTTTAGTTAAATGTAAAACAATTCATAACAAGATTATCGATTAAGAAATGTTTTCAACGATAAAATGTATTAACATTATGGATTGAAAAATAAACGGAATGCCGAAAAATTAACCAAAAACTGTCTTTTTCTATATATTTTTCTCTGCTTCTCTTCGCTACTTTTTTTTTTTTTTTAATTTACATCAATGAATTTGATTTCTTTTAATGGGATGTTGAAACGCACATGTGCATGAATAAAAATTAAATCTGTTTACCCGTGAGAAAGTTTTAATTTCTCTTTAATTTTCTTAAATTTTTTTTTCTTCTTCTTTTTCTTCTTACAATCCTTTTCATTTATGCCAATATGTTCTCATTTATTTCACAAAAAAATAAAATTTTCCTTTAATGAAAAAAAATCGACTTGAAACTGCATTTCAACTATTAATTAGTACATACAATGTAGCATTCTTTATATATGTTGACATTTGATGAACTTTGATTTCCACACGTGTAAATCAATTTTGCCACCCCCCTCCTTTCACCCATTTTTACCCCCGGGTAAGATTTTTGGTACTTTTGTCTAAGAAAAAAATTTATTTATTGAAAAAATTACAGATAAAATGAACACATTTTTATTTATTGTGAAAAAGAAAATTAGGTAAATGTGAATCGTGACAGTGATATATACGTAGAAAGATCTGTCAAAAATGAATAAACGTAATCGTTTTAGTTGAATATTGGTATTGCATACGTTTTTCAAATCAAAATGGGAAAGCAAGACAAGAAACACAACAAATAGAAAAAAATCGGTTTGTACATTATTCGAGTTTAAAAGTGTATGCTTTTGTTTTAAGTATTTTTTCTTACATTATTGGATTAATTTAGATAATTCTATCATTGATGTCAGTCGGATAAATTAACAAATTGATCATTATGAATAAGATCGTTTTTACTCTTTGAAAATTTGAAAGTGTATTTGTCTCTTTAACCCATTATTATGCAGCATTAACAAATGTCCGATTTTGTGCCGTCCTTGAGACATTGAAAGTAGCTAAGAAGTCTAATAAAAGATTTCACGTATACGTAACTGGAAGCGCACCAGATAATACCGGAGAGCAAATGTGTGATGAATTAAAAGCAAAGGGCATCGAATGCACATTGATTCTAGATTCAGCTATTGGATATAAAATCGAATGGATAGAAACTATTCTAGTAGGAGCTGAAGGTGTTGTTGAAAGCGGTGGTATTATTAACAGAGTTGAAACGTATACAATAGCATTGAGTGCTCGTGAGATGAAAAAACTTTATCCATTGAATCAATGTGACATACCTAATGACTTTAAATTTTCAAAACAAAGCCAGGCCGATTTGGAACAGACGCATCCATTAGTCGATTACACATCTCCTGCATACATAACATTTTTATTCACCGATATTGGTATATTGACTCCATCAGCGGTTAGTGATGAATTGATTAAGCTCTATCTCTAAATGTTATACTTGAGTGGATAATAAGAAATGAATTTTCCTTTTTATTTGTCAAATGAACAGTATTTAGTAAATAAACGATTTTTATGCAAACTTTTTATTAGGCCTTTCAAATTCTATTTTAGCTATATTCGATATTTGAAAAAAATTTAGATACCAATATTTAGAGCAAAAAATGATGATTATCAAATTGTGGTACTGTACCACTGGTACACACAAAAAACATTTGGGGTATGTTCATGAAATTCATTGGTGACAATATATGTTTACCACAGTTGTATCTGATTCTACCACATGAAAGTTTTTATAAATATGTGCGCATGTCGAACAGACTTATTGTGAAAAAGTTTTGCTGTCAAACTAATACTATGTCACATTTATTACGTTGCATGTGGTAGAGTCAAATACAACTGTGGTAAAAATGTATTGTCACCAATGAATATCATGAACATACCCCAAACGTTTTTTGTGTGTACACTGAATTCGTCCCAGCTTCCCATCTGATAATTACAGTTGATGTGTATGAAATGCACATTACACAGTTCAATTGATTTGATTCGATTCAAATGTATAAAATTAAAAACAAGTTTATTATTATTATTGTTATTGTATTACGAATGATGTTTATTGAAAATCAATTTTACAGCAACCAAATGGACATATTGATGGTCAGAATAATTTTTTGTACAATTGATTCTTTTCTGTTATTCATACAAATTTTATTTGTTTAATAATGGTAATCATAAGATAATAATCATGGGACTAAATTTTAGTACTGGAAGATTTTGATAAAATAATTTTTAACTTCAACGATTGTATATATCTCGTTAAAAAAGGGGCAGAGCTATGTCTGATTGTCACTAATATTCGGCTGAAAATTGTTTAAATTTGAGATTGGTAGTTGAGATCATACTGCATCTTGTGTCTTATCTGTAGATTTCAATTTGAAACTTGATATTCCCTATATTCTCAAAAAAAAAAAGTTTTTCTAAATAAGAAATATCTTGCAAATTAATATTTACTCTTCCAATTGTGTCTAACAGAATGAAATCATCATTGCTTAGCTCCCAAACTTCACGAGTTACAGATCATTTCAGTACCGCACCTGATCGTCCAGTCACAGACAATATGATGAAAAAAAATTTAAATTTCAATTGAATTGAATTGAATTAAATTATATCATAAATGCTGATGCATTATTAATTCTGGTATACTTGGAAATGTCGGTCCTTCGAAACGATAGTGGCCAGTTGTTTGAACTATGAAATGTTTGTGACCATTTCAGCAGACACTTAATCTTAACAAATATTTGCAAATATTTTGCAATATATGCAATTTATATGCGTATACGCAGCATATTTGCAAAATATTGAAATAATTGCTGTATATATGCACATTTAAATACAGTAAAACCTCTACTTAACGGAAACTCTATTTAGTGAAAAGCCTGCAGTTAGCGGAAAAAAATTTCCGCCATTGAAGTTTTCCTCCAAAATCACCTCTCAAAAGCGGAAAAAAAACCTTTAGATAGCGGAAAAATGGCCATTTCATGCAAAAAAAATTTCTCCATATTTCGGTCAAAATTGAAAATTTAAAAATTCTAAGATGCTCACAATCACTCATTCATTTATTCCAAACTCACATTATTCATTTCAGTGCATATTTGCCAGAGATGGATAACAAAAATGCATGTGAAATCATTTTGCTGACTATACATTTTTGGACCGTTCTCTGTTGTTTGTTTTGATGTTTACAAATTTTATTGAAAATAAAAACAATGTGTATTTTATACTGAAAAGAATGTGTTGAATTTGAATGTCAAATATGGTTCAAGACGCCTATTCTTCAAAACAATTAAAACAAACATCGATTGTTGATTTTTTCACAAAAGAATAATAACTATACTTATTGCAAATTGCATGAATTTGATGTTTCTGTGATCTATATAATCATTAGCTATTTATTGCCTGAAAATGTTAAATAAAATGTTAAAAATAAAGAAAAAACCTCTAAATAGCGGAATTTTTGATTTTGTTATGCCATTTTATCCCTTTTAGCGGAAATTCTAAATAGCGGAAAACTCGAGATAGCGGACAATCTCTTCGGTCCCGTGGGATTCCGTTAAGTAGAGGTTTTACTGTAGTTCCATCTAGCACTTAATACTATTTGACTTTCATCATTTCGAATTGTTTAATAACTATGTATGTATCTAATGAATTCATAAACTATTTTCTTATAACTTTATATATCGCAATAAAACAAACTAAATAATGCAAAACAGAATACAAAAGCATCATTTATTACCTTTGATATAATGCTTCTCGAATTTCGAACGCAGAAGTTTGTAATATTCTAGATATTTTTGGGATTCACTTTTTTTCCCATTAAGTCTTCTGAAATCTGGAAACACAGTTTTATGAAGAATTGAATTAATAAAAAGAAATTCCAATAGATTTATTATATTATTGGATTATTACACTAGATCCATTCAAACGGTTTTTTTTTGCACAATGTATACTTATGGCTAAATTTCTAAATGCTGCTTAGTTGTTCAAAGCTTGTATTTATGAGTGTGTGTGTGTATGAGAATTTAATGAAATATTTACTTTTTGTTTAATCACAAAAGAAAATAGCGAAAGAAAATGAAAGCCCCAATTGGTATGAGTATGAGAATTGCCAAGGGAATATGTACACAACTAAAAGAATTTCAAGATGGTGTACCGGTAAAATTTCGATTCATAAGGTATGAAACAAGCCGCCAAACATTTTTTTTGAACGAAGTGTAAGCAGGAGAACTTTCCCTCTCTCTCTCTCTCTCTCTCTCTCTCTCTCTCTCTCTCTCTCTCTGTGTGTGTGTGTGTCTCTGTCTCTCTCTCTCTCTCTCTCTTTCTCATACACGAGCACTATGGCTCTTACATGTGAATAAACAAAACAGAACAAAATAGATATGCAAAATATGCGGATGTTTTTCAAATTCCCTGCAATGCCAATGCCAAAGTCAATGTCGTATCATGTCTGATTAATTACATCCTAAACATACGACCGGCAAAAAGTGACCAAGTGAGAAGTAACAGGAAAAAAACATTTACACACACACACACATGAGTAAACACTCACAGGCCCAAACCTCTCTCCCCCTCCATGTGTTCATCGGCATCTTTTCCAATTCTCGATCTCTCACACTCTCATGGCATCGATGCCTTTTTATCTGTTTTCAAGTATGCAATCCGAACATAGACATAAATTTATGTCTATTTTTTACATGTAAACGAATCGAAATTAAATCGAATTGTTTTTTTCTTTTATCTCAATCATAATTGTATCCAATAAAATAAATATATACAATCACAACAATTTCAATTTAATTTAAACAATTTTTCAGACAATTTAAATCAAATAAAACGAAATGTTTTTTTCTCATTGATCAGACTTCAACGTTTATTAATAAACATTAGGGTGCATCGAATTTCGAAAAATGATCAAAAGACCAGAAGGGTTTGTGTGGAAATGAATCGTGGTATAAAGTCGAACATTTTTTGTTTCGGGACCACCACGAAAAAATCATCCCCCGAATACCCCGCTTCAATTTTCGATTTGAAAATCCCTAGGGCAATAGATTTTCAAAATGTTATCAAATCCATTTGGGAAATACTTTAAACGATAGATTCTATCAAATAAAGAAATTTTTGCTTCGAGACTAACATTGATTCCTCAAATATAATTGGGTAAAACCGCTGCAATGAACGTTTAGCATAATTTAATGTTTTTAGTATATAATTGAAGCATTCGCACCAATTCCAAATGGATTTGCTACCATTTTGAAAATCGATTACCAAGGGATTTTCAAATCGAAAAATGAAGCGGGGTGTACGTGGGATAATCTTTTCGTGGTGGTCCCGGAACAAAGGTGCTACGATTTTATGCCAAGATTCATTCCCACACTATCCGTTTGGTCTTTTGATCATTTTTCAAAATTCGATGCCCACTAATAAACATTAAATTCAAGTATGAAATGCATACAATTTGAGTGCAATTTTGAGTTAAAATTGTTGCAAATTTATTCGAAATCTTAAATCATGCAAAATTCAGTGGTTTAATAAAACTTGTTGCCAACCATTGTCAATGAATTTATAATATTAGGTCAATTTTATCAGTTTATTTGAAGTGCACACGAAAATACAAAAAAAAAAAAGAAAAAAAAAAAAACTAAAAAAAAAAACAAATGATTTAGCGAATTTTGTGGATTATGATGGATCCGAAGAAAAAGATGAAAATTTTCATAATTTAAAAAAAAAGAAAAAAAAAAACCAAAAATCTAGTCAATTGAAACTGTACCTTTGAAAAACTTTTGAGCTTAACCAAAAGAGAGGAGACATTTTAAATTCTTTATTGATATGACTCACGAATACTTACTCAGGCTGATAGAACTGCTTACCTTACATACAATTTAAAAAGATGAGATGAAGAAAATGATATTTCAATCGTTTTCTGTTTTTTCTCATTTAAAAAAAAAAAATTCTTTTCCAATTGAACGAGGATACCCTTAAAGCGCTAAATCATTTGTTTCGGATATATGCCATGGAAAATGCACAAAAATCATAATGTCACGTTTCTTTGTGTACGCATTTATCGAAAATCGTTATCTTATTAAATATTTAAAAAAAGTCTCAATTTATTTTCCGAGCTTGTTCTCTGTTTTTTTTTCTTTCTTTTATTTTAAATCAATTTTTTGCTGTAAATTTGTATTTTAAACGCACAGCAATTATGACGGTTTTTTCGAATTTCAATTAAATGTAAAACAATTCATAACAAGATTATCGATTAAGAAATGTTTTCAACGATAAAATGTATTAACATTATGGATTGAAAAATAAACGGAATGCCGAAAAATTAACCAAAAACTGTCTTTTTCTATATATTTTTCTCTGCTTCTCTTTGCTACTTTTTATTCTTTTTTTTTTTTAGATAAAACGCAGGTTTTTTCTTTTCAATTGATCTTAATTTATAATTTAATTTAACATGTTATTAAATTTACATCAATGAATTTGATTTCTTTTAATGGGATGTTGAAACGCACATGTGCATGAATACAAATTAAATCTGTTTACCCGTGAGAAATTTTTAATTTCTCCTTAATTTTTTTTTTTTCTTCTTACAATCCTTTTCATTTATGCCAATATGTTCTCATTCATTTCACAAAAAAATAAAATGGTCGTTTATCTCATTTTGACTATACATAGAAATTAATTTCTTTTTTCTTGCCCAATGATCACTTCCTATTGGTATTTTTCTTTTTTCAAGTTCAAATATTTTCATTCTTTTCAGAATTAAATGTTCATTTTATTTTTCTTTAGTTTTTTTTTTTTTTTTTTTTTTTTCTTTCAAAATAATTGTTTGTGCCTAATTGGCATCTTTTCATTCTATTCGAATGTCAACCTTGTAAAGAATGGCACAACACATTCAACATGAGCGTGTACTGTCTATAATAATAAAAACAAATAAATCTGTTTTTGAATGTTTATCTTGTCTTTGACTTTTTTTTTAAATATCGTTTGTAATTTTGGTTTACAAATTGAAAATGTCACACTGTCCGTCGTTTTCTTGAACATAAATCTAGTAACAACAATAGGAAATAAAATGACAGTTTGAAATGAGTTAGGACAGTTACATTTTTTTTTTTTTTTTTTTTCAAATGGAAAAAATCGGCTTGAAACTGCATTTCAAATATTAATGAGTACATATTCGTTTTTATTTTGTTATGCTGTAAATTCTGCTGGTTATTGAGTTTATTGTTGCATTTGTTTTTTTTTTTTTAACTATTTATTATTGTTTATTGTCGTTTTTTACGGTCTCAGTTGTTACTTCTCGTTCCATTTTATAGTAAAAACAAAATATATTCAAATCCGGTAGAATGGAAACAATATAAAGAATAATTGCGAGAGTACCGACTTTGTATGATATTTTATTATTTCATTGTGAAATTTCCGTTGAAGAATCTCTATTTTATGACAATTCATTTTTCAATAACACAAAGTAGTTTCGTCATTTATTTCCATTTTAAATTAAGTAAAGAAGAAAAATGAAAAAAAAAAAAAAAAATTGTGATCTAATCCAGTACGAGTTATGAATAATATTTAAAACTCGATTATATTAAATAATTGAATAAATGTGATCACCGATCAATCGGTTTGGTCCCACTTTGTGGTTTTGTGTCTTTTACATTTACACAATGTGTATCAATTGGGATTTGTTTATGTCGAATGTGTTGGCTACAATAATAACATGTATTTCTAGAATTTTTTTTTTAGTCATTTTTTCTTTCTTTCCATAATTTAAACCCTCTCTTTAGTCAATTTTTCTCAAAAATGAGTGATTTTATTTTGTATTTACTAATCGGTGGCATGAAAAAAACGACAAATTCAAACACAATCGACCATTTAAGATTCAATCTTTTCGAAAATTGTCAATTTATTTTGATTTGATTTGAATATGTATAATGAAACTGTAAAATTTTTTGATTTGACGGATATGAAATATCTTTCTTCTATTATTTTTCACGTTTTTTTTTTTTTTTACTTAATTTGTAATAATTTGTTTGGTCGATCGAATTCAATCACTGTATTCAAAATGATAAACTGAATCCAGTTCACTCAGTTCGAAAAAAAAAAAAAAATAATAAAAAACAAAACAAAAATTAATTCAAATTATTTACATTTTGTATTAGAGTCCATTAGTTTTTTCCATAAGTCAAATTGTTCATTAGCTTTAACCATATGGATACTAATCGCTTTTCGTAAATTGCATGGATTAAATGCAATGCGACGATTTAAGAATTCATTGACATGGATTCGTTTAACATTTACCAATTGTGCAACAATACCGGTTGTGAATACATCTTCTAATTTTAAATATGTTTGCTCTAGAGCTTTCAAATATAAATCACGAATAGCCGAACCACTAATCAAATAGGCGGGCCCAGTTGTAAATTGTGGAAATACCGATGGAAAATATTGCTGTGGCGACACATAATATTTTGAACGTTTATTACGTATTGGTTTCCATCTGAAAAATAAAACAATAAATTGATGACACACACATTCACCATGAAACAATTGAACAAATTATTTCGAAAAAATAAAATCGAATGAAAAAAAAAAAAAACTGTAGTGAATTGAATGATTACCTTTTTGCCAGTCTTCCATAAATGACTTTTTGTCCTTCTTCGACATGATGTTTATCAATAAATGACATCAATCGAAGTACATTGATGAACATATCATCATCAGTTTTTAATATAAATGCTGCTCTTGAGCAATATGAATCAACCTAAAGGGAAAGAACAAAGAAAATTTTAACAAATATTCATGTAAATATTGTGATTATTGTAAATTTTCGACATACCCATTCTAACGATGAAATGGTTTTTAATGTTAAATTATTGTAGCTATCTATAAATCGACCACGAATTATGTCACTGTACATATAGGATTCGGCCTCCAGCGAATCCTCAATCGATTGAATATTTGTTGCACCCAGGACGAATGCCATTGCTATGTCACGTCGTGACGCATAATGGCCCCATGTCTGAAAAATTGTGTCGGTTAGTTAAAAACAAGCAAACAGATGAATAGATACAAAAAAAAAAGTAAACAGCAGCGGCAAACAGGTTTTTTCAAATGATATGGCATAATTTCCTTTTAGTTGTCACATGATGGGGACTTCCATCATAAAAAATCATGTTTGCTTTTTTTTATTCGATAAATTATTATTATAAATCAATAAAGAGAAGAAGAAAAAAAGACCTGGCGTATGGCAAGACGTGCATCACGATGTGTCGGTGCTGACGTAATTAATATCAGCAAACCTAAATGTAAATACAGAAAAATACTTAATAATTCTTTTATCATTTTGTGGTCGTTGAATTTTGATAATTACGTATGTGTTCGCCATTATCCGAACCGCATAAATCACTATTTGCTTCAAAATGGCCAGACTCGTACATGTCACTTGTACGTATGCCATTTGCTGTATCCAAATGTGCAGGTTTTGCGGTCACATTTTGATGACTATTGCTATTGATGGCCAATGATGATGATGATGATGATGATGATTGCTTTTGTTGATCAGAAACACTTTCAGCCACTTTTCCCACAGGCATCACATTTGATATTGATGGAAACAAGGAGCCTTTACAAAAAAAAAAAAAAAAAAAAAAATAAATAAATAAATACGTAAAACCAAAAGCCATTATATAAAAATTATGTAAAAATAAAATGGAAATGTGTGAATTTTAACGGCCAACTCACTATTATTAGAAATGTTTTTTGGTTGATATATGGCCGCTGCGGCTATAGACGCTGGAAGTGATAATGACGATGATGATGGCAAATCTGATGAATTTGATCCATCACCTATGATGATCATATATATAAAGCAAAAAAGTAAAAATGAAAACAAAGAGGAAAGACAAAGAGAAAAATGAATGAAACTTGCGATTGACGTGTTTAAAAAATAAAACAGCCGATTTGATTTGGTATGACAAGAAGAAATATATGACTTACCTGCCAAATTGGCTTGCTGTACAATATTACTGACACTAAAATGCGCTAAACTATTGCTTAAATTATCATTTAATGTATTGCCTAGAAACTGTTGTTTTAATTGATCATTTGATGTATCAATTGCATTTCCAGATGGCATTACTAATTTGTTGCTATTATCAATACTATTTTTATCATCAATTGCATTGCTCTGGAATGTATTGTCATTGCTGATGGCCGTATCTGCATCCGATATTGATGACACCGATATTGGCATATGAAAACGTTGTGACGTTGGATATCTTTCCATTGTTTGATTTGCATAATATGATGTATATAAGAATATTGATAAGCCCACAATAATCAATAGCATAACTAATCGAAGCAGGCGATTATGCTGAACAAAATTTGGTGTAACAAACATTTTCATTTCGCGTTTCGTTTTATACTAAAAACAAACAAATAAAAAACCTTTTGTCAATCTTAGTTGAGAATGTGTGCAATAATTATCAAACGCTCGTTGAATGGTGTGCGTTGAATTTTTATATATTCAAATTTTGTAATCTTTTGCAATGTGGCTCAAAGTACAGTCTCATTCACTTTCAAATTGAATGCTATCGGTAATGATAACAACGGCGTCTGCAAACAACAACAAAAAATCGATAATATTGTATTATCTTGAAAAACAAATTTATGTTTTTTTTTTTCACACTTGTCAAATATAATGAACATTGTTGCAAAAACGATTGTTATTTACCTTAAAATTTATGGATCTTGTGTAAATTGCTTTGGATTTTCCTGCACCTATCAAGCGTATCCAAATTGTCGAATACTTGTGAGGTTTTCTCATTATATCTGCATTTATTAACGTAATCAATATTTTAGTTATCGCAATCGTATGAATTTCCTTCGTTATCTTCTTGTCGTGCAGTTAATTCAACGGAATTTTTTTTTTTTACATTGAAACTTGCAAACTGTCGCTACATTTGTTGAATAATTATTGATAATATTTCACTTTCTTTTTCTCTCTCTTCAATGGGCAATTATCCTGAAAAAATTGAAAAAAAAAAAGAAAAATACATTAAAAAGGTGATTTTGGTAATAAAAAAAAATTCAGAAATTCGTTTTAAATATTGTTTTTTTTTTTAATGCGAAAAGAAATCACAATTTTTCGCGGTCTTTCAAAATGATCAACAAAAGTTATTTTAAGATCTAATTTATACATTTTCATAATTCATACAAACAGTGTTTAAATTGTTTTATTTAATTTTACATTTACCGAAAACGAATTTTTTGAAGCATTATTTTTCGATTTATTTTTAGTCGTAATTTTGGAGCGGAAAATCAAAGTTTTCCAATTTAATTTCTAAATACTCAGAGTAGAAAAAATTTCACACTGCAAAAAAAAATAAGTCGAAATTAGATTGTGTTCCGAATTTACATTTTAAAAACTCATTAACCAATTTTCCAATATAAATGTGAGCAATTTACAACAAAGACGAAAATAAAAAATTCATTCACTGAATATAATCAATTAAATGGATGAAGATTGAAGATCAAATGTTTAACAGATTTTTTTTTTATTTAATTTTATCGATCAAGTGAAAGCATTTTAATTTCAAAATGTTTGATGGTGCTAAACAAATCGATCGATGTTTGTATTTTCTATTATTTTAAAGTCAACAACAAACCTAAGCAAGCTTAAGATGGCAATTGTAATTTTCACATTATTTTTTTTTTTTTTCTCTCACACAAACACACACACACACACACACACATACAATTATAGCACTTTTTGTATAATTATTTATTTATTTTTCAATTTTGTAATGAACGACGCAAATTATTTTAATACATTAAATGTTGTCTGTGTGAAAAAAAATGACCTCAACCACATAGAAGAAGCAAAGCAAAACCTTGCAAACTTGAATGAATAATATGTCAGCACAAGGTTCTATTTGTAAAATGAACGGAAAAATATAACAACATTATTTGAAAAATTCACAATTCTCAGTTCACAATTCACATGTGCATTGTGAAAATAATATGAAAAAAACAAAAAAACTTTTAGCACACAGATAGATGAAACAAAAAACTTGGTCTCTGGTGTGTGATTTGATGAGGATAACATGTTAAGTATACGAAAAATATCCACGCCCTTCTATTCCATCTAGTTGACGATAATCAACTGACATTGCTAACAATCATCATTTCACAGGAATACCGAAGATTTGACTTTAATATGCTAATAATTAGTAAATTTGTGTTAGCGTTCGTTATTTTTCTTTTCTCTCTCTCTCTCTCTCTCTCTCTCTCTCTCTCTCTCTCTTCTTTCTATTTGAATATTCGATTTGCAATCATGCAAAAGAGCTCGAATTTGTGTGTGTTTTCGGTGTTGTTGTTGTCCGATTTGTATTTGCTGATATCAAGTATTTGTCTTTATTGTTTTTGTTCTGAATTTTAATTCCATTGAAATTAAAATGAATTTCCTCAAAGTTCAAATTTTTGGTTTAAAATTCTTCATGTTTTGTTTGGTTGTTATTCACTTCATTTTTGAATTTTATAAGGTTATTTAGCCTGTTTAGATTTTTCTTTAATTCTCTAGTTAGTTCATTAATCGACAAAAACCCAGATAAGGTTGATTATTATTCAGTTGACTGACTGATGTAAGCCTATAATATTATATTCTATAGTCATGTAGAAAATTTAACAAACAATGTTATTCTTTTTAAGAATGGATAATAAAAATAAAAATGGCTTAGGGATCATAAGAAATTTATTATATTGAGTTAATCTTCCGCAGCAGTTGATAAAACAAAGACAAAAAAAAAAGAAAAATCCACATATACATACACACAAACGTAAAATAATCTTTGGTCAATTTAGCACAAATGTGATTCAAATTATGTTCATCATGAGATTTATTTGATTTGATTATGCGATGGAAAGTGTAGCTCATGTTTATTCTTGTGTTTACTTCATAACACCATATTATGTAAATATGATCTGAAGAGGTGAGAGAATAAAAAAGAATGAGAGAGAGAGAGAGAGAGAGAGAGAGAGAAAGAGAGATTATTCATTTGTTTTTCCGTTATTCTATCCTTAGCAAAAGTCAAAGTTTTCATATAACAATGTTTTTTCGGAAAAATGATAAGCATCCATAAGTCATAGGCCATTAATCTTTTGAATTAAGTAAATGTTCTGACGGAATATATGGTGTTTGTTTCTTTTCGATCCAATGCCTCAGTTCATTTGCTTTGTTTTGCGTGTATATAATTGTAAAAAAGACGCAGTAAAAATCTGTGTATACTGTATATAATTAAGAAAAAAAAAGTTAAGTGTAAAATGCACAAAATTAAAGGAAAACAAGAAGAAAGAATAAGAAATTACAAATTAAAGAAACAAACAAACAACGCAACCCAACAACAACATTTAAAACGACAAATCGAACAAGATCATATAAGAATGGAATTTATTAACGCATAAAAATTACACGTTGTAAGTGGAAACGCAAACGAATGTAATTGATGGCATTTTTCATTATTTTGCTATTTAATATTCTACATCGCCATCATCATCATCATCATCATCATCATATAACATCATCATCATCATCATCATACGATCGTAAACATTCAAAGTGATCCAATCAAATTCAGGGCATATTTCAATGGATAATTGTTATATTTTACGATAATATTCTATTGAAAATGAATACAATAAAAAAAAATAATTGCAATTGAATTTCTTTGAAAGTGCAATTATTACGTCAAAGAAATACTTCGTAATTGATCTTAAGTCAAATAAAGCATGTCGTTGAATTATCGTCTTAAAAGAACATTATTTAAACACAAAAAAAAAAAACTTTCATTTTTTTTTTTTTTTTTTTTTTTTTTTTGTATCTCGCAACACTTTGGCTGTCAACCAATTGATATCAATTCATGCTTTATATTTATATTTTATATAGTATCTAATGTCTCGTAATGACTATGTAAGCCTATAGATCAACTCACGTGCACTAGTTGTCAAGGTGACGTATTGTTATGAATATAACACTGTGAAAATTGAGATAAATTAATAATTTGTTTCTTACAAATATGAAATAAAAGAGCCTCTTGTTATCTGATCTAATATATGTTTGTCGAAAAAATGTCACCGCAACAACACAAAAAAAAAAGAAGAAAAGAAAAAAAATTATATGTAAAATGAGTCGGGCGATTTATTGAAGCAAAACAAAAATTGGTTTGCAGATAGAGTTGAAAAGAAAAAAAAACTATACGAATTATATGTCGAGCAGTGAATTTGATATAGTTATCGTGTTGCAGTACATAACTAACTGAAACATCAATTGCCACACATGGCTTGTCTATGCACGAAAGCTGAAGCCAACGCAAAAAAAAAAAATACGTTCGCGTGCGTAGTTATGAATTTAACCAGAAAACATGCCCTGAATTAAAATATGCTGGAAAAGTTAAGGAAAAATCTGTTTTGCGCATCACTTACAAATCCTGTTAATGTGTACAAATAAGTGTGAATTTCGTAAGAAAATATTTTGTTATTCATTTTGCCATGAGATGCAAAACTAGTTCTAATTGTTTCTTTCGTTCGAGTTTGTGTTCGAAAAGTGCGAAAATGTGTGTGTGTGTGTGACTACCGATCCGCAAAGCATTTTGTTATAGCCATCATCATTTACTGATCATCTTAAATGGCATGCGTGTCGTATTTATTACAACCAATTGCAATGCAAATGAAATTACTTTAAACGCAGAAGTACATACAAAAACAAACACGTTTTACATAATAATATCAATTAAAATATAGTCCAGAGAGTAAAATAAGCCGTTTTTCTGCGTAATTTCGGTACTCAAGATTTCATTTCGGTAGTCAAAATTCCCATTTTCGGTAGTCCAAAATTTCGACGAGAAATCTAAAAAAGGAATTTTGAAAACCAAAATGAAATGATGGGCATAATATTTTGGATTTCTAAAATAATTAATACCATTTATTATACATTACATATGTTTTTTAACAACTTTGGAATAAAATAATAACAAATATTTTCAAATTTCAAACTGAAGACCTTTTTTTTTTTTTTTTTTTTGCTCTTTCATTTCAAACTGGAGACTTTTTTTTTTTACTTTTACTAGTCAAACGAAACGGAATATTTCGGTAGTCAAACCAATTCCTTATTTTACTCTCTGATATAGTCTAATAATAGAGAGAAAAAAAAAACACAGAATTTTTTACGTGAAAAAACTAGTCACGGATGTACGTCTTTTTGACATTTTTGTGATTTTATCAAAAACCATGTGGTTGAAATCATGAGCATTTTTATTTTTTTGTTTTTTTTTTGTTTGTTGAATGTTTATCTTTATCAGATATTTTGCTCTTTGTACGATCCATATAATAAATTCATGTCGCCTGACTTAAATGACGCACTTTAAGACATACACTTTCAAACTAAATCTTTTATGAAATTAATCACTAGAGTTAGTTGGTTGCCATTTGTCTATTATTCTTATCGATTAACATTCTTTAGATCCGTTTTACGTACTGCAAATTGTCGGAAATAAAATGATGATAATATCATAGAAATGAAATAATTTCATTTTCACTTGACTTGAATTTTATAATCTGGCATCCGGCATCGTTTGTAAATTGAAGTAGTAAAAAAGAACGAATATGATTTTTGTGTATGTAATCGAAATTCATAATATAATCCCTGATTTCAATAGTGTTTATTGATTTCTTTTTGAGGAAATTCGTGTGAGATCTGTGTGTAAAAACAAATTCTTCACACTCTAGACACAATTTATGAGCAATTCAAAGTGAATTTTATGAATAGCAAAATTGAAATGATGACGCCATGTAGCATGTATTAATTTCAAAGGAAATTAAACTCCATTTTTTTTTTCTTTTGAAAATGAGCGCATACTAAAATTAAGATATTTCCACAATTTATCACGATGAATTTAAAAATTAATCGTTTGATTAATTTATAAAAATTACCCATTTTCTCAAATCAAAAATCGAAGGAAGCAGTAAAGTAATCAACTAAATTGCTATCACCTTATATTTTTTGTTTTCTAAAAAAAACTACTCTTTGTTTCAACCAAGAAAAAAAAGCATTCAGACCTGAGTCTTATGATATATTTAGAAAGAAAGAAAAAAAAAACCTGATGATTCATTGAATAATCACGACACATTAGGATAAAACTACTTGTGGTTTCAATTCCCATAGATTTTCTAGTGATGATTAATTCACGAACGACCATGACAAATGACAACAGTCAATCTGCTACCTGTCCAATGGATATAATCATCACTTGAATCGATAAACACTAAACTCAAGTAATGACCGTTCAAAATAATTATAATCGATAAAATTGGCAATATGAATTTGCCAATTTGAATAATTCCAACAATATCGTTAATAATAAATGCATTTCGTTATGATGCCATGTTTGGAATATTATTTATTTATTAGCATATTAACAAGTATGTAATATTTGAAAGGTTCAGAGGAAAAATGTCATACAGAAAAATACCGCAGAAAAATGATGAAAATACTTATATGTCACTTATTTGGAACACATTTTGCATATAAAATACTTCATTTGCCACTTGTTTTATTCATTTTCCCACGGAACTTTTCTGTATGACATTTTCCCTCTGAACGCTACATTTATAGCTGCATCTATCGAATTTTGTGATCATCAGTAATAACAACAATAAAACAACCGATAATTTAGTTGATAACAGAATAAAAACCTATCGAAAAAAGAAAAAATGAATAAAAAAATAAAAACAAACAGCAGCCAATTCAAATTGACCCTCTTTAAATGAAAGTAAAAACAAAAACAAGAGACGAGAAACAAAAACAAGAGACGAGAAACAAAAACCGTCGAATCTGTGCAAACATTGTGTTGTACGTGTATTTTAATGAATAAAGTCTGGTTAAATGATGACAAAACAAAAAGAAAAAAGAATACAGTAATTTAAAATCGGTAGCGATCTGAATTTTGGATATCAACCGGTACAAATGCGATTAAGAGAAATAAGATTATTGAAGCGTTCAGTAGTGAATATCATCATTATACCGGTAGCGAAAAATCGAATGAGCGAATATGCGCGCACGCAAACATCTACATTACATTTACATTTATATAACTTAATCACAACGAAAACAACTGAAGCTAATATTTAACAAAAGGTAATGCCGTAATCGACGCGCTTTGGTCAGATGTGACGGCCAAAGCAAAACAATTAACGCGCACACATACGAATATACATACATACTCGTTGAGGGCCACAATAATAATCGCATTGTAATCAAGCTAATCAAAGTTCGACTCGTCTTCATGCACGTTTTATACCATTACTTCATTCGAAATCCTTGAAAATCGACATATTTGTCGTGTATTGACATTCCAACAGATGAAACAACCACCACCACCACCAACATCAATACAATAAATCCATACGCATATATAGAATTTTAATTCGTTGATGCTCTTTGTTCGTGTATGAATCAAAATTGCTTTGTTTCAATATTTTATGCCATAGCGAATCACGACGGTGTTCACATCAATGATTGTCAATCATGAAAATGTTAAACGTTTATTGCAATGTGATGAATGCTATGGAATTATATTATTTTTTCCTTCTTTTTTTTATTAATGCAAAGAAATGAAGATGAACCGAAGCCTAAAATATGCTGTTTAGTACTTAAGCTTGGATTTTAATGGTCAATCCAACAACTGGCTTCTCTTAACTTGTTTACCGGAAATATTGATAGAAAACAAAAAACCAAAAAAAAAAAAAAAAAAAAAAAAACACAGATTTTAGCCGATTACTGTTCATTTTGGCATTTTGCTTTTGCGTTTTGCCTTTTGCTTCTGCTACAGCATAATTATATAAATACTGTCATTCAACAGAATTTATCAGAATGCAATTATTTCTTCAAGTTTTTTAATGAATTGGCTGACGAACATAAATTACATTAAATTTGATTGAGTGCCAACTGAAATGTTAATGTCGCTTTCAATCATTTCAGGAAATTGAAAATTTGATTTATACACATTGAATATTTAATAATTAATATTTTGTAATAAGTTTTTCTCCTTTTTTTCGGTTTTGTTGTCGTTGCTGTTGTTGGTCTTGTTGCTGCTGGTGTTGTCGCTACTTTAAATGGTGACAGCGTTGATAATAAAGCATGAATTGAAAAATGGCATGAAATGCGAAACGATAATAAAATATTTTTTGTTCTTCTCGTTTGATTATTTATTCAGTCATGATATACGAACTACATGAACCATGCGCCATATTTTATATACAATTCTTACTTCCATACACTTTATATGACACTTTTGAATAATTTAACGACCATTTCTGTTCGATATTCAAATAAATAGTGATAATGATGGTGATGATGACGATGAATGAAACTCTTTTAAAAATAATGATACGTTCTACTTTCCATAATAATTAGCAAAGATTGAATTTGTGGTTTTTTGTTTTTTTTTCCTCCCGACGATGGGACGACGTTGATTTTCTTGTGTAACGGAGTGGCAAAGATGGTTCAAATAATTTCAACTGATACCTTAGACACTTTGGTTTGGTTTTTTGTTTTTTTTTTTCTTTTTATTGTCGGCTTTAGTTTTATGTTAACATTTTGGTTTGGATTTAATTTTATGGTTGAGGTGCACCTCATTGGATTATCGAGCACGCATATAAAATGCTAGACAAACATATCTATGTGTTATTGAATTGTTTTAATTTAGAAATTCAGGTCGTTTCGAAATTATGATTACGTCACAATTTGTGCATAAGTAAATGTGAAAATTCTTATCCAATTTTTGCGAAAGTTTTTTTCTTACCGACAATGAAAATAAAATCTACCGCAATATTAAGCTTCATAATAATAATAAAAAAAAATAATCGATAAACCGCTAACACAAATTGAATAATATTCCAAAAAGAAATTGTGCATTTTGTTAAGAATTTGTGAATGAAATGTAAACATTGTTGACCAACAACAACAACAACAACAACATTTTTTTTCACTCTCTAAAAATGATACTCAAATTCATTAGTTGCAAAATATTTGCAAATGCAACAAAACTGTGATAACAAAAAGAAAAACAATATTTATAAACACTGACCGAAAATTCATCGAATGTTGTTGATGGCACTTTTTCCGTATAAAATGCATGAAATTCTTCCTGATCTGGCCGTACTGCTGAAGTTCTTTTTAAGCATTGAAGAGCAACCGATAAAAAAAACATCGAAAAAAAAAAACGAAAACAACAACCATTGGCCACTCAAATCACATTCTTGAAAATCTTTATTTTTTTGTTTTTTTTTCTGTTCAATTCTACGTATTTCTTTTTGATTGGCATAAATTGTTAGCCATTTGTTGACAACAACAAAACTAAATCAAAATAGCACATTCACTTCCAGCAAATAAAATGAAATGGAAGAATCACAACAAGACAATGATGATAAAAGAAAAAAAAAAGAAATATAACACGTACACACAATTTCACCCGAAATATTTAACTGGTAGCCGGATTTTAATTAGAAACATAAAAAATTGATTAGATTAGCCAAAGTCTTTAGTAGTCAAAATAAATCACATGTAAAAAAAAATTATGCTTTAATATACATAGTAATGTATCACACAATATTCGCGAACGAGACAACATTTTGCATGTCGCAAACTGATTTAATCCGAGCAGAGGATGAACGAAAAAAAAGAAACACACATGAATTCAATGAGTCGCGCTGAAATGACTTTTCATATGAATCGAAACCAAATATACGCACAAATACAAAGACAATTCGATTCGAATACATTGACATAAAAAAAATGTACTGGGCAGAACAGTTGAACAACGTCGACAACAACAACAACAACAACAACAACAAAAACTACGGCAACGACGGTAGAAGTAGCAGCGCATATACGGAACCAACGTTGACGTCGATACCGACGGATTGTATAAAGACAGTCCAAAGCGTCTGTTTGTGTAAAAGTGACAAACACACACACACACACACACACACACACACACACTCACACAAATGCAACACACTCTATCCATGGAGAGCATAACATATTTAAGCATGTTGGCATTGTGCGAACGAAAAAAGAGATTTGCGTATGTGGTAACAATTGCGCCGCTTATGTACAAACCAAACGGAATGTTGGAATAATGTCATTGTGTGAACGTTCGAATGAAAATTAGTTTCCTGTTTTCGATGAAACGATATTTTTTTTTTTTTTTTTTTAATTTTTGTTAGGGTGATTTATCATCGAAACAAACCAGATCTAACCAGACCAAATGGAATAACGAAATATTTGGGTTCCTTTCTCAGCTGGTGGTGAAAATAAATTATGCCAAAATGATGATGTCTGCACCCAAAATACCTTAGCCATATAACTTTTGGCATCATTTGATTATAATGTGAAGAATAAATATGCGTCGTCGTTTTGGCCGTTTGGGCTTTTAGCGCAATTTTTCAAAAATAAACTCTTGTTGAGATATTAAGTAATTTTTCTCCTTGTTGTGGTTTTCTTTTTCGAAAAAACCTTAAAAATATATCTTATATTCTACGTTATAAACATAAATATAATGTACGTATCTCATTGTAATATCAAACTACGTAGAAAACTGAGAACACACATCTACACGCATCTATGCAGATTTAAATGTCAATATGCATACACCATCGAACATACTAGACAAGTATGCGAACAATACGGGCCACTCTTTCTTTCGCTCTCATAATCTTTGTTTCGAAAAGTCAAAAATTTCAACACCCATGACATGCTTTGCGGTCGCTTCATTTGTATGGTGTGTGTGTGTGTGTGATGTGGTACCATTTGATAGCATACATGTGAATGCTTCGATTTTCGTTTGCATTTATTCGTTTATTTGTATTTCTTCATGTTTATTTTTTTCCCTTTTTTTCTTCATTTTCATTTTATTTCTCTTCTGGATATTGCGCAATTGTTGGTTTTGAACCAACATCGACTTTTATGAATTGTATGGCTCGCGCGAATATTCAAACCATGATTGAAGGCATGTATTAAGAATTAGCCGCTAATTAAATGGGAACAGGTGCAAATGAACAAAAAAGACAATGTTATTTATCTCGATTTTTCTGCTCTTTTTTTTCATTATTTTCAACATGTATCTGCGTTTTTTTTTATAATGCATTTCCCTCTTGTATTTTCGTTTGAAATTTGCGGAAAATTACTATCATGACATTTTCATGCGAAACGATCGTCGAACGTGCGAATTTGAATTGATCATTGTATAAATATCATTTTGGCTTGAGTACTCTTAGCCATTTCAATTCATTTTACACTTGTACTGTTGGCCGATCATTTCGGAAGTAATTTTTATGTTGATTTTTTCTGTGACATAACATTTTAAACATCACATTATGTTACGTTCATGTAATGAAGAAGCCACTTAGTTGGAGGAAAAAAAGATGTCCAATGAGTTTTATAATGAGTTCCACTCAATAATGAACAGATCTTAAAATATGCTGGCCGTGATTTGAGAGCTGTAATGAAAGCAAAACAACACGCATCAATCGACCTTAATTTAATGAACAAAGGCACACACAAAGAGAGAAAGATAGAGCGAGAGAGAGAGAGAGAGAGAGAGAGACGCATCCAAAATTATATTTCGAAAGGAGCTCGTGGCCAATGTATAGGCTTTCAAGTGAACCTCTTGGGTAACGAATATCCGTCGAGTGTTTGTTATCAGATTTATTATCCATTATTCGTGGATAAGTTTTTCCCCTAAATTTACTATTAGTTTGACAAAGGAAGTTTTCTTTCTCTTTTTCTCTGTCACTCTTGCTGTCATTCTCTTTGTTGTCTGACTATTTTGATGATAATTTCAATTTTTCAGATTCTCTCTCATTTTAGTCGGCAATAGGTTTTAGTTCAATTTTATTTAGCTTTTTAAGCGATCTTGAGCATTTCAGGGCAAAACGGAATTCTTTGCAACGAATGAGCGCACGATTTTGTTTTTTTTTTTTTTTTCGTTTCTCTCGCATTGTTATTTTGGTTTTCATTATGAGCTCGGGCACAATTAAACATACTAGAATTTGTAATGATTATTAATAACGACCACGATATAATTACTTTTCATGAGTTTAATCAATTTTTCGTTTGGAATTAGAAAAGCAATTTTGTGAAATTCGAATTCGCTCACGCAAGTACTAAGTTTTCTATTTTGTTTTTCGATTTCATATTTTGTTCGTTTTTATTATTTTTTTTTTTTCCTCTCTAGTCGCGAATGTATGAAAATCTTCCTGTGCTATGCTTACGGTATCCATATCGATGATCACTTTTGACTTTTTCCTGTACACGCGAATCGAGAAATCGACTCACCCGGAACCAATCGATTGATATCGCATATGAACACCTCCGCTCCGTTTCAGTCCACCTACCCCCCTCCTTCCAGATTGTATGTGTGTATATTATTAAATGAAATGACAAACGATTTATCTTTTTTCCCTTGTCGTTAGACCAAACCACCTGTGGAATTTTATACGATATAGAAAAAAGAACATGGCTTACGAGAGAATGAAAAAAAAAAATAAAATTGTAGTGCATTTTGGCAAATAATAATAAATGCAAAGTATCTAGTGAAAATCCACGATGCAGAGAAATTCAGTCAGTCGAGCTGTTACTGTTGATGCATGACAACCGATATTATCTAACGATTAAAATGAAAAGTTTTCCATTTGAACGCATGATTCGTAACGGTACATATTGTACTATATATAAATATATAGATATGCGCATTTTACAGACTTAATGCCAATATTAAAGATGATTATGAAGTGAGTGTGCATCGCATATAATTATGCATCATTTTATTACCAATCAAAATGCATTCAGCGCTCAGAATATCTCCGAGTGGTTTTCTGCTGTTAAAGTGAAAAACGTCGAAGAAAACTATACAGTAAATCACACACACAATGCATATATATATATATATATATATATATATATATATGTGTGTGTGTGTTTCAACAGAAAGTGAAGCGAAAATTGCGTACACACTGCATGATAATGAAATGGAAATGATGAGCAAGAAATGAAAATCGAAATCACTCAAAACAAAACATAAAAAAGAAAAAAAAAAAGAAAAAAACAAAATATGATCATTATCATCGCAAATGACGAAACAAAGTAATAAACCTTTTGGCTGTGCATTAGATTGGTGTATTTCAAATGCCTACTTCGATAAAGATGAATTACAGAAAAACATGATTTCCACTTTAGTTAAACTTGTTACTCGTGCCACTATTCTGTATTTGGGCCTGATGATTTCAATCAGGTTCGTGTAATGAGCGAGTTGCATTATATGTTTGGGTTCGCTATTTGTAGGCGTATACGCTGAAGACTCTTATCGCGCGCGCCACTCAATGCAATTTCATGTGCGTCAGATCTAGCCTCATTTTTGTTGTTGTTGTTGTTGTTCATGTATTTTTGATCTGCTTCATATCGTATATCGTCTGATGTTTAGTGTATGCTTATATTGTTTGATATTTGTTTCATCAAAAAATTGAAAAACAAAAGAAAAGAAAAACACTTTGGTTTCAGTTTAATCTTACTCGATTTTATTATTTTAGCATTTGGATTTTCAGTTGACTGATTGAAACAGAAAGCTAGAGCAAAGTGAAAGATAAAAGAAATTGAGATTCAATTTTGTGAAAAGAAGAATTGACGTTGCCACAAGAAATCAATTTGCCATGAACAATATAAAACAAATGCACAGAACGAGAGAGAGAGAGAGAAAGAGAGACTGGTTGTTATTGTTGCGCAGTTTAGCAATTTAATTTCTTTCAATTACAATGATTTTGCATAACAATTATAATGTTGTGGTCGAAACAAGTTGATATTTCACAATTGGATTAAAGTTCCTTGATGATCACACAATGTGCGCGCGCGACAACATTGAAATAAACACAAACACAATGAAGCACATTGACAATGATAAAAAATGATTATCAAATTACCTTTTGTTCATCATAATATGCCAACTGAATGTTTTGAATTATCAGAATTATCGAATGTTGAACCAATAAATTTGTACGAAAACTGGTCGATTGTATAGTAAATATTTTCATAAAAATCTCTCATATTCTCTCTTGGTTTTCTTTTATAATTTTCTTGATTCACAAATTTACACTAAATTTGAACTCACTTGATGTCACACCATTTCGAATCGAAATGTTCATAAATTAAAATACACATTTCAAATATACATTTGAATACATCATTTCAAATTTTTTCTTGAATAATTTTCTTTTTTTCTTTCTTTCTCTCTCTCTCTCTCTCTCTCTCTCTATTTTTGCATTTAAATTGCTTAGCAATCACTTTCTGACCATTTCAATTAAATTTAAAAGTGAAGACACTCATTTAAATTGATTTAAAGCAGTCTCTTAGCGTATATAAGAAAAAAAAAACCAACAACACACAAACGATTGACCGTTGATGAGTGCAACAACAGCAGCAACGTTGATCATCATAAAATAATGCCAAAAGTAAGAATAGAAATACACACAATTGTAGCACGTCTGCTCAGCTATGAGCAACACAGCACACTGTAGCACTGATTCAATAGTTTGGCTTGTGCCCGTTTTGTTAAATCGTCATACATTTTGTTTTTGCGCTTAGCAGATATTATTGCTGTTGAATCTCTGTTAAATCCATTCTCATCTATCGGTCGCATGTATATGTATATCTATCGGTGGCTTGTGAATAAAAAGCGATTTTTTCTTTTATTTCTTTTACTCAATCTTTATTCTGTCTTCATGATCGTAATGAATCGGTCGGTCGGTCGGTCGATCGATCGGTCAGACAGAAGACAACCAATGAAAAGCACAACATAGACATAAAAAAAATACAAACAAAGTGATTAGATCTTATTTGTTTATTCACATGAGCTTAATCTCTATCTAGTTTTTTTAGACACTTTTGTTTCTATAAATATGTTGGCCATTTGATATGACTCTTTTTTAACGGAACGTTTGGATAGATCAAATGTGTATGCATTTTATGTACAAAAAAGCTTTTTAACAATAATGCGAATCCATTCGATTGGATATCATATCGTTTAAGTTAGCAATTATGTGAGATATTGATATCTTTATGTAAAATTAAATACCATCTGGATATCGTTCAAAAACAGTTACATATTTTTCGACTTCAGAGAAATTCAGCATGTGTAGAAGTGAAACTGTATTATTTGCTATATTTTTTTCTATCGATTCCATAAATTCATTGTAAATTATCATTTCAAATATACAATTTCGATCAATTCAATTATAGTTGATCATCAAAATGATGAACGGTGTATATTTGCACCAATTTACCGTTAGAGCACCACATAATTGCTGCATGAAGAAGAAGAAGAAGATGAAGAAAAAGAAAAAAAAACCAACATTGTGATGAAAATATGCTGTTTTAAAGACACTTTGACAAAGTGAAAGGCGGAAATCTGCATTCAAAACGAAAATAATAATGATTGAATTACAAATTGTTCAATGCGTTCATGTTCGTTAGATGGCAATACTTGTGCTGTTTGTGAATTAATCGCGAACCGTTAAAGATAAATCCAAAAACAAGCTTTGGAGTGGTGAATGTAAATGTTGGGTGTTTAATTGTTTTAATGAGGGTACTAGAAAATAATACAAAAAAAAAAAAAAAAAAAAAATGTGCAAAATGAAGCATGGAAAAGGCTCATTGTTAAACGCTAACCACAATTTAACAAAGTACGAAAGCTCATCTGAGAATCATCACTTCAGAGAAAGCAAAATGATTGGACAATTTATAAAATCTTCTTCGCTCGAACAGATGTGTTAATCGTACCATTTTCGCACACAGTTTTTCTTACAGTTTTCTACTAAATATATTTTCGTTTGGCATTATTTGAAATAAAGAAATTGTTCGCGCGGCACATTTTGCGAAACGTTCAGAAACAATTTCTAACCAAAAATTGAAAAGAAAGAAAATATGCTGTGCAAAGTTTGTGCGATTAACATCTCAAAAAAATGTAAAAATAGATTTTATCACGATTTTAAAGATTAGCAAAAACGAAAAAAAGTTGTTAAATTATTATTTTTTGGATATTTGTGGCCAAATCAGTGAAGCAAAGTGCACGAAGTACCTACTACGTGCCCACATGTACTTCGGATGACCAGTGGTCGCAATCGGAGTGAAATACTTACTCACAATAAAACAAACACAATATTTTAGGCAAAATGGAGATCTTTTGGTATTTTTTTTATTGATTCCTAATGAAATAAATTCACCATTACGACAACGTTTGTGATCACAAGCACAAATACTGAACAGAAATATCCCGCTAAAAACTATTGCTAAGACTTTCAAGTTAATTTTAATATTGTTGAGAAAAGTACTTTTTGAATCAGTGCTAGCGGATGGAATGAATAATTTCCTTTTATTATGATGCAAATATAGAACACATTCGTTTATTTAGCAAGTGAAAAATATAAATGCACATCTGATTTCGCAGTTCATTTTTGAATTTCTTCATAAATTAGCAGACTTGACTAGGTCGATTAATTATATTTGTGTTGAAAAATAATATTTTTTTTTTTTCTATGCACTGTAGCAGTGACACTGCTATTGCATCAATCATGGTAGATTTCCGCCTTTAAATTCAAAAGGCAAATAAAAATAATAAAATTCCAAATTGATTATTAATTACGTACGCTAGATGGCAGTACATCATTCATCACATGGGTTGATGACATTTTACATTTTATATTTTCAGTTCAGATGATATACAAATGATATACAAATGATATTGTTATGAATATATTCTTCACTAATTTGTTTATTTATCATTTTATTTTATCATTTTTCAAGACTAAAATCTATCACATTGTAATTTTCCATAAACATTTAAAATGATTTATTTAGTTAATTTCATATTTATGGTTAATTTACATGTGAAATATATCGGTCAATCGGGCAATCCGAAAAATTCCCACATTCAATTTCACAAATGTGTGAATGTGTATTAAATGAACATGTGAAAAGAGAGGGAAAAACCTTATGCGTTTTTGATGTGCACACACAGTTTGCTGCGACTACAAAGTACAACGTTCAATGTTCAACATTTATATCGTTCTCATTTGTGCTTGCATATCATTCAACAATGTTATACATATAACTGTCTCGCTTCATTGTTCAAACTGGTTCTACGTTCACTTTTTATTCTATTGTATCGCATTAAACGAGTAAAGTCCCTGCTGATGTGAGGTTGTGTGTATATTGCTAAACTTTTAGCACAACAAATCTCACATTTTGTGAAAAAATAAAAAAAAAAAAAAAATTAAAAAAAAAACTAAAAAAAAACTAAAAAAATCCTTTAAAAAAGTTGTAACACAAAAAAAATCGAAAAATAGTAGTTTAAAAATCATACATAAAAAAACATCGTGTGTGACTGTGTACTATTTTGAAGGGAAAAAAACGTACGTGCAGTATTTAGATATTAAAAATTTTTTTAGATTGTCAAGCAAAACGGAAAATCACATTCCAACATTCTACTGATTATACGCCGTTCATTTTTATTAGCTTTAAATTTTGATTTGAAAATCATTTTGGTGGCCGAATCACCAATACATTAAATCATTCGTCGTCGAAATGTGTAATATATATTTTTTTTTTTCTTTTTTTTCTGACTATTTTTGTCTCAGTGTGTCTCATTCTATCTCATTTGCATGGATGACAAGACACCGTAATCGAGGCGAAATTTTAGAAAGAGAGAAAATAAAATATGATTTCTTCGATTTTTAAGCATCAAAACATAGTTAAATAATTTGACAATTATTTTAATTCGATTTCTTTTTTCTTTTTTTCTTTTATTCATTTGAATTTTTTGGATGATCACCGCCACTGTCATGTCGCCGCTATTAATGTTGCTGTCATTTTTGACTCACTTGGACTTAACGAATTTAATTTGTGTGTTAATTTTTTTTTTTTTTTTTGTGTAAAAGCAGCGAAATAAAGAAGGGAAATCACAATGGCGTCACTTTATGTAGGCGATTTGCATGCGGATGTCACTGAAGCAATTCTGTTCGAGAAATTTTCGACGGCTGGACCAGTTTTGTCGATCCGCGTTTGTCGTGATGTTATTACTCGTCGTTCCCTTGGATATGCCTATGTCAATTTTCAACAACCGGCTGACGGTAAGCATGCAACAAACATTCCATGGATTTAGATTTGATTTGATTTGTATTTTTTTAATTATTATTAGCAAAATTTTCTTTTGATATGAATCGAAATTTGGTATCATGATAAGAATCATATGAATTTAATATGTAAGAAAAATTCGACCTAAAAATGTTTATATACGGCAAAATAACCTAGTAGCCTATGCAATATTGCGGTGCCATGTGGTGTCGTTTTTAAGCATATTTCATTTTATTTTTGTCAGAATTTTATTTTTAATTTATTAGGACATGGAATTTTTTTTTTTGTTTTTTTTTTTTTTTTTTTTTTTTAATTTTTTAAAAAAGAAAAATTAATGTTGTTCCATAAAATGCATTACAATGCCCTGCAATGTATAATTTCATAACATCAGTACGATTCTCCGTGTGTCACTCATTTTGAACACGTGTACCATTTTTTTTGTGCCATTCATTTAGCGCCCTATAGAAAGCTATATTCCGACGTTTTCTCTTAAGTTGAAATACATGGCCGCCATCTTTTATTTTCACATCGGTCTCTGTACATTTGTGTATACATTCACTTAGTCATTAGTTCGTTGATTTGGTCGTTCGCTCATCAGTTCACACACACATAAATGTATCAACAGAGAGATAGAGCGAGACACACATACAAAGGCGCACGCGTACATTATACGCACAATACCGACATTTAACATGCATGGAACAATGTGTATACATATATATATATATATATAGCAAATAACCATATGATTCACTCGTCGGTTTTGTGTTTACAAAGACAACTGTTGTAAGCGGTGAACAAATTCCGTATGGAATTTTTTTTTTTTTTTTTTTTTCTTCGT
Organism: Resseliella maxima; assembly: GCA_029041755.1. NCBI lineage: Eukaryota > Metazoa > Arthropoda > Insecta > Diptera > Cecidomyiidae > Resseliella > Resseliella maxima. The sequence continues at coordinate 243,904 of JAQOWM010000270.1, forward strand.
CGTCGTCGGAATTAAATTTTTCCATTCATCACAATTAACTGAAATGCATTACTGCTCATGATGAATCATGAATTTACGCAACACAATGGAGTGCGATATGATAAAAATAAATGATTTCGGGTAAACAACGATCACGGTCATTATATAGTGCATAGCAAAGGGTCTTGATACGCTTTGACTCGCTTCGAGCAATTTAAAATGCGATAACAAAAGTAAATCGAATGACATTCCAAGAAATAATTCTCTTCATCACAAAATAGATTGAAACGCACATAACCGACACATACAAGTGATTTACTTGAATTTTGTACTTTCGTATTTTATTTGCCTTTGTTTTGCGTACGTTGACAGATTGTATTTCTTTCTTTGTTTTTGCGTCTTTACTTAAATAACAATATGTATGCATAAAATGATGTTGTGAAAGGAGGCCACTTCCATAGCAATGTGTAACGAATCAATTTCATTTTCCATTCCATGTAAAAAAAAAAATGCAAACAAACAAAAAATGGAAATACGTTGTCAACGTGTCAACGTGTCAACGTGTTTATTACATTTTGAAAATTGTTTGGCGCAAATGAAATTCAAGTATTTTCTTTTTCGTGTTAACTAATTTCATTATTTATATGTACAGCCGAACGTGCCTTAGATACAATGAACTTTGATGTACTCAAGTCTCGACCAATTCGTATTATGTGGTCGCAACGGGATCCATCTTTACGTAAATCAGGCGTTGGAAATGTGTTCATCAAGAATTTGGATAAAAATATCGATAACAAAGCCATTTACGATACATTTTCGGCATTTGGTAATATTTTGAGCTGTAAAGTTGCTCAAGATGAAAAGGGAATGTCAAAAGGTTATGGATTCGTTCATTTTGAAACTGAAGAAGCTGCAAATACATCAATTGAAAAAGTCAATGGTATGTTGCTTAGTGGTAAAAAAGTCTTCGTTGGCCGATTCATTCCACGTAAAGAGCGCGAAAAGGCTTTGGGCGAAAAGAATAAATTGTACACAAATGTTTATGTTAAAAACTTTGGCGATGAATTAAGTGATGAAACTTTGCGTGACATGTTTGAAAAATTCGGCAAAATCACTAGCCACAAAGTCATGTCAAAAGATGATGGAAAATCGCGCGGATTCGGTTTCGTTGCATTCGAAAATGCCGAAGCAGCTGAAAATGCAGTCAAAGCATTAAATGGCAAAGAATTGGGTGACGGAAAAGTATTGTACGTTGGCCGTGCTCAAAAGAAAATTGAACGTCAACTTGAATTGAAACGCAAATTCGAGGAAATTAAAACAGAACGATTGAGCCGCTATCATGGCGTTAATTTATATGTTAAAAACTTAGATGACACAATTGATGACGAACGTTTGCGTCACGAATTTGATCCATTTGGCACAATCACATCAGCAAAGGTTATGATGGAAGACGGACGCTCTAAGGTAATTTCAATGTTGATGTCAATGTCAATGTTAATTTATTCATTCATTGTGTGCGGTGTGTGTGTGTGTGTTTCAACCAAATTTCAAATCATTTCATTTTTGACATTTTCGTTCTTTTTTAGGGATTCGGTTTCGTCTGTTTCTCAGACCCTCAAGAAGCCACCAAAGCTGTTACAGAGATGAACGGTAGAATCTGTGGCTCGAAACCATTGTATGTTGCATTGGCTCAGCGCAAAGAAGAGCGTAAAGCTCACTTGGCCGCCCAATATGTTAATCGTATTAATAATGTACGTATGCAACAACTTGGACACATTTTCCAGCCAAGCGGTGCTGGCGGTTATTTCATGCCAACATTGGCACCACCACAACGATTCTACGGACCACAAGTTACACATTTGCGAAGCCAACCAAGATGGGCTACACAACAACCGGTTCGCCAACAAGCTGGCGCACAAAATGCTGATGTTAAAGTATTGCATCCAGCTGCTGGTGGTTATCCAAATATCACTGGAGCTGCAAATGCTCAATACAGACAAGCACCAGCTGGTGGTGTTCGCCAACAAGCTCAAGGTGGCCAAGGTGCACAGGCCGCAGGTATGCGCAATTCAGCACGACCAATCACCGGTCAACAACAAGCCGTGCAGGTAAATAAATCGATTTCAAATTTCAATTAATTCGTACAAAACAAAAATCGAATTGTAATTTATGTTTTTATTGTTTTTGTTTCATTTAAAAGGGACGACCAATGCCATCGGGACCAGTACCACCAGCAAACCAAGCTCGTGCCGCCAATTATAAATACACAGCTAATATGCGCAATCCGCCAGCACAAAATGTTGCAATGGTTCCACAAGCAGCTCCAGTTCAAGCTGTCCACGTTAAAGGTTTGTTTCAATTCCTCTATTATAATTGTGTATTTTATCTATTTATGAAAAATTTGATTTTTTAACCAAAAATGTCCTCTTTTGAATTTTAGGTCAAGAACCATTGACTGCATCAATGTTGGCTGCTGCTCAACCAGCTGAACAAAAACAAATGCTCGGTGAGCGTTTGTTCCCAATCATCGAATCAATGTATCCACAATTAGCCGGTAAAATCACCGGCATGTTGCTTGAAATCGATAATTCGGAATTGTTGCATATGCTTGAACACAGTGACTCATTGAAAAATAAAGTTGATGAAGCTGTTGCTGTACTTCAAGCTCATCAAGCCAAACAGGCTGTTACATCTGGCGGAAAATTGGAATAAATTCTATCAACTTCGCAAGAATAATTTCAAAAGAAAAAAAAAAAACAACAACAACAACAAAACAACAACAACACAACAACAACAAATACCAACACATTTTTTTCTTCTTCCTCTGTAAAACCATTTTATAATCGCAATAAAATACATTCCGTTGCGTTGAGAGAGAAAAACAAACAAACAAAAAAAAACAGCAAAAAATTACACACAAAATAATTGATTACTCTGTCCATTGAGTCATGCAAACTCGATCAATTTGAGAGAGATAGATAGAGAGTGCAAATCTTGCGAATACCATCAAAACAAACATCATCAGGCGACTTTAACCAAAACTACTTTTTTTTTTCTTTATTCTTTTGCGATCCAACAAAATCGTAACCGCATTCTCTTTTTTGTTTTTTTAATATTGCACTGCTGGATAAGAAGAAAGGGAAGAAACAATGTAATGATTATTTTTTTTTTGTTAAAAAATTTATCAGAGAGGACGCTCAACAGAAATGCCATTTATTTATCACTTTTTGTTTGTTACAATTTAATTTTTTTGGAAACAACATTAATAATTATGAATTTATAAAAGAATTGAAGAAAAAAGAAGAAGAAATAAAATACACAACATCAGCAAAAAAAAATAAAAAAATAAAAATAAAAATAAAAAGTGAATAAAAGTTGAATTGAAACATAAATATAAAAAAAAAATCTATCCGATATTGATCAACTTGTAGTAGACAAGTATGATTGATTTTTGGAGAAAAAAAATTGTAAAACATCAAAATTATGCAAAAAAAAAAATAAGATGCAACATTGATTCAATAATGAAAACAAAGAAAAAACGGTACGAATCAGAAGAGTTAAACAAGAAACAACAAAAAAAAAGAAAACAAAAAAACCAAACAAAAAAAATGAAACAAGAAAAAAATAGAAATTCTCTTGATTTGAAATGATCTTTTACTATTTTTTGTTTTTTTTTTTTCATTTTCAAAAGCAACTCCAAACATATTCACGGCCATGCAACCACAATCAATCATTGCCATAATCGTGTTATTATGTTGAGTTGCTTTTTTACATGAAAAAAAAAAAAAACAGTTCTTATCGAAAAAATATCATAACCAACAACAACAACAACTCTAATCCATTTCAAAGAAAAGAACTAGCAAAAATCATAACAATATTGTTCAGAAAGAGAATTAAAGTCAAATAAAAAAAAAAAAACAAAAAAAAAAAAACAAAAAAAAAAAAAACGTTTTTAAAAAAAAGTGAAAAAGATAAAAGCAAATAAAAAACGAAGGAACAACAACACGCAAGGAGTAGAAAAATTTGTTAAAAAAATAATCCAATGAAAATGAGTGAATATGTTCAATTTTATACTCTTTTCGATCATTTTATGTTACGGTATTTATCCAAAAATGTCAGATTTTCAAAACATAATATTTTTTTTCTTCTGCGTTCTTTATCACTACTGTTTACAACGTAAAATGTTTGAATTTGAAAAAATTTCCGTTCATTTAAATAAAATATGTAATACCTTTTTTTCTCTTTTTTTTCAAAAATAAAATACACACAAAACCACAAAACATTGACGAGTTTCATTAAATTAGGTTAAATATTTGGTGTTTGATTTTGTTTCGAGCCTGTTTGACGAGACAGAAGTTCATACAAAAAAGCATGAAACATTTTGTTTGAATAGAATAGTGATACAAATTATAATTGAAAAAATTCGTTTTTCGTTGCCAAATGGAATGCATTTCTCAATATTATGATTTAAATGGTAATGACATTGAAACATCAACAAACGACCTATGCTATTTGTAAGTCGGTGTGTTAAAATGTGGTTGGGAAATATTAAATGGCATTGATATCCAAACCATCGAGAAATTCGTATTCGAAATGTATTGAAACGATTAGAGAAATAAACCAGATTAAATAGAAGGTAATTGGTAAAATGATGATAATCACAAAGTCTCTCAAGCATTAAACACTTTGGAATTTTAAATTTGATATGAAAATTGAATCAAGATATTTGTAAGCGTAATTGCCAATTCACATGGATTTTGATACATTTTGATCATTTACAGGTGCCTAATTCAATTTATAATGCAATATGTTCAAAGAATTACATAAATGAATGCATGATTTCGATATTTTGCATAAAAACGTGCAATCAAAGCTATTGAGATCAAGTATTCTCGTTTTTTTTTTTTTTTTTTTTTTTTTTGAGAATAAACAGAAATGACAAACATCAATCGATACAAATGAGATAATGACAAGATATCATCACGACATGAAAAAACAGAAATGCACATCTTAAATCAATTCATCATAGGTAGTTTACGGCCTAATTTATGCAAATCATTACAACACTCGCATGACATATGATACCTCCATCGTTATGTATTTAAATGATTGACAAGAATATATTCTGTGCGGATTTGTCATTGTAACAGTTTCATAACAGTTCTACTTGATTTCAAGGTAAAGTGCAAAAGATGCTTCAAGCAAATTGTATACGTTTTAGGAATCAATGATTAAACTAATTGAAAAAATATAGAGCCACATAGCATCTAATGGCTGGATTCAGTTAAAAAAAGCCAAAATGCTTTTCTTGAAAAAAAAAAAAAAAAATGTTCTCATTTAATTGACTTATTTGTAAACGATAATTCTGGAATATATGAATGCATAATTTATTCATTATTCTGAATTGAATTGCATTCAGTTTAATTTTAGATAATAAAAATTTCATAAAAATACTCATTTAAAGCACCTCTATTGAAAATATTCAATACTAAATACTGAATTCAATGTTGAAATAGCTCTATTGGCTGAAAGTAACGCCATTTTCCCAAATGTCTTATGACATTTGAAATCGAATATGAAATAAAATTGAAACGACAGTGTCAAACACGCGCTTTTTTGCATACAAAACAATGTGCTATTAACCAGTTACCGAAACAATTAATTTTGTGTTCATGCAATTATAATTTCAGAATGTCTACTAGTCAAGGTAAAAAAAAAACCGCATTCATTTAATCAAAATGAATATTTATTAAAAAAAATATATATATATATTTGAACAAAAAATTAAAATATTTTGTTTTTCCAAAATAGATATTGAAGATAACGTTGTTGATAGCGACGATTCAAATGAATATGATAGCGATGAATCAAATGAAGCTGAAGAAGTGCCAACAAAATGTTTATTTTGTGACAAAATTGATGATTCCATTGAAAAATCAATTAAACATTTGGAGCAGCAACATCAAATTCAATTAAGTTCGATCAAGCATAAATTCAATTTGGATCAGTATTCCTATATAAAGGTAATTTTTTTTTTTTGCTAAAATCATTTTGTATTACAAAATGAATAAATTGTTTATATCACAAAATGGATGTGAAAAAAATTGGTGATTTTGAATAAATGATAAATAAAAATTTTCAGATGATAAATTATATCAAAACGCACAAGATAACCGCTGAACGTTTAACAGAAATAAACGAAGTACTTTGGAATGATGACAAATACATGAAACCGGTTGAAGTTGATGAATGGTTGATGTTTGGTATGTGAATAAACAAAATTCATAAAAGTTCCGATATTTTTCTACAAAAAAAAAAAAAAAAAAATCATTTTTATGAATAGATATTGAGGAATTGAAAGAGGATACAATCAGTACTCATATAAGCGATACCCATAAAATTGAATCATTGGAACGTCTTGTGAAGGAAAAAGATTCGCATATTGAGCAATTGCTTGATCAAATCAATGAGATGAAAAAATGCTTTCATGCATGGGTTGAACGTTCCGAAAATGGACCAATATCAACAGAAACCGGAAATGAATGCCCAGAAGAATCAGAAAATACAGCACGTACACATGTTGCAAAAATACCAATTAATGAAGATGAATCATATTTCATGACTTATGCACATTTTGACATTCATTACGATATGCTGAGCGTAAGTTAGATAATAAAAAATATTGAGAAATTTTTAATATTAATTTCTCTTTTTCTTTTATTTTTGTACTTTTTTCATTGGTAGGATACTGTTCGTACGAATAGTTATCGTGAAGCAATTCTGAAAAATAGTAATTTATTCAAAGATAAATGTGTATTAGATGTTGGTTGCGGTTCAGCGATATTATCCATGTTTTCATCGCAGGCCGGTGCAAAAAAAGTGATTGCCGTCGATCAATCGGAAATTATCTATCATGGAATGGAAATTGCACAAAAAAATAACATTACAAATATTGAATTCAAGAAAGGACGACTTGAAAATATGAATATTTTGGACGATGATGAACGCGTTGATATTATTGTTTCAGAATGGATGGGATACTTTTTATTATTTGAAGGAATGTTAGACAGTGTGATTCATGCACGTGACAAATATTTGAAACCAAACGGTTTAATATTACCAAATCGATGTACCATAAATATAGTTGGTTTGGGTGATGAAGAAAGACATAGCGAGTATATTGAATTTTGGAAAAATGTTTATGGCTTTGATATGAGTGTACTTCAATCGAAAGTTTTAAAAGAAGCTGTCGTTGACGTATGTCGAAATGAATATATACTCACCGATACAGTAATTATAGCCGATTTAGATATGCATCAAGTTGATTACACATATCCAAATTTCAAATATGATTTTGAATTAAAAATACAAAAAAGTGGCAAATTCACTGCATTTGTTGGATATTTTGATACATTCTTTGATTTACCACAAGCCATCGAATTCACAACCGGTCCACATTCGAAAACCACACATTGGAAACAGGTCATTTTTTACTTAAAGGATCCCATTGCCGTCAATCAGGGTGATATCATTTCTGGACAATTTCATTGTAGCCGTGGAAAGAATGACGCTCGCGCTATTCGTGTCAAGATTGTTGCATTTAATCAGGAATTTCAATTTAGCTTGAATTAATAATGTGCATTGTTAACACATTTTATGTCAAATTTAATTAAATCAAATCAAATCACATTAAATGTTTGTAACATTTTAAACAAATAAGCATTTTTCGTCGCATTCTTTGCGTTATATTGTTTTGTTCACTGAATGATTTGACTTTTTTTTTACGAAAATTTGAATCTGAATGTGTCCAATATTTCTATTCAAGTGTATAAGTTAATTTTTGATTCATTTGTTTAAATTTAGATACAATGCCATCTATTGAACGTTAATGGAAAAAAAAGATTTAAGTGATGTATGGATAATGATGACGCTAATGACGTTAACGCCATTTTGAAAACTCATATCCAAGACAGGCTTATACCTTCCGGTAGATTGATTTTGTCTTTTATTAAATTTGGTGCGTATCAATATCGATGCGGCATTTCTCTGCACTTTGTGAAAGTAGTATAATTGAAAAAAAAAAATAAAAAATCAATTGAGTTCTAGTTTTGGTATAAATTAATTGCAATCAAATTTAGTGAAATTGATTTTAAAATCATAGTGAATATTGTGATTGATCAAAACCGAAAAAATGACAAAGAAAAGAGCAGAAGACCGAAATGGTGAAAATGTGGATGGTGAAGAGCCCAATTTTGATGATCCAGAGGATTTTGTTGATGACATTTCCGATCAAGGTGTGTATTTACGAAAAATCCTAACTTCATTTTGTAAAATTTCAATGGAAAAATTTATTCAAAATAAATGAATTGTCAAATGGACAGCGTGGCATCAACTATGATTATATATAATTATTGAATGTGAAAGTGTTGCACTGTATTGTAACTTAACCTTAAAAAATTTATCGTAAAATCTGCAGTGCAAATGAATGGAAATTTTTTTTTTGTTAATTAATTTTCTTTTTATTGTATTTTCGTTGTATTTTCATTGTATTTCCATTGTATTTTCATTGTATTTTCAATCTAATTTTAGAATTGTTGGGTGATTTGCTAAAGCAGCGTCCAAGTGAAACCGATGGTGTTGAAAATGTGGTAATTGTTGACAATATCCCAAAAGTGGATCCATCACGTCAAGAAAAATTGAAAACCGTCATTCAAAAGTTATTCTCAACTTGTGGCGAAATTACCAACACCTTTTATCCAGTGGATGAAGAAGGCAACACCAAAGGCTATTGTTTTTTGGAATATAAAAACGCTGAAAATGCTGAAGAAGCCGTTAAAACATTGAACAATCATCGTTTAGATCGTAAATTTACATTTGCCGTCAATTTGTTTACCGATTTTCAAAAATACGATCACATACCTGAAAATTGGACACCGCCAACACCTCAACCATACAAAGTTCAAAATGATTTGTACACATTTTTAACCGAACCAGATGCTTACGATCAGTATTGTGTAGCTGCTGAAGGTCCACAGAATGGTGTTCAAGTGCAATTCTGGCAAAATACATTGCCCGAACCAACCATTTTGGAAACGAGAGAAGTATGTTTTAATTTGGTTTTTTTGTTTTTTGCTGTTGAGAGATAAACAATTCAATTTACTAATTGTTATTATTTTTATTTTTATTTTTGTTTTCCTTTTTTTCGTTCAATTTAATTTCCAATATGGCAGCGTTTTACTGATACATTTGTTAAATGGTCACCACTTGGCACGTACATTGTGACGTTCCACAAACAAGGTGTTGCCATTTGGGGTGGTTCATCATTTACACGTATCAATAAATTCCCGCAAGCTGGAACACAATTTGTTGATTTTTCGCCGTGCGAAAAATATTTGGTAACATATGGTCCAACATCAACTGGTCAAAAGATTATTATTTGGGATATTCGTACCGGTCAAGAAAAACGTTCATTTGTATCGGATGGCAGTGCAAGTAATATGTCAATGTTCCGTTGGTCGCATGATGATCGTTATGTTGCACGTATGGGTGATGAAGCCATTCACATTTATGAAACGCCTAGCTTCTATTTATTGGATATGAAATCGGTGAAAATTCCAAAATTACGGAATTTCAGTTGGTCACCAACGGATAATATTATTGCATATTGGGTTGCTGAACAAACAGATGTACCAGCTAAAGTGACACTAATGAAAGTGCCAAAACTTGAGGAAATTCGTAATAAAAATTTATTCAATGTGGCTGATTGTAAAATCCATTGGCAAAAGAGCGGTGACTATTTATGTGTAAAAGTTGATCGTTTCTCAAAATCACGAAAAGATAAAAAAGATTCAGATGTTAAATTCTTGGGCATGTTTTATAACTTTGAAATATTCCATATGCGTGAAAAGGATATTCCAGTTGATTCGGTGGAAATTAAAGAATTAATTTTGGCATTTGCATGGGAACCAATTGGTACAAAATTCTCAATTATTCATGGTGAATCGAGCAGCGCAAATGTTAGTTTCTATGAAGTGAAAAAAGGTCAAAAAATTAGCCTGGTTAAAAAATTGGAGAAAAAACAATGCAGTCATCTGTTTTGGTCACCACGCGGTTCACATATTGTATTGGCCAATTTAACAATGGGCACATTTGAATTTGTTGACGCAAACAATGATTTTATTGTTATGAATTCATGCGATCATTTCCGTGCATCCGATGTTGAATGGGATCCAACGGGTAGATATTGTGTGACTGGTGTTAGCGCATGGAAAGTTAAAGAAGACAATGGTTATAATATGTGGTCGTTCCAAGGCAAAATCATGAAACGTGTTATGTTGAAGAGTTTTGTTCAATATTTATGGCGACCACGACCACCAACGCTGCTTACCGAACAAAAACAAAAGGAAATTAAAAAGAACCTCAAGAAATATTATCCACAATTTGAGCAAAAAGATCGGTTGCGTATGACTCGGGCATCAAAAGAATTACTTGAAAAGCGGGCTACATTGCGTGAACAATTTATGGAATACCGTAACAAACGTGTTGAAGAATGGAAAGAGCAAAAACAAGCTAGAATGGCACTACGTAATCGTAAGTCTTCAATTTTACATTTTTTCTCAATTTTTTTACTAATTTATTTTCAAATGCATTTTAATTGTGAAATCAATAACATTTGTCTTTTTTTTTTCTCTCTTTCAATTCATCATTCATTAGACTTGGACACAGATGAATTAAATCGTGACGAACTCGAAGAAGAAATTGTTGAAGTTTTAATCAAAGAAGAGACCACCATCATCGAGTAAACTAATAACCATAGTTAAACCATTTCGTTCGTCACAAATTAAGTGTTGTGTATGAAACGAGGCAAATTTATTTTATTCTATGCGTATTAAGTGAGAAGCTCTCAATAATTTTGAACTTAAATAAAGGACAATTTGAATTAAAAAAAAAAAAAAAAAAAAGAAGTAAAATCCATCAGTTAATGAGTAAATCATCAATCAATTTTTATCCAATACATTGAAAGTGTAGAAAAAGAGTGATACATTTATTCGATTTCATATATTTACATAGTCTATTCTGTAAATCATTTGAATTCAAACGAAATAGCAAGAAAAAAATTTGTTCTTCTTTTTACAATTTCTCTTACAAAAATGCCGTCGACTCATTACAGCAGTTCCATTTATAAATACAATAATAAAAAATGTATAAACGTACATTTGTTAATTTTTTTTATTTTTTTTTTTATTTTCTCTTTATTGTTCCCATTTATTTTGAATAAATTGTAACAATTCGTAGACACCATTTAAACCGGCCGTTCCATTGAGATAGGTAAGTAAGATTTCGACCATGACTTTTGTTTCGCTAACAGTCTTTGACTCTATGCTTATTTCAATGTGCAAAAGAGGTGATAAATTTCTACTACTGATAACCTCTTGAATTCGATCATTGACTTCATTTTCATCGACTTTAATTCGCTTCACTGGAACTGGATCTGTTTTTTTTTCTTCTTCATTGTCATTTTGCTTTTGTTCTCTAGCCTTTTGACGTCGTTTTCGTCGTTGATTTTTCCACGAGTCGGTAATTGCAATGAATTGAAAATATTCACCGAACTCATTTTTCTTTCGTTGTATTATTTTTGTGTCTGATAATTCGTTCAAAATTTGACTGAAAATCCAAAAAAAAAAAAAAAAGCAAAAATGTTTAAAATTCAGTTTTCTTTGTTTTGCAATTGATCTGAAAAAATTCATCAATTCGATACCAACCAAAGTTTTTTTGTAGCAATATCTGAATCATCAATATCATTCGGTACGAATCGAAGTGGTGGCTTTGGTTGTGTTTGTCCAATAATCGGAACTGTCCGTAATGGTAAATCATTACGAAATGTCCAAGCGATACCCCAACGTTTTGTCCAACCCTGGCAAAATTCACCATTACAAAAATTGGTAATTCCTTGAGATTTTAGTTCCTGTAAAATGGGCTGAACACTAATTTTGTGGCCCAACATCGTTGTAAAAACACTAACCACATCTTTAAACTGATTACTTTTTTGAATGATTTTTTTAACAAATTCAACTTCACCACCAGTTGTTGTTAATTCACAGTTGATTCCCGTTTTGGCATTATTTGCTGGTTTACGTCTGTTCGAATGTTCACCTATTTCTTCTTCCGATTCTTGGTCATCTTTGAAAAATGGCGGATTACACATGGTAAAATCAAAATATTTCCAATTCTTATTATGTTCAAGTGCATCGAATGGATTTACTGTTGATGTACAATCAATAATTTCAATGCGATCAGTTAAATTATTTTCATTAACATTATCACGTGCATAATTTACACTTTCTTCATTCAATTCAAGTGCAAACATGTGCCAGTCGGGATTCATTCGTGCTAACAACAATGGATAAATGCATGATGCTCCACAGCCTACATAAATTAATCAAAATTACATGAAATATGAAATAAATAAAAAATAATTTTGAATTTGATCAATTAGTTGAATTTCGATAAAAATCTTACCGATATCAAGTCCAGTGACATTTTGCAATTTAAACGTTTCCATTATGTCTTCAATCCATAGAATATAATTTAAGCGCAACGATAGTGTGGGCACCAATTGTTTTGGTGGTAAATGGACTGTTAACTGAAAATCTCGTTTCAAAAGGCATTTTGTAAAGATTTTTAAAGCTGTTTCATCTTTGAAATCAATAAATACTTTGCCGTTTTCATTCTATAGATATTATGAAAAATTCAATTAAATCGAAAATAGATTAACATTTTAACATTTTATTCAAAATATACCAAATACTCACCGTTTTGATTATCGCTTGAAAATCTTCAAATTCTTTGGATAATTGTATAAAATCTGGTGGTGTATTGTAAATATTTCGCGGATGCATAAATTTATTCATAGCCATTCTGGAAACCGATTTCAAAAAATCATCACAATCGAATATGAATGTTAAATTGTTTGATTTGACGTTAGTGTGGCCATTGACAATGTTAGTAGGATGACATTTGAATATTCAAACAACAAAATAATAAACCGATGTTCAGACATTTTTGGGTGCATTTTCTTTTTTTCTTATCGTATTTTGTAAATTGCTTGGGTGAAATGAAGTTAAATAGTGTGATTAGTGTGTTCTTTAGATTTTCAATTATTTTTGGTTTAGTTTCAAGCACCGAAATTGATTTAAATGGTTATCTTGCATATTGTCCATGTATGGGTAAGTGTATTTGTTAAACTAAATGATATAAAGATACATTAAATACATTGATAATATTTGCAGGACGCTTTGGAAATCAAGCTGATCATTTTCTAGGTTCATTAAGTTTTGCAAAAGCTTTGAATCGTACACTTATCTTACCACCATGGATTGAATATCGTCCCGGTGAATTAAAATCGATTCAAGTACCATTCGATCGATACTTTCAAGTGGAACCAATACAAGAATATCATCGTGTAATTACAATGAACAATTTTATGGATAAAATAGCAGACAATATTTGGCCAAAAGATCAACGTGTTTCATTTTGTTACATGGAACGTAAAAGTTTACGCGGTTCAAAAAAGAAAGATTGTCACGCTAAAGAGGGAAATCCATTTGGTCCATTTTGGGATGAGTTCAATATTGATTTTATTGATTCTGAATTTTTTGCGCCACTTCATTATGATACATGGAATGCACCAGATCTCATTGATAAATGGCATCAAAAATATCCAGTCAATGATTGGCCAGTGCTTGCATTCACCGGTGCTCCAGCATCGTTTCCAATTCAAAAAGAAAATATTCGATTACAAAAGTATCTGATTTGGACAGATGAAATGCAATCAATGGCAATTAAATGGGTAAAATCCAATTTACCAAATGGTGCATATTTGGGCATTCATTTACGCAATGGTGTTGATTGGAAACGTGCATGTGAGCATATTGACGATAGTCCAAAATTATTTTCGGCCTCTCAATGTGTTGGCTATCGCAATGAATATGGTATTGCAACAAAAGAAATGTGCGAACCATCTAAAGAATTAATTATTAAACAAATTAAACAAGAATTGAAATCATATCATGCTAAATATCCAAACAATGAAATTAAATCCATTTTTGTTGCATCCGATAATGATTTTATGATTAATGAATTAAATGATGCATTTAAACGTTTGAAATTATCAGCATTCCGGACAAATGATAAGAATCCACATTTAGATTTGATGATTTTGGAAAAATCAAATCTATTTATTGGAAATTGCATTTCATCATTTTCTGCATTTGTCATTCGATCTCGTTTGGTTCGCAGTTTTCCATCAGCATTTTGGGCATTTGAAATGCCAGGAATGAAAAAAAGTATCGAAAGCACCACTCATTCAAAAGATGAATTGTAATTTTTATAGGAAATTTCCAATAAAAAATGTAGAAATAAGAAAACAACTCATTCCGCCAAGTTACTTTGCACACATACAAACAATGTTAGAGTATTTGTTTTTTTTGGATAAATGTATTTTGATTATATTAAGAGAGAACTTTCTACATACCTCGCCAGATGATCTGTGAATAATTTAAGTAATACTCAATAAAAAAATGTGTGTTTCTGACAAAACAAAAGTGTTTCCTCTTTATTATTTTTGCTCGTTTTTTTTTTTTGCATTAGCTGCAGGAAATAAGATTCGTGAACGTAGATTTCCATTTCCTTATTTATCACTCATTCATTATTTCATTTAAACTCTTAATCCAGCTAGCTACCTTCCCAATCATATTTCATTCGCTTCTTTTTTCAACCATTCCATTAGTAGAATATGATATTTCAACTTGTTTCAATAAATCTAATATAATATTTATGCTTTTTTTTTTTTTTGTTTCCAAATGGAACGACAATAATTAACGAAAAAAATATATAATTAATAACGAAAATAAAAAAAAATTGGCGCTTTACATTTTCTGATTTTAAGACGTAAAATCAAATGTAAATGGGGAATATCACAAAAAATTTCATTCGAGTTATTTTTGTTTTTCTTGATTTAAATAAAATATCTCAATTTGTATTTGTTTCGTAATTTGAAAATGTTCCGTAATTTGAAAGTTTTTTGTTTGTATGTTTGTTTGTTTAATTCATGTTTGTTGTACGGAATGATAAAGTTTCATCATTAATTTCAACGATTAGATTTGATTTGTGTTTTTCTGTCTAAAAAAGTTTTTTAATTTTCTGGAAATTTTGAGAAAAATTTTCGCATAAAAAAAATTAATCCAAAAAAATGTTGGAAGCCAATAAAATTCCAATAATGGTGGAAGCCGAAAAATTCCAATAATTTATCACTTTTTTTGTCGGATTGTACAAAAAATTAATAGAATTTCTTCTTTGAGCTGATTATATGATGATATATCTAATTTAAAATGATTTTTTGGCAATGCATGACGCTTTTGTTAGTTTTTTTTTTTTTTTTTTTTTTTTTATTGAGAATTCGAATTTCTCAATCAACATATCATAAATAAATAATCGATCATATTTTAATTCTTATTTGTTAGGCTTTGTTTCGATTTTCTTTCTTTTTTCGTATTAAAATTCGTTTTCACATGCTGTTTTCCAAATGAAAAACGAACTTTGTTATTTTTTTAATTTTTTTTTTTTTTTTTTTTTTCTTTTTCGATATATTCTATGCATATCGTTGTAAACGTAAATTTGCAAATGAATGAGAAGTCCAAAAAACTACGTTTACAATGATGAAATATTTAGATAAATCATTGATTAAAAACGATTTGCATGTTGATTTTTAATCAATTCTTCATTGATATTAATATCAATGGCTGTTGATACATCAATTAGTACTACATCAAGTACATAGTTTTGATTTCTTGGCTCCTTACGAATTGCTTTAATTTCAGTTGCAAATTGCTTTTGAACGGTTAGCTTTTGAAAGAATGCGGTATCATCATTTGTCCAAACATTGTTTTTCGGTTGAATGCCTGACACAAGAAAATGCCAAATTTAAATAAAAAAAAAAAAAATGAAAATATTAATCAAAAGTATTAAGTTTTAATTGCGGAAAATTACCATGCAGCTTAGCCGGAATTGCTAGCTGTGGAATCTGTCTGAACTCGGATGGTAATGGCCGCAATGCATCTATGTTAAGCAAATTGATATCACCGAAATCACATTTATAAACAGCTACGCTCTCGCCTGGTAGAATATTCTCGATTTTTACTCTATGCAATTTCAATGAGAAAAAAAAAAAAAAAAAAAAAAATTCAATTAATTCCATCAATAAAATTTTTTCAAATATAAAAATGTGAATATTTACCTATACCAATAACCATCTTGGAGTTGACCAGCATAATACTGATTCACTTGAATATCACTTTGATCGAATTTTTGTTTAAAATTATCGCCATAATTTCGTAATGTTAACATCATATTTTTAAATGAAGCCTCTTGAGCCAAAGGTCTCACCTGATATTGATTTATAAAAGAAAAATATTCATGACAAAATGCCAATTAAATATAAATCTTTCAAGACAATTATTATGAAAGTGAATCTTACAAAAAAGTTTGATGGATTTGGTGCCGTAACAACAATCACTTTGAAAAATTTGTCGAGTGGTGGCTCAGGAAATAGGCGCAAATCAGTATCAGTGGCCTTTCCACCAAGGGAATTGTTCAGTGTATTTTCCGTGTCTAGCAGTAAATCAACCGAACTGTGAAAAGAAAATGGATTTGTAGAACTGTGGTTTTCCTTATATGAGAAAAATAAAGTATTTAGAATGACTTTATACCTTTCAATTTCCTGTTCCATACGAATTGTGTCATTGATTTTACATAAAATACTATTTTCGAGACGTTTGCAAATATTGACCATCGGTATCATTGAACTAACGCCAACAATTTGAGCAAGTACTGGTGATCCCGAGCATAAGAGACCACGTAAACGTGCTACAATCTTTGGATTGTAGTTGGTAACATCATTTAATCGAACGAGAATTGCTTGTTGTGGATATTTGCTGAGTGCAGCACTTAACAGATCTAATCGATAGATATTTTCACATGGAACATACTTTGTCATTCCATAATCAACATATTTGCACAATTCTGTTGTATTTTGATCAATTGATTTTGTTGGTAAAATTGCTGCACGATACCTAAAGGGGAAAGAACGAAAGTAAATAAAAATAAATATTGTAAATATCCTGCAAATATTGCAAATGAATTTTTCTTTTTTTACGATACCATTTTAAATCGTTTGGATCTTGTATCAAATACAATTCATGCGCCATATAATCATTGGATGTCGGCTTTGTGCGTGTAAATTGCTTGCTAATCCCATTTTGTGTTAATCGATGTATGAGTTGTTTGATATTATGCACAGTATTACCTTTGTCATTATACAATTGCACATAAATGTCACCCTCATTTGAGATATGTGATACATTCACTGGATTCCATTTTGATCGTTGCAATTGTGGTGGTGTAACATTTTCGCAGATTTTTTCCAAAATCACTTTATTCAATTGAACATCCTCATCCGAAGATGTATCATAGAAAATTGCTTTAATTTTTGCATCAACACTTGATTCACATTGGGCCAAATATTCAGCTTGTGTGGATTTAACTTCGGCAATCAATGTTTTTCCAGCTAAATATTCATCAACTTCTTGCTTTGCATGCGGATTTTCAGCAAAATCTTCCAAATTAAATAAGCTAAATCGAATCGCTTGCGCTGGTAATTGGAATAATTTGGAATCACCTTCATAAATTTGATCAAATGACCACCATTCTTCATCACCATAATCAATCAAAAAACATAATGCCATTCGTCGATTATCATCGACTTTTTCAATGCGCACACGATAACAATCTGGATTAGTTATATAACAATGTTTACCCACACTAAAATTGGTGCAAGGTTTTTTTAAACCGCCCGTACATAATTCGGTTTCAATATCATCTAAAATAGAGTCCAATTTCGCCTAAAGTGAATGCAAAAAAAAAAAAAAGAAAAAAAAAATAAATAAATTATTAGTGCCCAATTCATTGAATAATTCGGAAGAAAAAACAATTTAAAAAAAGAGGGTTTTTATTTGACTCACAGAATAATCGGCACCAATGAGTCGTCCCCAAATATCAACAGTTGACGACACCGATGTGACAAAAACATTCCAGTGTTTTTCATTCCATGGCAACATCAATTCATCCACTTCGCTAATCTTTTGTTTTGTCGAATCATTATCGCTTTTATCGCTTGGAATATTCGGATAAACTCGATCCATCAATGCATCTTTAGCAATTGAAAATATTTGTGGATTATCCTCAATAACGGCCATCCAATGATCCGGCAAAATGGCATCGTATTTATCTCTAAAATTGCAAATCATTAAATAATAATGATGTTTTCAAGAAAAAACATTTAAAAAAAATTTCAAAACAAAACCATGATTTTCATTCAATTTTTCCAATGACTTACTGGAAGAGTTGTGGAATGAATTTCAAGAAGACGCCATTTTCACTGATGCATTCTAAAATTTTATTGGCAATTTCAGTGGCCGAATCCATGCAAACCGGATACTTTTCGCGATATTCTAATTCTTTGATATTTTCAAATGCAATTCGTGCTGCTTCATTTTGAGCCTCAATTTGTGTATTGAATTCATTTGGATAGCTGGCATAAATGGCCGGCCCAACAGTTACTTTACATGTGAATTTTCGAGCTTTTGTTTTGCTAAATGTGTACTGAGGTTCTGAATAACCTTTTTCACGGCAATACGTACTGACTGCTTGAACAAATGGCAAACTTTCTAAACTCTCCAATTTGATGGCTTTCATCTAATTTCAACGAAAGAAAAAAATTTACAAAAATTTAACCATTTTAGTAAAACGTTATGTAAAATCAATGTGAAACATTCATTTTTATTACGCTTACCTTTTGTGTGATACCACCATTTGAATAATTAATTGGCGTTAGCTCAGTTTCTGGTGTTTGTTGTTGTGGCTGTTGTTGCGGTTGCTGCTGTTGCTGCTGTTGTTGTTGCTGTTGTTGTGATGATATAAAATCTGTCGTATCAATTGAGAGATTCTTTTGAATGGCCAAACGTGATTGAACGCTACTTTTTGTTGCCGGCGGTACTTCATTAATTTTCCTCGTTATACGATCAATGGTTGCATTCCGTTGATTCATCCATATATTTGAATTGCCGGTATTTTGTTGATTATTTTGTTGTCGCATTGAAAACGATCGAGATGTATTATTTATACCTACGGGGAAAGAACGAAAGTAAATAAAAATAAATATTGTAAATATCCTGCAAATATTGTAAATATTGTAAATATATTGCCAAATCTCAATTTCAAGCAATACTTATTTTGCCATCAACAATATATTCACAAATGCTAACTTATTGATAAAAATGAATTGAATATTCACTAGATATTTCAAATATTTATGGATATGGTGTGTGTATTTTTAAATCTAGCAAATATTCCATAAATATGTAAATATCGCCTGAATATTCTGAATATCTACTAAATATATATATTCATAAAGGGTTCTCAGCCCCTAGATTTATACCATCAGCAATGGAGTGTGTTGTTGAATTTGGAATTTCATCCTTTGGCACTTGTTTAATATTTGATTGCTTTAAAATGGGTCGATATGCACCACCATTGCTATAGGCCGCTTGTAATAATTTGGCCGGATGTGTGAATGCTTTTTTTACCGAACGATTTGGCATTTGGGTATATGCCTGTGAATATGCCGTACCTAAGGGGGAAAGAATGAATGTAAATAAAAATAAATATTGTAAATATCCTGCAAATATTGCAAATATTGTAAATATTGCCGTACCATTCCATTGATTCATATCGGTGGATGGACGTAATGCACGTTGTGTTTGTATCATATTCGTTTTCTTTTTACTTTTATTTGGACTATTCGGTGTTGATTTATTTACGTATGCATCTTTGGACGGTTTTGCAATCACTTTGATGCCTTGCTTTGTATCAATGAATGCAAATTCATTTGTATCGCGTAATAAATCTTCAAGTTTAGTATAACCAAGGCTATTAAGTGGAATTTCTTTGCCTTCAATTTGCTTATAATCGTCGAGAATTTGTTTTGTATGTAAACCATTTTTAGCTGATGTTAAAAGTGTACGAATTACTTTTACAATATCTGAATAATTTCTTGGCTCCATTTTTTTCTCTTTTTTCACCAATCAAATTGTCTTAATATATCGTCGACAAAACAAAATGTTTTTTTTTATTCAATTCGGCACCGCAAAAGCCTGTAACAAGAAACAAAAACATTGTCATTTTAAACACTTTTTCTTCTTTTTTTTTTCGTAGAATAGCAACATGAATACACTTTGAATGCAATAATTCAAAATGCAATACATCTGTGACATATAAACATTTCAAAACAAAAGAAACAATTCGCTTGAAATTAAAAAGAAAAATTTAAATTCAATGAATGTAATACAAGAATCATCGCGAAATAAATCAGTGTTTCCAAATCGAACTGTCAAATGTTAACAAATTTACAGCAAGAAAAAAAAAACAAATAATCGCGAAACCCATTTAAATTGTAAAAAAATAAATGAAAAACACAAATCTGTCACATAATCAACGGGTAAAGATGTAATTTCTTTCACTTAAAATATCGTCACACTCATTGTCTCAATATACACACCATTCACACACTAGTCAATTGTCAACGCATTAAATTTGGATCAAGTAAACAAAAAAAAAAAAAAAAAAAAACAAAAAAAACACACAAATCGGCAATTGCTTACTGTAGTGCTCACCTCGAACTCAATGTGTGCTGTGTCAAAATTGAAAACGTCAACGAAAACCCAAAAACAAATTTTTCATATCAAATACCGTCGCTTGTGTGTGATATCAATATAGATTTTTCAAATGAAATTTGTTTTTTGTTTTTGTGAAATGTCACATCACTTACGTTAAAATGCAATTGCACTCAGCACATGAACAATTAGCTAAAGCACGAGTGAACAATGACGAGAAAATTCCAAAACTACTTTTTCATTCGATTGTCTTAAACAAAATTGTCTAGTACACATTGAGATGATCATGTGTTTGCATGTATTTGTATAGATTCGTATGGATTATATATTTGTATACACCCATCTTTCTCTCACATTCAAATGAATGTTTGTGTGCGTGCGTCAAGTAAATAATAAAAAAAAAAACACGACACATTCCAATCGCATTCCTTTCCATCAATCGGTATACTTTTCGGTTAGACAGATATGCAAGAACAATTAACACATTATAATACCGTAATACAGTGTGCTAAAAAACTAAACATACAGCATAAACCAAATTGTTATATATATATTTTTCCGTATGTTATTTACACCAAAAAAAAAAAAAGGAAAAAATTTCTTTCGTTTTTTTTATTTGCTCTTTTTTTGGAAACCAGAGCACCATTGATGAAACAAAACTTTAATTATAAAACAATTAAATTACAGTTATTCTTCATCGCACAATTATTGCAAGCAAGATGTAATAAGAAATTAATTCTTTTTCATTTTTTTCTTTGTTGTGTTTAACTTACCAACGAAATGAGATTACGCACGGTGTGATTATTGCAACTGTAATTAAAACTTTCCACAAAGCACAGTACACGTTGAATTTTTATTGAATTTGGTTCACATTCACGCGACAATCATATATTATTGAAGTCTCTCTGCTGTTTAACTCTCTCTCTCTTCTTCTCACTTTCTTTCTCTTGCTTTGTATTTCGACCAGCAGCCAATCGAATTTTGTATTAAATTTCACTTTGTATATCACTGCAAATGATATGAAAAGAGAGAAAAAAGTAAATCATCCAACGAGGCAAGTGTGAGCGCTTGTATTTGTAATTGTTGGATATTTGTATATTGTTGATTTTGTTTTTTTTTTTTTTACATATTAATCTATTCATCAGCATGCATATTGATAATGATATGATGATGTGATATAATAATGTGGTATTCGTTGAATGTTTTTACATGTGAAGTGCTTTGATTTTTCAACATTGACGCCACCTATACGATTTACCGATGTCTACTGACTATACCAACGGAAACGGCAAAAAGATACGATTTTTTGTTTGCATTCCGTAATGGTGTATGTGCAATTCAGTGTATATATGATAGATATCGCTTGCAATGTAATGTCGCATGACTTATACCATTGTAAATTATTCAATCGTTAATGTTCTTGCCTACGGCATGAAAGTCCACTGTGTGAACTTTCACAATTGTGTTGATATTTATTAATAATATATTTATTCAAATTCACACCGTACTCGTAGAGATGGCGTAAGAAACATGCATTTCTTTGATGAAGTGACTTCGGATATAATTTGTTGGACTTTCAAACAAGTCGGCAAACATACGAACAATAGCTCAGTATCGCATGCATAACAATATATATTATTACGATTTCTTTCTTTGAACTCTTTCGTTTAAAATTACTGTTGTGGTGCGTCTGACTAATAGCTATGATTATTCGGCAAATTTGCTGATAACTGCATTTGCGATCGGCCATTTTAAATATTTACATCAACACATTGTTCTCAATGTAACGAAGTTGCAGATTTTTTTTTTTTTTTTGGTTCCTTTTCATTCCTGTTAAGAATACATGGAATGATAAAAAAAATGAATATTTTAAGGAATGTCATTGTTATTTTTTGAAAAAGTGAAAAATATTGTTTTTTTCTTTTTGAAAATTTGAAATCAGAAAACTTTCTCTATTATGCATATTTATCAAGTTTACATAGTTGAACATTGAATTTTTTTTTTTTCAAGACTGAAACTATAGCTCATCCTTTATATAGACAGTAGGAACAAAAATGGATAATATAACATGATTTATTTTTTTTAAAAATTTGATTGAGTTGTTTGTCATAAATATTGATCAAATGCAATTTAACAGTAATTTAATTACGACGTTTTGGAATTTAATCAATGTCAAAGCTGTTGCTATTGAAACGTATAAAAAATAATGATGGTTTAATGATAATGTCATTTATTCTAATACAGAACCGAATTGAACGGATCGTGTGATGAATACATGAGTATACAGTATTAACAAAAACCGTTTGGAAAAGAATAAAGGAGAAAAAAAAAATGAGAAATTTAGCACAAAGTCCATATATGTAGAAGCGATTGTTGAATCACGAAAAATGCAGTTTTTTTTTTGTCTTTTATTTTCAATAAATGTTCGTGTGATACTGATCAAGTAGAATTGAAATTATTCTTGAGGTTTAATGTTTTATTGTAAAAAATACCGTTGTTATTTGTCGATGATGTCGATTCAAGTGAATTTGCCTTTTATTTGGCAGTAAAATGTGCCACACTAAATGTGTTATGCAAAACATTTAGCTTTGGACTCGAATTGCGATTAGAAAAACTTTTTTAATTTTTTTTTTAATTTTAGTTCACTCGGAGTATCAGAATATTATTAAACATTGCTGGGCATTGAATACTGAGTAGAAGAATGAAAATGATTTCAACACAAAATGAATTTTTACAAATTATTTTATGAAAATTACTTTTATTTTATTTGGTTATTTCGAACAATTGTTTTATGATAAATGATTTGGATTAAAACATTATATTGAAGTAAATTTTAATTTAAATCTAAATTTAAGTCTAAATAATACTTGAATTGATGTGTTAGAATATCTTATGTTATGTTTGAAAATGAATTGAATATGCCAAAGATGGTGCCTTATTTTATGATTGTATTATAAAATAATAATATGATTATCAGAATCAAAATCAGAATCCGAATTGGAAATAAATTCAGAATTGGAATCAGAATCACAATCATTTATTACAGGATCACATCGCAGTATGCGCATATCACGCAACATTCGGCAAAAACTAAAAAGATATTTGGCATTCAATGCGTAATCTGCTGTGAATTGTAGTAATTTTAAATTCACAAATTTGCTCAGAATTTGTGTCATGTCCTCTCCGTATTCCAACTCTTGATCTGTGCTCACCATTTTCGTATTGAGCGATAGTTCTTTGATTTTGGCACAAAAATTCGGATCAAGATTACGAAGAAAATCAATTGCATTATGATCTTCAAGATGAATTTTAATTTTGTTTAGCCATGGAAAAAAACCTCGACAACCAGATGCCTATAGTTAGAATAGAAAATATTGAAAATGACATTTATAATAAATAAAATTGCAGACTGAACTCTTGTTCTTACATTTGCATTTACGGTAATTGGTCCATTCGATTTAATTTCCAAACTATAGCACGAAGATAGTGCTGAAAGTATTGAAATATCCAATGTGTGTTCTGAACAATTGTTGAATTTTACATTGTGTATAGTATCTAAATATTCCGTAATTTCCTCTAAAACTTTTTGCACGTTTCTTGCATTGCAATTGTTCATCCATTGAATTTCAACTGAATGCGAATTACATTTATATATTCTATCTTTTGATACAGAAAGCACATCTCGGAATCCGTATATATTGACTTTTGTATTTGGAAATCGATTAGTAAAACGAACATGAAAATCAGAAATCGGCTGTTTCTTAAGTGCATTTGAAAATCGTTTAAATTTATCGACTTGAACGATGAGTTTTGTTAACGCTGGAAAAATAGTTAAGATTGAAATGATTTCAGGCTCAATATCGTATCCGTTTCCAGTCAATTTTACACCAAATATGTTGAGTTCAGGCAAACTATGTGCCAGCTTTATCATTTGATCAATTGTAATCGGGCATGCCCGCATTTGAAGGCATGTAAGCATTGAAAAACTACAAATTGCGTTAATTAAATCATCATTTGTTATAGAACCGTATACAGTTAAATATTTTAATCTTTTACAATCCAACAGCTTAAGCACTTTTACATAATCATCATTTGATAAATCTATCCTCAATTTTTCTAGCGAATTCAATGTTATTTGTGGTAGAATTTGTATTGTATCGCCAAATGGTTTTTTTATCTTCAATTTTTTTATGGCTGATCGATTGTGTAACGTATTCACCAAGCAAATATCGATATCAATCAATTTAAGTTCTTCTAATTGTGGATTATTTGCAATAAATGTTGCAAATCGTTCTTGCGTAATTCGATTCACGTTAATTATTGAAATACTTTTCAATCCTTTCACATCGATAATTTTCGAGACACATCGCAATATGACTTCTTTCAAATTACAACACTTCTTTTCGACTGGATTAAGTATCCGCTCATCATCTAGTTCTGCCATGCATGATTTTAGGATTTCAATATTTAAGATATGTTTGCCGTATTTGGATAATATGATTTTATGAAAATCAATGGAATTAGAATCAGATTCTATGTCGAATTCATATTCAAATCCATATCTAATTGTATAAGTTTGTTTTAAATATTTTCTTGCGAAAGCAGTCTCAGCGATTGAAACAAAGGTTTTACAAACATGAGATGCAGTTAGTAAGGATTTGTCATCCAAATGAATGAAAATATATTCCAAAATTTCGTGTGGCATTGACAAAAGTTCGATTGATTTTGCCATATTTTCTGAGCATTTTTCATCTGCATGCATATTTTGATGTTTCATCAATTCGTGCATATCCCAATAATAGGCTGAACAAATGCAACAACTGAAATAATTTAAAAATCATTAGTGTCAATGTTAATACAACCAATACATGTCATTAAATGATCAATAATGATAAGCTTCTTTTACAAGAAGAAATAAAGTATGTATAATACAATGTCATTGTATATAAATTATACCTGAATGTCAAATGTGGAAAATGTTTCTCTGAAATATGCCGATTAAGCATAATTTCTTCATTGTGCTTGGAATCACAGTAAAAGCAAAAAAATTCCATTTTCATAGTTTGGCTTGGGTGAATGGATACATTGTGTGCTGTAAAATTCTGCAAACTTTGGAACTGTTTGTCACATGTCTTGCATATATATTGGCATTCATTCCATGTTATGGTTTTGATTTGTGGAAATGCTGTATTCAGTTTTGCAACTGCAATTTTACTAATCGTACCATCAGCAAGTTTGTCTGCGTCTGCTATTGCTGTCAAAAATGTATGCGATGAACATTTATTTGAAATTTGTGCAGATTCTGCACAAATGTCTTCAACATGTGCTAATGAATTTATCTTAATTTTTTGTGACAATTCTTCCGCCAATTTACTCAGACTCTTTTCGGCTTCAAATACATTATCAGCGAAATTCCAACTTTGTTCAAGTTTTTCTACGCACAAATCGCACACCTTTTGTGGCATTTGTTTTTCATTTTCTGCCGGTTTCCAATTACAACATAATTTCAATTTTTTTTTCAATTCTGAAATGTCAGTGGTTAATTCCGTTGTTTCTATACATTTTGCGCACAAACGACAGAAAGAAAACATTTTGCTTAGATTATTGTTTGAGCCTACAAATTTTTTGAATAATTATTTCGTAGTAGATAGTAAATTCGTACGATTTCAACGACAAACTGTTAGTTTTTTTTTTTTTTTTTTTTTTTTGCTTACACTTGACACATTTGCTTTGACATTTTGTTCTAAGATACTTTGACAGTAGATTGTAGATTGTACAATTCAAAATTATTTTAGGTTTGAATTTTCATAACTGACGAGATTCAAAAGGAACATAGAATCGTGATTAAATTTTCCTAATATTTAGACATTAAAAATTTGATTTCATTTGAATTATTAACGAATAACGTCTTTCATATTACTATCGTATAAATATCTCGTTAAACACTGGCACAGATTACAAGATATGGCCGGCCAACGTAGTATGTCAGTAGTATGAAAAAGTCGGTTTTAGGGCCATTTCTTAGTATTAGTGCACATGTACACACATATACACACATACACACATACACATACACACATACACACACAAACACAAAGACACACATTTTATCTCTCCTCTCTCTCTCTCCTCTCTTTCTTCAAACTTGTTTTAACTCTTCTCTCTCCTCTCTTCTTTCTCTTTCTCTCTTGCATTATGCATTCATATCAAGCAGAGCTGTTGATACGATTAGGAGAGAGAGAGAGAATATGATAACTCGAAAACCAACACAAATGCATTTTGCATTCAATGTCTCCTCTCTCTCTCTCTCTCTCTCTCTCTCTCTCTCTCTCTCTCTCTCTCGATTTTTGTCATTATTCACCGATATTACCAAGACAAAGCACGTTTTCTTCGATTTTATCCTGAATATTTATATTGTGTAAATTAGAGACATTTCTTAGAAATCTCTAATGTCACTTTACTGCTGTCAACAAATCATAGCAATTAGGGTTGCCGTTTTATTTTTGTTGTATTAAAATGTCACCATGAAATTTTAAATGAATTGGAATCATCAAATGCATAAGTTTCAAAGCATGTTTTATTAGTTCTTTTTATGTTTACGACAGAATTAATATCATCATTGAATATATTTTTATAATGACTACGCATGTATTTTGGTGTATTAATTTTCATTCCTTTCTGTTCACCGAGAACAATCGAATTTCTATGTAATTTGTTTTCAAAATTTCAATAAAGCGAGTATAACATTTGATCAAACGATTAATTTGTATTAATTTTTAAAACACACAAATGGAAGTTTGTTAGTTATACTTATTTAGTTTGTTATGCTAACAAACTATAAAATGCACTACATGAAATGTACGGTTTGAAATATCGAATTGAAGAATTAAATTACTATTTGGTTATTTTATTTAAGTGCGTTCTGTGCAAATAATATTACTTGAAGAAGTAATGAATTAGGTTGGATAATGGTTTGAAAATACTGTACATAATTTTATATGAATTTTAATTTTCGGATTTTCTAAACTTTGTGTTATGATGTAAGTATATTAATTTATAAACCTCGGCTGTGGGAATCCGGATTCAAAAATTAATAATAGTTTATTTTAATATAGTTAATTTTTCAACTCAGTTATGGTTCGTGAAGGTGGTAAATTTTTATCGTGGAAAAAAAAACTTCTCGTTGCAATAGCCCTACATTTCATGTAGTGCTAAAAAGCAGTTTAGTGTTTTGATATTGCAATGCGGCTATCTTACAGTACCTATATATATTTTTTCGTTTCTGCTCTAATACTTAAACCACAATCCAAAAGGAAATTAAAATTAATACTTGAATGGAATGGGAATTTTATTTGATATGATATTGCTCGTGGTAATTTATATAAATATTACTTATCAATTGCTAAAAGCGACGCTAAAGTAGGTGAGCTTGTTTGAGAGAGAGAGAACATTTGTAAATGTAAGTATATAAATTCTATGTGCATTTTGAGTTTGAATGTTTGAAAACTTTCTACTCAATCTTTTGTTGTTTCTGCTCTCACTTGTGTTGCCTAAACCACAGATCGATACTATCTTCGACTATATATTCAAATTGATCTTCGAAACTCTTTTCAACTTTAGGTTTATTCTTTTTGCGTGCTACTTCTTCCCGTCTCATTTTCATAAATTTGACCATCGCAGCATTTGGCTGACCATTAATAAACAGTGGTGCTTCGTCATACGGTTCATATGCGTTGGTTGTTGATGCAGATGGCAACGATTTTTGAATGGGCTGTAACTTCTTCATGTTTTCTTTGAGTTTCGATGGGATACCCTGGTATTCTGAAAGGGAATTAAATCGGTTTTAAATCACTAAAAACAATCTACCGATCAGAACTACAGCTAGAATCGATTTTAAATGAACACCTACTTGGTTCTTGAAGTGCGTCGAGATGTTTGAACATTGGTGACTTTTGCATTTTTTTCAGAATTGCTCTAATGTCTTCATAAGTGAATGCACCCTCAAATATTTCAAATCTCAATTTCATTGACTTGCACGAGCAGGTTTTGTTAGAATATGACGGGTTTTAATTCCATCTATCGGCCGATTGGTCTGCTGAGTTGATTTGTTCGGTCGTTCAAAGTTCAAATGAACGTTCAATTCAAACATCAATTGAACGACCGAACAAATCAACTCAGCAGATCAATCAGCCGTTAGATGGCGTTTGCTGTCAATTTTTGTACTTCTATTCATTCAACACATGTAACAAAGCCTGCTCGGACTTGCATTTTGTATGAACAACATAAAAGTATTATGCTCATTAACCAATGTGGCTTTTGTTGTATGTTTTTACAAGAGGAGAGCTTTGATTTCAAGACATTGACACCACCTATACGATTTATCAATGTATACTGACTATACCAACGGAAACGATAAAAAGATACGATTTGTCGTTTGCATTCCGTAATGGTGTATGTGCAATTCAGTGTATATATGATAGAGATCGTTTGCAATGTAACGTCGTAAGACTTATGCCGTCGTCGATTAAGTATTTGCCCACGGCATGAAAATCCACTGTATGAACTTTCACAATTTTGTTTGATATTCATTTAAATTCACACCATACTCGTAGAGATGGCGTAAGAAACATGAATTTCTTTGCTAAAGCGACTTCGCATTAACGCTTTCTCATTAAATTGCTGCAATTTCTGGGATTATTTGCAGCAGTTGATATTGTTCACCCAGCTTCTAAAACACTGTTTATATTATAAACTTTATAATTGCTAAATCTCAATATGCTGACTTTGGTAGTGGTATAACCAGTATTGTATTATTGGCTGGTGAAGTTAAAATATTTGGTGATGTGACCAAACGTTGGATTTTTTGTGTTGTGAAGCGTTTTTTGCCTTCATTTTGTGGCAATGGACTACGAACAAAATTTGAACACTTCAAGTTCCAATTTTGGTGTTCGTGTTCGTTCGTGTTCGGTTCGAGTTGTTCGAGATAAAGAAAATATTGTTCGAGTTCGTTCGTGTTCGATTAAATCTCGAACGAACACGAACGAACACGAACAATTCATGTTCGTGAACAGCTCTACTACAGACATCAATGCCATAGATGATTCAACAGCTCGGTTATTTTACGACAAAATTACGGCCAAGGATGTTGTTGTTAAAGCAATATTGAATGTACATGGAGACTAGAGCTGTTCACGAACATGAATTGTTCGTGTTCGTTCGTGTTCGTTCGAGATTTAATCGAACACGAACGAACTCGAACAATATTTTCTTTATCTCGAACAACTCGAACCGAACACGAACGAACACGAACACCAAAATTGGAACTTGAAGTGTTCAAATTTTGTTCGTAGTCCATTGCCACAAAATGAAGGCAAAAAACGCTTCACAACACAAAAAATCCAACGTTTGTTCACATCACCAAATATTTTAACTTCACCAGCCAATAATACAATACTGGTTGTACCACCACCAAAGTCAACATCTTGAGATTTAGCAATTATAAAGTTTATAATATAAACAGTGTTTTAGAAGCTGGGTGAACAATATCAACTGCTGCAAATAATCCCAGAAATTGCAGCAATTTAATGAGAAAGCGTTAATGCGAAGTCGCTTTAGCAAAGAAATTCATGTTTCTTACGCCATCTCTACGAGTATGGTGTGAATTTAAATGAATATCAAACAAAATTGTGAAAGTTCATACAGTGGATTTTCATGCCGTGGGCATGACGACGGCATAAGTCTTACGACGTTACATTGCAAACGATCTCTATCATATATACACTGAATTGCACATACACCATTACGGAATGCAAACGACAAATCGTATCTTTTTATCGTTTCCGTTGGTATAGTCAGTATACATTGATAAATCGTATAGGTGGTGTCAATGTCTTGAAATCAAAGCTCTCCTCTTGTAAAAACATAAAACAAATGCCACATTGGTTAATGAGCATAATACTTTTATGTTGTTCATAAAAAATGCAAGTCCGAGCAGGCTTTGTTACATGTGTTGAATGAATAGAAGTACAAAAATTGACAGCAAACGCCATCTAACGGCCGATTGATCTGCTGAGTTGATTTGTTCGGTCGTTCAATTGATGTTTGAATTGAACGTTCATTTGAACTTTGAACGACCGAACAAATCAACTCAGCAGACCAATCGGCCGATAGATGGAATTAAAACCCGTCATATTCTAACAAAACCTGCTCGTGCAAGTCAATGAAATTGAGATTTAATCGAACACGAACGAACTCGAACAATATTGTTTTTATCTCGAACAACTCGAACCGAACACGAACGAACACGAACATCGAAATTGGAATATTATCGAACTCGAACTGTCCGAGTTCGGTTCGTGAACATCTCTAATGGAGACATCGCCGATATGTTCGACAATGATTAAATTCATTTCAATTAAATAAATTGTTCAACTAAAACCAAAAAAAATTCAAATTTAAAATAGTAATTCTACTACTATGAATACATAATTGAAGCATATTTGATGAGCATGAATAAGCGAAACAAAAATTAAAAATTTTATCAAATGAAACACCGAGCAAATTATTTTTTAAATTGTAACATCGTATGTTGCATTTCAATAAAATTTATATTCTAAGTTTCGTTTTAATATAATTTTTTTATAATTGATTCATTTTTATGAAATATTTCTGTTGTTTTTTCAGAAATATGTCATAAAAATGTATCATTAACAACAAATTATATTAAAACGAAACATAGAATATAAATTTTATTGAAATGCAATATACGATGTTAAAATTTGAAAAAAAAAATTTGCTCGATGTTTCATTTAATAAAATTTTTCTTTTTTGTTTCGTCTATTTATGCTCACCAAATATGTCTCACATTTCCGCTCACCCTTTTCATATGACAATAGTAATCATAATTAGATGCAAAAATATAATAATTGTTCCATTGGATATACAGCTAAAAACTGCAATCCATTTGAAGAAAAAGTTTTCGACCAGCAAACTAAACAAAACATAAACAAAATTTTGATCAATTTCTCTCATACGAAAAAAAAAAAACTTATACGAACTTTGAATGGCAAGAATTAAAGAAAAAAAAACCAGGTAAGGGTAAAACCGTCTAATTCAGATCTACAGTTTCTAATTCGGACATAGTTGCGAAAATAAATCTTATTGCATATATAAATAAAGGCTTGGGTCCGAATTAGAAACACTGAAAACTGGAGGTTCTAATTTGCCAAGTTACCCTTAGATTAAAATGAAGAGTAATTAAAAAAATGTTCGTTTCACTCAGATGTACCCGTATCCGTAAGTATTGATATTGTGTTTCAGTACTATTTGTCAATATAAATAATAATGTGTTCATAAGAAAAATGCACTTTTCGTCATATACTATGTTGTTGTTGCATGTTTGGCCGCTATTAAATTTACTCATATATTTGCAAACTGAAAACAAAAATAAAACCACAAAAAAATCCGTTCACTACATTCCATTTTTGTACTTTACATTTTGGTCATTTTGCCGCTCAATTTTATCCATAATATTTATTCTCTCTGACTAGTCTGTATGTATAAATCTTTTTCTTTTTTTTTTTAAATAAATATTTGACTTCTTTTACAAAAATAACATCATTAACTTCATTTCATTATCTTCTTTTTATGCTGATAAAAAACTATAAATCTGTTGCACGACAAATCAAAAAGTGATTTTGTTTGTGCGAAAAATGCTAATATAACAACAATTTACTAATCCAAAAAAAAAAAAAAAAAAAAAAAAGTCAAAAATAGAGATGAAAAAAGAATTCAAATATTTGTGCGTTTTAGTTTGGAAGTTGTTTGTTTCGTTGAGAAGTTAGGCATATTTTACATTTGTATGAATCGATAATTCATGCGATTGAATTTGATTTTAAATTTTGACCTTATGATTTTTTTAATATATGCAAGTCTATTGTATTTGGGATTATAAAAGTTATTCAGTTACCATTTGATGGTGATTTTAATATCAAATTTGAAAGCTATAATTTAATCATTACACAAGTGACGGCATTCGGTCTTCTAAAGACTTCACCATTAGCAATTGATGATAATAACATTCATACAACCAGCATCCAAAAACATTTTACATGTGACCCCAAATGGGATATATGTGCATGCAAATCATGTTCAGTTTTCAAACGTCTCATTGATTTCGAAACAGAGCTGTTTTTTCCCCAGGGGGGGCGCGCAATAAAGGGGGTACCTAACTATATAATAATAAATTTTAAATTTTTTTATTTTAAATAAAAAAATTTTAAAAAAAAAAAATTAAAATCCAATACCGCCCAGAAGAAACAGCAGCAGCAAGTTATAAACATTCTTCTTCTACACCTGTGAATATTATTTTATCATAATATTAAAGCAAAAAAAAAAAAAAAAAAGAAAAAAGGGGTCTATTCGGCTCGATGGTGATTAAATATTGATAGGTCAGTTTTTTAGATGCCATATGTGCAGTGAGATTAAAAAGACAAAAGATTTCCTTACTCATGTTAAGAGTGGTACATATATTTAAATCAAGTGATATTATTTGCAACACATGTTTTGATAAACTAACGAAAAAAAAAATCTATTGAAAGAAACGAAGAACGTTTTGAATCGATAAATTAAAAAAAGTGTTAGACAATAGAAATTACAATTCAAAGATGAAAAGTGTAAGTTTTGATTCCAACATCAAAATCCTGCATATGCATGTTTGAATGATAAGTCGGTTATTGGGACATTTCTTAGTATTAGTGCACATGTACACACACATACACACACACATACACACACACATACACACACACACACACACACACACACACACAAACCGGTTTAAGCCACGCTCACACACACACACACACACACACACACCCGCACACACCCGCACACACAATCTCAAACCGGTTTTCGACCACACCCAGAAGAGGAAAACACACTCTCTCTCTCTCTCTCTCTCTCTCTCTCTCTCTGTGTGTGTGTGTGTGTGTGTGTCTGTCTGTCTCTCTCTCTCTCTCGCTCGCTCTCTCTCTCTCCTATTCTCTCTATGTGGAGGTGTGGTCAAAACCGGTTTTGAGAAAAGAAGAGAGAAAATGTATGTAGGTCTCTTCTCTCTCTCTCTCTCTCTCTCTCTCTCTCTCTCTCTCTCTCTGTGTATGTGTGTATGTTATGCCCCTCCTTTTGTTGTGTGTGTGTGTGTGTGTGTGTGTGTGTGTGTGTGTGTGTGTGTGTGTGTGTGTGTGTGTGTGTGTGTGTGTGTGTGTGTGTGTGTGTGTGTGTGTGTGTGTGTGTGTATGTGTGTACATGTGCACTAATACTAAGAAATGGCCCTAAAACCGACTTTTCCATACTACTTATGTCATCGTTAATAAGGTTGAGAATTTGAATTTGATACACTTGGAATGATAAAAATGATGGTTTTGGATAAAACATGGAAAATGATGGTTTTCTGACATTTTTATGGGTGATTATCTCAAAGAATTATAAGCTCTGGTCGGTGTTGGGTGAATATGGTGTGAATGGTTCCCTGCTGAGTGCAATTAAGAGCTTGTATAGATATTGTGAAGCGGCTGTGAGAGTAGATGGGGAATTGAGTGAATGGTTTGAAGTGCGAAATGGTCTTCGACAGGGCTGTACAATATCACCGCTTTTATTTATAATTTATATGGACAAACTGATCAAGTCAGCTAAGCTGAGGGGTAACGTAGTTTTGGGGGGAAACATTATCTCCGCTCTTGCATATGCGGATGACCTAGTATTGTTTGGGGCTCAGAACAAGAGCTACAAAACAGCATTAGCGATTTAGAAGCGGCTTGTACGAACTATGAAATGACCATTAGCAGCTCAAAGACACAGGTTATGCATATAGGGAAAGATAGGAAACAAGTAAATTGTATGTTGAATGGAGGTGTGCTTGAGCAGATGTCGCAATTCAAATATCTAGGATGCATCTTTTCGGAAGATGGCAAACTGGATAAGGAGTTCGAACATCGCAGAGTGAATGGTAACAAAGTTGTTGCTCAACTTAGGTCACATGTTTTCAATAAGCGAGAGTTGAGTAAGGAGACGAAGTTGATGATTCATGAGTCAATCTTCAGACCAACTATCACGTATGGCAGCGAGAGCTGGGTCGATTCAAATAATTTAATTCATGGTTTGGAGGTGGCTGATATGAAAGTTTTACGTATGATTTCGGGTGTGTCGCGTAGGGATCAATGGGAAAATAGAATTAGGAATGAAAGAATACGGGAAGATTTGAATGTGGATTCGATTGATGAAGTAGCAAGAAAGTCTAGGTTGAGATGGTTTGGTCATGTACAGCGTATGAATGAGTATCGTTTGCCAAAGTTAATTTTGAATGCTGAAGTGAATGCACCGAGAGGTAGAGGTAGGCCGCGAAGACGATATTTGGATTCGGTAAAAAATGATTTGAATGAAAGAGGGTATGACTGGAATAGGGAAACTGAAGACCTGGCTCTCGATAGGGTATGTTGGAGGAGAATTGTTGTTGGCCGACCATTACAAAACAGACCAGACGCTGAAAGGCATTAATGGTCTTTAAATGATTGTTGTTGTTTGTTGTTGATTATCTCAAATTGTTCTTAACATTGATCTCATTTTCAGATCCTAAATCGCTTGTATACAATTTTTTCGAAGAAAAAAACTTAAGAGGTAAATCAGTTTAAAATAATACCTAATACAGTAGTAATACCAAAATAATACCAGAGAGATTTTTGTGTGAAATATAATACCAATAAATTGTAATATCAAAGTAATACCAACTAAAAAAAAAGTAGTTTTGTATGGGTTGAACAAATAGTAATACCCTTTCTGAAAAGTAATACTTTTGAGTGATTTGTTCCTTGAAAAAAATTCTCAATTAGAATTATAGATTTTAATGAATGAACTGAATACATCTGCAAATTACGGGAACTTTATGAAAATGGATATAATAAAAAAAATTACAAAATTTTAAACAAAAACACATTGATCAGATCATCTCATTGGGGGCACTTGCAAAACTCAGCAAAGGCATTCATTTAGACAAAACACTATATCAATACACTTTACACATGAAAAATGTTACTGAAATGAAACACGTTCGGTTGCTTATGAAATAATAAATAAGCTTTATTTGACAATAATTTTGTATTATACATTTATCAATGCATATGTGCAATACAAATTTCATGAGAGACCAGACAAGCTTTTAACTAACTTCTTCAGCATAACTAATTCTAACGTTAAACTCTTTCATTATAATTTTACATTTCATTGTAATTACTTACTATCGTGCAAATGTGTAGTTAATGCATTTTTTACGTGACAATTTCATTCGTTCGTCTAAACGTAAAGAATTATGTATGATTTTTTTCTGCGTTATTCTTCTATCTGACGAAAAAAAATTGGTCATGATTTTCATCCATATTGTCGTATTCAGGGATGGCAAGAGGATCAGCTGCTCTCCCCTAGAAAATATGTCCTCGATTTTTCGTAAGATTTTCATTGTTCGAAAGATTTCTTAATAAAATGTTGACATAGTTTGCTTTCTGTTCTCGTTTTTCTTCGAAAAAAGTTTCTGGCTACGCCACTGATTTTTTTTTTGTTTTCCGTACTTGGAAAAGTTTCTTTGAAAATAAAAAAAAAAAGAATAGACTAACAGCTTTACATAGCATTTTACTTGGCATCCCCATTTGAGGCTTGGACATGAATTTGCTTTATTTATGACAAAAGGTGAAAGTTTCATGCAAAATCTCAGTAGAGTAAAAACGAATAAATAATAATAAAAATTTAAAAAAATAAATGAAATATTGAATAATTATGTGTAAAGTATGAATTGAAATTAATTTTTAGCGCCTTTATGAAAATCAAACACTGAGCCAGCTCCACTTTGAATAAGCTCTCCGCTCTGAAAGAGCTAACTCTGTTTTATTTCAAGACCATTTCTGGGAACTATTTGTCATCTTAACAGCCAATGGTAAAGAAAATATTCCATAAGAAATTCTATAAAAAAAAGATTCGCTTCGATTTTTATGATCTTCTCACAATTTAATCACAACTGAATAGCCTCAATAAGTGAAGAAAGGGGATGAATAATAATAATGTAATATAATTGGAAAGAATTTCATTTTACTTTTGAGTGTTTTTTTTTTTTTACATAAATTTTCAAAATCATGTTGAAAGTGAATAAGGTATAATAACTTTGTGGATTTGAACCCAAGTAACAAGGTAGAATAAGGTAGATATTATATGACCTCAATAATATAAAGAAATTCATAAATCATTTCAGAATAATGATTTTTAGTTTCTGGAAAAATATTGAATATTTTTAATTTTTTTTTAAGCAAATAAAACGAATATTTTCGGAAAAATTTGAATTTATTTGTCTTTTTTTTCATTATTTTGTGATTTAGTGGTATCATCACTTCCCAATGAAACAAAAATCAAGCCAGAAATAACAAAAACAGTACCGAGCCACCATAAGGCTGATATCCTTTCACCAAACATCCAACATCCAATTATTGCCTGTAAGAAAGCAATTTAGTAGGTTTTTTTTATAAAAATGTATTCATTGAGGAAATTGATTCATATTCTACCGAGCAGCAGTAACTGGTTGCTGTACTTGTTACAGTTGCTACAATGGATCCACCCGGCTTATGAAGTGCTTTCACAAAAAATGTCCATACAAACATATTACATAGAATCATCAGTGCTATACAAACAATTTTCAGTGACCATCCGTACAACAGCTCCTGTGAAAAGTGAAAAAAAAACATCCCATTATATGCTGCAGTTTTGTTTTTTTATTTTTTTGAATATGTGTCACACACACAGAAAGAGGGAGAGAGAGACACACTGAGTGTGTATGCAAGTGTGTGCGTATGTGTTTTTGGCACCCAACGGAACCAAATCATATCTTACCATTTGGCTGGTGTCGACTAGAATATTTTTTTTTATCAGATCATCGGAATATGATATTAGTTTTCCAAATACACTAGCCGCTGTTCCAAATAAACCAGACAAAATTGCATATTGTGGTAGTTGTACGAAATCCATTTTTTTTGCGAAATTTATATCACAGTTCATTTATTATTTGTAAACACATTTAAATGCAATAATACCAAAGATTTGTTGTGTTTACATATATTTTTTTCAAATGAATAATTTGACATTTAGAAATGTCAAATTAAATGTCAAATATCACCCTCTGGTGATTGTTAAAGATATTATACCGATTTACAATTACATTTAAACTTTCATGTATTTCAGTGAACCAAGATACAAAAATCATTTCAGTTTTTTTTTTTTTTTTTTTTTTTCAAACGAAAATTAATGTTACGAACATTTGCACAATGTGACATGTTCTCAATGTCAAGATTTTATGTTGATATTTTCATTGGCCATAAAATAAATCCAGTACATTCAATTTAGACTTGGTGAAAATATTTGCTCAAGTTTTTCTAAAATGTCTACGTGACTTATATTGAAAATGTGATTATTTGAAATGTTTAATATCCAGAAAATCCCTTCTTCATTGCGCTCTAAAAATGAGCAACTTTATCTTTAAACTGATTGCGTTACCACATGAATGAAAA
The DNA here is from genome assembly GCA_029041755.1 of Resseliella maxima. Taxonomy (NCBI): domain Eukaryota; kingdom Metazoa; phylum Arthropoda; class Insecta; order Diptera; family Cecidomyiidae; genus Resseliella; species Resseliella maxima. The sequence goes on from JAQOWM010000270.1 coordinate 282,266, forward strand.
ATATTAAAGCCGCTTACATCAAATTTTATGCAGATGTCATCAAAAGGATTATTTTTTTTTTCTTTTAACATTGAAAATGACATTAACATTGTAACTGACACCAAAGAATAAACATTTCATTCTTTTTCGAATAAAAAGAAAAAGAAAGCAGTCTCTTTGCTTATTTAAATCAGTTCACATGAAATCTAAATCATATCACATGGTGCAAGAGGAAATATATGAAACATTTGTTTGAAAATCCCACTTTGATTTGATAATTCAAATCAGATTTTGAGTGTCATAAATACTTTATGACAACAAATAAGCTTCACTCATTTATATAATTTTTGTATTTAAATTTTTGGCTAAAGTATTCAGGTATATTTCCCTCATCGGATTTTCATTTTTTTTTTTTTTTACATTTAAAATAACATAAACATAAACATCGATTAAACTGAAAATTCACCACGTAAAATTTTCCGTTTAAATTACGTTGAATTTGCATTCAGAAATTCGTTGCCTGTTGTAAAGCAATTTTTCATACAAAACTGGCGAATCGTCATTATGAAATAGGGTTAGCGATTCATTATTTCACATGAATTGAGCCAATTGCGTACTAGAAGCAGAACGAAACCGAGAACACTATTGCTCTTTCCGCATCTATCTATTTATATATATATATATATACATGATGAGAGATGTCTGTGTTAAATATATATAGATACACATGTAAACATTGAACACGAACATTGTTGTACTGTCCATCGTGCAGTGTGTATCAACTGTATCAGGTGGTTTCGTGTCGCTTCATTCTTCATACCTTTAGTTCCATACCGCTTTCGTGTGTTGTTCGGTGTCTCATTCTCTCTTCCATTCTAAGCGTTTGTCTTCAGATGCGTTTGTATAAACGTAAATAAACTCTTTACATTTAACTCATAAAAAAAGTCTTTTTTTGTCTATTTGTTGGTTGCTGTGAATTTCTATATCGTTTGTAAATGAACTATAACATTTTAATAACGAAAAGAATTAAAAAAAAAAAAATGAAATAACATGGCATTCAGTTTAAAGTGTGTTTTTGTGATGGATTTTTTTAACCCTTTTTTACTCATCAACACTTTATAATTTCCGAGATAATAGTTTGTTCTTTTCTGCGTTTTTTTTTTCTCTGACGATTCGGGTTAATGAAAAATTATGCAAAATACTTGTATATAAAATTTTTGTTGTTGTTGTCATGTTTCAAGCGCCTAAAAAACATGGTCAATTATGTGTTTTTAAATAGGATAATATATAGAACAATGTGTCTCTTTTCATTTTTTTTCTTCGTTCGTTCGTTTTTCAATCAACATTTGAAGCAATACTAAAAGTACAAAATCATTGACATTTACATTAAACTGTAATTAATATATTATCGACGAAAATCTGTAGCAATTATATAACTTGTGATATCGAGAAACGCATTGCGTTCTCATTTAAAATAAAATTATTGAAAATTTTTCGTTGTGTGTGATTGTTTTTTTTTTTCGTTTTATAAAAAGAAAAAATACCAAAATTGTTATTTAATTTAAATTGAAGGACCAAACAAAATAATCAAAATCTCTGTGAAGGAAAAGTGAACGAAAAACAAATTATGTATCAAAATAGTCTAAACAAAGCCATTTCTCAAGACTGCATTCTAAAGTCTCATGACCAATAAACAGGTTTTCAAGAAAAATGTTCGGTGTGTATATATACAAAAATAAACCAATTATCAAGCAATCCAAGTGTAAAAGTATCTCAGATATGCTGTGTACTAGCCTTTTCGTGTGTGTTGATTTTCATTTTTCAAATATATACAATATTGTTAAATATATTAACATGGGAAATTGTACGAAAATTTTCAATTAGACATTAAATTTGATTGCATATTTAATATTTAAAAATAAAACCATAGCAACATTAACTAACATTGGTTTTATTTGATCGTTGATTAATTAAACGACAACCTGATTTTTACTCTTCATATTTGTATATGCATAGAATTTAGTGTCAAGTGTTAATGACAATCAAATGTTATATATGCTTATGTTGTGTTTATTAAAAAAAAAAAAAAAAATAAAGTGCATTGGAAAAAATGAGGCGCATATTCAACAGTGCAGGTGTTTGGATCTGTGCAATCAACTGGTATATTAACACACCAACGTAAGTACAATAGTTTTTTGTCTCTTTCATTGCAACACTCTTCTTTATGTCTATCTACTTTTTTGCTCTCTTTCTACTTCTCTTTCTACTCCTCTTTCACTTCCTCTTTCTCTCTCTCTCTCTCTCTCTCTCTCTCTCTCTCTCTCTCTCTCTCTCTTTCAGAGTCTCCTGAATTCTTTTACTTGAATTCTCATTCACTTGACGAACATTAAAAATGTGCTTAAAAAAAATGCGGCACTGTGAGCCGCAAATAATTGTCTAGGAAAAGACTCTTTTCAAAAGAGGACGTTTTCAAACGACACGCTTTGCATTATTCACACATAAAAATGCAATGAAGTGGCGCCGAAATGTGTACATAGAGAAGACGCCTTTAGTTGATTCAATTTAAACGAATTTTATTTGTCTGTGTTTTTGTTGTTGTTGTTGTTGTTGTTGTTTTCGCTTTTGGAATCCCGTCATCATCAAATATTTAAACGGATACAATTATTCATAGAATTCATGCGTAATGAAATAGAAAAGTAAAATTCAAACTTTTTTGTACAAATAATTGTAAAGCCAATTAAACCGGAAATGATATACAATAAAAAGACATGTCTCATGAAATCAAATGATGCACTTCAGTGAAATGTGTCTATGTCCCATGTTCATTATATTGTAACTATTTCAAACTGTGTATTTGTTATCACATGCACATATTTCAATGGACATTTTGTCATAGTTTGGAATTTCAAACTATTCACATTTATATAGTTCTTATAAACTGGGTATGTGTATTATCGTTGTGCATACTTGAACTAGAAATTCCGAATTGTTATTCCAAAGATATATAGAAAACACTTTAGATAAGAGGCAAAACATTGTTGATGATGAGGAAAAGGCAAAAATATTTTTCTTTTTTTCTTTTAAACTTAATCAAAATATATCAAACTTATCGATATGATTCGATTTAAGTGCCATAACACAGCTCTCGATCTCAATGCGGTGATATTTATTTCGAGAAATTTTTGTTTGTTTGTTTGTTGTTGTTCCCACATAACTTGATTTACGACAGCATTTCGCACACACAGTATTTTTCCTTTAATTTCTTCTTTTCTTCTGTGCAAGGACTCTGGTCAAATACCCGATAAGAGTGTATCAAATCGAGTGATTGTATTTTGTTTGTTGGTAAAAGTTGTGACCGTATGTTTACGTATGTGCTTGTGTGTGTGTGTGTGTGTGTGTGTGTGTGTATTTTTTGTTCAACAAACTTCTCATTTTCGAGTGGACATGTCTTGATTTTCGTTATATTTCTTAACTAGACTTTGATTTCTTTACCTCAAGTTTGAAAATGAAACCCAATCTAATAAAATGATAAAGTTGAAGCAAAAGTATAATTTTAAGAGTCAATTGAATTTGCGAGAAATCCTTTAGCGTTGCCATAATCATATTTTCGTTGAAATATTCGTTGTTATTATTTTCTCGTTCAATATGCTTTGGCAACAAAATGTATCAACTATGATTCGTTTAAATGCTTCTTATGCGTTCGGCCGTTTAAGTTCATTTCGTGGTTCAGTTTATTATGCTTTCAATATGAGTCTCAAGATGTCAATAATAATTTTGCTGCATGCAAAAGAGCGTCGTTTTGTTTTTTATTCTTTTGAATATGTGTCACACACACACAGACACACTGAGTGTGTATGCAAGTGTGTGTGTGTGTGTGTGTTTGGCACCCAACGGAACCAAAATAAAAATCAATAAGAACGAAGCAATGTTTTTCACACAGTGACTGAGTGGTGGCTGTTTATGTGCCAAATGGTAGATCAGGGAAATCGCGCACAGAGCATTGTTGCTGCCTTATATGCAGCCAAAGTTTGTGCATTAGCGTAAAGTAAAGGGCCTATTTAAATATTACAAAGGATTCTCATCAACTTTGGCCAACAACACCAGCACCAATAGCAACAATAATAATAATAACGATAACGACAACGACAACTACAACGACAACAACAACGACAACAACAACTACAACGACAACAACAACAACAACAACAACAACAACAACAACAACAACAACAACAACAACAACAACAATAAAAGCGCAAATAAAAAGAAACTGAAAATGCTGAGACGAAACAAAGCGATCTGCAATATGAATTTATTGCAAGCAAACAACACACAGCTGAATGGATGAATGGTGCGAACAGACCACACAAAATAGCTCAATGTAATACAAAAGCACAAACACTAAAGCGTGCATGCTTGAGCTCTGTTTTGATGTGTTGTTTTTGCACTTTATATATATATATATATTGCAGTGGCAATGAATTGTAGTATTCAATTTTTAATAGTATGTTAAACACATTCGATTTTCTCGTTATGCTTGTTATTATTGCTGCATGGCCAAACACAGAGCTATTTGAGCGAAACCTCTTTTCATTCACATGAAAACAACGAAAACCATTTCATTAGCTTGTGTATTTACCAGTGCCATTTGTACCGTGTGATAGAGCTGCTTAGTACCAATGTAAAGAGCACGCTCGTTTACTTTGTGCCTATGCAATCATATTTTTCCCGCAGTTTCAGTTGCATAAACTGCAGCATATTTAATAAGTTTGCTGGTATGTGTATGTGTGTATGTATGTATGTATGGGTATATGTATGTGTATGTGTGTGTGTTTGCACAGCTATCCCATTCACGCTGCCAATATATTTTGAGAAAGTCAAAAGCGTCTTGTCTTATATCGAAACGAGAAACGATATATCTGACACATCATACTGCATGTATGATGTATTTTAGCTATAGTAAAGCGGCCCGGTTTACATCAAGTTAGTATTTTTATATTTTTGATAAGTATTCATCGTACGTTTGATGGTTTGGCTTCGTTTGGTTTGGTTTAGTTCGTTCATTTGTTCGTACATGAACGTTATCCAAGTCCAATAGCCAGTCACATTCTCCATACGTTACATTTGAAAAGGAAAAGAAAAAAGAACAAACAACGAAAGACAACAACAGCAACATAAATGCGAAACTGTAATGAAAACCAAGAGAACCGAATGAACGACTGTGTATTGTTCGCTCTGTCTAGCACACGTGCAATGTGCGCCTCAATCCCTTAGGTTTCGGTATGGAATTCATTGCGTAGTGAGCACGAGTCTCGGGATGGTTGTGTATTGTAAGCAAATGTACGAACGAATGAACGATATGAAACTAGCAAAGAGTGAGAGAGAGAGAGAGAGAAAGAGAATGTTTTGTAAATAGTTGTTCGCTTCATTCATTTGTGTGCGCAAAATAAATAAAATTGGAGTGAATTACTACGATGGTGAACGCGCTTCGAGACATGGATGATGCCAAACCATCATCATGCCAAGAAATTAGTTTGTGTTCGAATTTATAACGGTTCAAGCCGAAACGGAATTTTGCGATTTGTGCATTTTCACATTTGTGTGTGGCGTGTGCACGCGTTTAATTTTTCATCATTGTTCCCGTGCACTTTCGATACTTTTGTTTGGCATATCCGATAAAACAAAAGTTTTTTTTTTTTTCAAAAAGAGAAAAAAAAAAACATTGCAATCATAGACTCAAAACAATACTGAATCAAGTATATGGTGCGGCGGTGAAGTTTGACTTGGTTGTCATACTCTCTCACCGTACGTAACAACGTGCACTGAAATTTCGAACAAAAAAAAAAAAAAAAAAAATATTCTTGTGCTATTATTCTATATGTATTCAAAATTCTATGTATTCAAAATTTCTGTGACAATTGTGTGTTTTTTTGATTAAAAGTGTTTTAAATTGGTGTTAAAATGCAAATACAAACGAAAAAGTAAACAAACCAAATTGAATGAACTAAATCGTTATCATATTTTGCACATATAAGAGAAATTTGCTAAAGACAAATAATTGCAAATGCCCTAGAAATTGCACCATAATACACTATTATATTTAATGATATGGTGCAGTTGCGCTCAAATAAATCAAATGATTTATTGATCAAATAAGAACGAACATCAAATCACTATTTACTTTACTTTGCCTTGTCTTGCAATTTCGAAGTGTATTTAATACGTTCCAATTTAGTGGTTGGTTTCAGTACCGTTTTTATATTTGAGAAATTATGGTGCCAAATTTCCGGCAAAGGTGAGCAAAAAAAAAAAAAAAAATTTTTTTTGTTTCGAGAGAGTGAATTTGAGGTGAGACTTTGTTTTGTTTTTCTTCAATTCTTTCTCTTTGTTTGTTCATGAAATAACAATGATAACAGAAAGACAATATGATTGTAGTGAAATTGTGTACATGTTCAGACAACGGTCAAAATTAATGTCATAGCAAATGTCACCCTGATAACATGTAATTTTTAACATTTGCCATCTATTCGCTAGCCGATGGCTACAACGCTATTCTTTTTCTTCGTGATTTTGTTTTTCTCGGAATTTCCTCCAAAAAAAGAAAAAACTGTAAATAAACGTTTAAATGTCACACATGGGAATATTTTGCAATTCGAATGAGAAAAATAAAATGGATTCAAATTGCCGCTTTTGTAGCTAAGCCAAATAAGAGAGAGAGAGAGAGAGAGAGAGAGAGAGAGAGAGAGAGAGAGAGAGAGAGAGAGAGAGAGAGTTAGCATATTGTGTGATGGCGATTAATATGAACTTTATCGAAATTACGAAAAAAAATGTGTGTATCATAATCGATCAATATCATGTAATTTGAAAATATGTTTGCATAGATCAATCATTTTCTTTTTTTTTTCTACAAAATATGAAAATTACATGAAGTCAAGCACCCAAAGGCTTATCACATCAAATTGTGCGTAATAGACTCATCTATTTGCCCGTCACAGGCACTGTTGGCTGTGCGGATTTTCCGAATCTCCTTAGATCATTTTGTATATGTACGTTTTGTACACGATATATCCGCCTCTTTTTTCATATATTTCATTTCGATTACATCCCGTTTCACTTCGTCGACTTTACTCATTTCCATTAGAGGATCTAAGCTGTATTATTAAGAGTACATATAAGTGCTACTGTTTGTTGTTGTCATTGTTGTTATTGCTACTGCTGCTATTGATGTTGATGATGATATTGAAGCTGGTTATGGAAAATAGCTACAGTAACCGAAAAAAGGACGGCAACAATAATAACAATGACGATGACGACGGCGATGATGATGATGACGGAAACAACAAGCAAATAAAAACATACGATGAATATAATTGCTATTTTTATGTTGACATATTCATTTTTATTTACGTTCGGTGTTTTTGGCACAGTGTGCCATTGAATTGTTTATTGGTCTGGAAATGAAGTATTTTTCGATAATAGTGGCCAGATCTATTGGTGATTGAAGATACCGATTGAAATCGCCACCTAAAACTACATATCACACACACACACACAGTTACACACAATATTCGAAATTGTTTGCCAAACGGCCAGAGATATCTTGTCGACAATTCAATCACTAATGATTGTTTTATTTTTGTTACCAAATGATTACTAATCTAATCAATGGAAAAATTGAGTGTGAGCTTGTAAGCATGTCTCTCTAATTCTCTCTCTCTCTCTCTCTCTCTCTCTCTCTCTCTCTCTCTCTCTCTCTCTCTCTCTCTCTCTCTCTCTCTCTCTCTCTCTCTTTCTCTCACTCTATGTTTATAAAAATGACTGTGTGTTTGTAAGTTGATTTCATTATTAATTGCTTTTATATCACTTTATGTCTATGCAATCAATTAGGAGTCATTCATTAGTTTTCGCAACAATGACTTTTTACGATGAACAAAGTCAAATGGCACAGTAATTTTCGCTTCGAAATGATGAAATGACCGAAATAACGTATCGTATCACAACTCCATACAATTTTAACTTTTCTACTATCGGAGAAAAAAAAAACAGAAAGAGAAAGAAAGAGAGAAAAAGAGAGAGAGAGAGAGAGAGAGAGAGAGAAAGAAGAAAAAAATATAAACGATTTCGTTCGAAACGAAATAACCAACATCGACAAAATTGTTTTGCAACGGAAAAGAAAGAAAAAAAAACATAGAAAGAATTGATAAGAATTTTCGATATGGTGTGGGTGGCGGGATAGAAATGTCAAGTATTTCGTATAAATACAGATTGAAATTGAAGGTTTTTTTTTTACACATTGAAATTGTATGACATTTTTTATGTTTTCGCTATTCTAAGATATTTTTGGCATGAAAATTGCTCATTTTTCGCTCATCACAATATTGATATATATTTCACTTTCCATCCATCTTTGAATCCAAAAATTGCATGAACATGTAGAAAAATGTTGTTCACCCTGCTGTTTCATTATTATGAAAATGCACTTGAGAAAATCCACTTTGATTGGTATATTGGCACACACACACAAACACACACTTCAGCTACTTCAGCATTGATTTTAAGTGATACACCTTTTTTTTTTGTTGGAATGAGAGCAAAAAAGATACTTATGTTTGCCAAGTGTATATAGTCATGTCGTGATATGCGACAAATCTTCTATAATAATAATAATCGTTCATTTTTATATTCAAATGGTGTGATGTGATGTGATGCCGATATTGTATCGATATGAATATGCGGTGCGTGATGCGCATTGAGGAAATATCGCATAACGATTTATGCGATCACAAAATTTCGTATAATAAAAGACATTTTTTAAAATCATCAAAACATGACGGTGTGCATATAAACGTGACATTCGCACTTGCCCTTCGATTTACATGCGAAATACTAAAGAGATGAAGAGAATCATGGAGTGAGGGAGAGAGATAGAGAGAGAGAGAGAGAGAGAGAGAGAGAGTGAGGGAAAAACAGCGACTGATGGAGAAAGAAAGAGCGTGGGGGAGAAAGAGAGGGAGTGAGAGAAAAGTGATTTTCAATTTCTTTACAACATTTAAATTCTAATCTGAATGTATGCGAAAATGATGGGAAATTATTCAATTGTTGATTTTATTTGATTGCATTTTCACTATACTTTCAATGTTACACACAATTTATACAAAAATGCGTTCAGAGTTAAGTATGATTTTTCAATAAAAAATATATATGATATATTTATGATTTTATGATTTAATTCATGATTTTGGCCCAAATATGGCCACACGTCATTCGAATTATACACCCGCTTACATACATGTAATGAATAATTAATATTGCGTTTCGTTTTTTTCTCCATACACTGTAACAAGTAATGAAAAAAAAAAAAAATTTTCTTAATTTTGTTTGTATTTCCCTTTCTCTTCATGTTCATCATAATACATTAAAATCAAAGAAGAAGGAAAAAAATTCTAAATTCCTTCACACCATAACACATCATAAATCTGTCATCTCACAATGTCGAAATGGTATTTTTCAGCAACTTGTAAGTGGGACGAATTTGAATTTGAGATTAGATTTGATTCGTAATTTACAAATAGAGCGGGAGAGAAATAATGTTCAAATACCGCAAATTGAATTTAAGAATTGTCTCTAATTGCGCACTTCATGTTTTGCTTGCGGCACAGTGAAAACCAGAAAAGCATACAAATCTTGTTGTGTGTTATATATGTTATATTGATGTTGTTGAAATATTTTCCTTGTGATCGAAAATTGGTTTGAACACAAAAAATTATAGGAAAAACATAATGATTATTGTCGATAAGTCGATTAAAGTGGTAATAAATTTCATTGGAATAATTTTATACTTTTATACATTGTAAATTTTATATTTCGAAGGAAAGTTACAAGCAAGCAATCAATTCGACCGAGTAACGAAAACCGCTTTCGATTTGAAAATTGATGAAAATCCAATCAGAATCTAACAACAATTGAGAAAGTGGATAAAAGCAATAAAAATTGTTGATGTATGAAAAGGAGAAGACTATCCAATGATAATGAACAATTCGTTATTAGTTTTTACTTTTCAGACGCACTTACCTTTTAACATAAATTGAATATTTCTCCACTTGTTTTGTGTGTGTGTCTGTGCGTTTCTGTTTTTGTTTCTATTTTTATTCTCTTCCATCTTTCTCTCTTTCTCTCTTCCCGTTCATTTAACATTTGTAATGACGCATACATTGTATATATCATCATGAGGTCTGGTTCGAACAGTATAGCACGTTGCAATCTCTTCAATCATGTGAAAGAATAGCCGATGAAGTAAAAATTGTTGGTGCGTGTCAATCATTCCATTGTTTTTTTTTTTTTTATTTCTTCTTCTTTGTTTTATCTTTTTTGATTTATTCAAGAAGAGAAACAGAAAGAAAGAAATATGGAAAGAAAACAGAAAAGAAAAAAAAAATCGAATTTCCACTTAATACACTGCTACATAGGGAAATTTGGAAAAAGTACACAGATTTTCAGTGTTGTAGTTAAATACAAGATATTCGACACGACGGTTTGGAAATCGATTATCTGGCATCATGTGAAGAAGATGAAGAAAGAAAAGAAAAGAAGAGAGAGAGATAAAAAGAGAAAGAGAGAAAGAGAGAAAGAAACAATACAAAAAAAGAAAAAAAATGAACAGGCGTCTGTAACGAACAATAGCGCCAATTCAAATAGTTTTACTCTAGTGACCCTCATTCGGATGACAAACGGGTTTAACTTGTATTCAAGATACGACTCAAGTTAAAAGACGTTGTTCATTCTTTTGCATGCTGTTTCATGGTTTCGAATCCACATGCATTTGTGCAACAAAGTTTATATACATATTAAACTTAAAAATGAATAGAAGTGTCTATCAGAGTGTACTCATTCGAAATGTACTGTCTATCACATTCCAACGCGATTTGCTATATTCTCATATTTGATAAAAACGAATACTCTCTCTTTCTCTTTTTTACTCGCTGTATCCCCCCCTTCCCTCAATTTCTCTCATTCTCTCCCCTTTTCTCCCAATATCTTTCTCTTTCATAGTAATAAAATTCAACTATTAAATGAAAGTTTCATTAAAAACTTTTCCATTTCATTTACATAAAGACAATTTTCTCACCATCATTCTCAGATTTCAATATTATGCACAAATGCAATTTGATGATATTTTAATCGATTGTCTTCAAACTATCCATCTATCTATCTTTTTTTTTTATCATTATTGCTATCAAATTGCAGATGCGGTTACAATGGAGTAAAATGTTAAGCTCCGCTATCTCGAATAAAATGCATTCATGCAGAATTGGCAGCAAGACAATGTAAACCCCCAAGACTGGAAATTCGCTTTAAACAAATTAACAAACTTAAATAAACTAAACTAAACTAAACTGAAGAAAATTTAAGAGAAGAAAAAAAAAAGAAATAAAAAAAGGTAACGAAATACCCCATAAAGTATATGTAAACATATACCGCTCGGAAATTTTATTTAAAACATTAAACAGAAGCGAAATAAACACGAAACATTGCGTAAGGATGGATCATGCTGATTTAGTATCTGAGATGGTTCAGGTTGAGCATTTGAGCACACAGGATCGTTTACACCTGGCACGAATGTAAGTAAAATTCTAATTACAATGCATCCCATGTTTAATGACATTTTGACCTAATTTCATTAAAAAAAAAAAAATCGAATTCTATCTCGAAATTTATGTATTTATTTTTTATTTTGTTTTTCATAGACGCCGTGCTCATCAGCTAAAAGTGGCTAAGCAACGGGAAAAAGAATGGCTTAAACAACAGGCTCGTCGCGATCGAAGCGGCAATAATGTAAATATGAAAAAACGTCGTCACATTTCATTTGAAAATAGTGTTGTTGTATTGGAAGCGGCTGCACGTAATGATATCGAAGAAGTTGGCCGATTTCTTGAGCAAGGAGTATCAGCTGACGTCACAAATTGTGATGGTTTGACACCATTACATCAATGTTGCATTGATAATAATGCCGATATGTTAAGACTGTTATTGGATTATGGCGCTAATGTGAATGCACAAGATAGCGAAAAATGGACACCACTCCATGCGGCAGCCACATGTGGTCATTTATATTTGGTTAAATTGCTGATAAGCCGTGGTGCCAATTTATTGGCCGTCAATGTTGATGGCAATATGCCATATGATTTATGTGACGACGAAGAGACACTCGATTGCATCGAAGCTGAAATGTCAAGGCGTGGTATAACCTAGGGGCTGAGAACCCTTTATGAATATATATATTTAGTAGATATTCAGAATATTCAGGCGATATTTAAATATTTATGGAATATTTGCTAGATTCAAAAATTCACACACCATATCATACATATTTGAAATATCTAGTGAATATTCATATCATTTTTATCAATAAGTTAGCATTTGTGAATATATTGTTGATGGCAAAATAAGTATTGCTTGAAATTGAGATTTGGTAGCTGAGATCAAGTCAACATTCAACATGGCGACATTGTCGACACAATCAATTTTACAATATTTATTTTTATTTACTTTCGTCCATTCCCCCTTAGGTATAACACAAGAATTAATTGACGAAACGCGTGCATCAACGGAAAATCAAATGCTAAACGATTTACAGGTCATTGTTGAAAATGGCGGTGACATTGATGTTCTTGACAAACAGGGTGCAACACCTGTAAGTATAAAAAAAATTCCATACGAAAATCGTTTAATTTCTCATTTAATTCAAAATAGAGAAAATTAAAAAAAAAAAAAAAAAAAAAAAATGAAAAGATGGAAAAACTGTTGATTGTATTTGTTTCGCTTCTTTTCTTTTCTATTTTTCATTAACGGAATGTTAATCATTTACAGTTACATGTGGCATCCGCAAACGGATATTCCAAAGTCGTTGAATTCCTATTAGAAAACCATGCTGCAGTTGATGCTGTTGACAAAGATCTATGGACTCCGGCGCATGCATCTGCCTGCTGGGGTCACGTATGTATATATTTTTGGAGACTAATTAGTGTGCCGTTTCTATGCTATTATAAATATCATATTGAAAGAATGTCAATGTTATTTCCCCAACTCCTTTCTCTCTCACACACACACACACACACACACACACACACACACACACACACACACACACACACACACACACACACACACACACACACACACACACACTCACTCACTCTCTCTCTCTCTCTACAACTGTTTCGTTTCATTTTAGATGGAAATTCTTGAAATGCTTGCAATGAGTGGCGCCGATTTAAATGCAAAGAATAAAAATGACGAAACGCCTTCCGGTAAATGCATAATCACAATATTAAGAAAAAATTCCACACTTTTCATTTTCTGACATTTTAATTATGACATTGATAACTTAGCATCTAATAAGATTACTAATAATCATCTCTCGCTATTATTATAATTCTCATAAAAATCCACTAAACGTCTTTACGAGTTTTCTCTCTTTTCCTCTTTTTTTTTCATTACCAAGATATATGTGAAGATGCTGAGATTCGAGAGCGAATCGAGCAACTGAAGTCAGAGCAGGAAAGTAAACGTTTGGCAGAAGCACAACGACGGCGAGTACGTCGATCACAAAGCAACAATACACGGTATGTGTCAACAATATTATTACGACTAGATATAGCTAATCTCATTTCCGGAATGTAATATTATAGCGCAACCTAATTAGATTCCCTTAATACACAAGTGTCATTAAATTGATCAACAAACCAAATCATAATGTAATTTTTTTTTTTATTTATCAAATTATATTTCTTTTTATTGTGAAAAAAAAAATACAGAGCACAATCGGTGCGTCGAACATCTTTGCGAGACAAAACATTAACAACCAAAAAGGATGCCGTCGAAGAGACACGGTTACGGCTTCGAGCTCAAGAGGTAAGTCGATGATGAAAATCAGTTACATTTCTTTCACTTTAAATTAGCGTAAAGAAAGTTGTTGAAATTGTAAGTCAAATGATATTCGCTTGAAATCATAAGTTGAATAAATATTTGTGGTACAATTTGTCAATGTACTTCAATTAGGCCTTAGGTTCAATTTTGTGTATGAAATACTTGAACAATTCAAAACACTAAAAATTGGCGATTTTCGAGAAGTAAAAGCAGCCATATTTCTATTAGCTAATTTCAAATGACCAAATATTAAGTCAAAGAATCTCTAAAAGATATTAAAAAATTATACAAACCAAAAAAAAAAAACAAAAAAATCGCAAGCAATCGCTTTTGAGTCACTTTTTACTCTGGGCGGTTAATTGCAATATCATAGTGGCCGAATTAGCGACGGTGATGGCGATGGTGATGGTAGTGGCGATATATTGTTGCTTCTGCTACTACTGTGCAAATTCAGAGAACACACCATGTGCCAAACAACACAAATAAATTCAATGTCGATGGCGTTTCAGTAACAGATTTTACTAATTGCTGCTTTGTTGCGTGTTTTGTTTGTACGTTTCGTTTTGTTCATCCAATCATAGTAAAAACGCACAGTATAAACACACATACACACAGAGTGAGAGAGAGCAGAGAGAGAGAGAGAGAGAGACTCAACTTACATATTGGGTGAATGTGGTATGTGGAGCTTTCGCAAATGCATTGCAACGGAAAAAATGCCGTATTTTGTTTCGTTTTTCACAATTTTTTTTTTCTTGAAAAATTATAGATTGTTAATTAGTCTATTTTTAGTTTGCAAGCTATAAACACCGCTCTCGAGAAAAGGAATATTGTGTAGAAAATTCAACGATTTTTCTGAAGAGATAAATTTACGGGGTTTTCATTTGGTGTTTATGTTTGTGTGCGTGTGTGTGTGTGTGTGTTTTTCTTTTGAATTCGTTTCAGAGTTCGAGGAAATTATCGACAATTTGTTGTCCATTTAAGTTACACCAAGTGGAAACTATTCGGTTCATTTTCAAGCAGACACTGTGTGCCATCTCAGAAAAAGAGTGAAACAAATTGCAAAAACTTTTTTTTTTTGAAAAAAAAAAAAAAAAAAAAAAACTTAGCGAAAAGTAGAAAAGTGGTTTTTTCTTTGATTTGCTATGATAAAATTCCATTTCAAACGAATCCTCCCTCACTTGTTCAACTAATTTATTTAGTTTCAGCATCATCATCGTCTTGGTATTTTGTCAACGAGATTTTCAACCCCTTTAATAATTGAAAATTGTATGTGTTGGGGTAAAAACTTGGAACATTTAAAATCAATGTGGAATGCAGTTTATGTATTCGTTCAAATTCAATGAATTTTCAAATAGACAAAAATCAAGTTAAACTTTTTTTAGACACCATTTTTGCATTCATTTAAGTTTTTAATAGTCATAAAAGTTGTGGCAACTTCGTTTTGCCAAATTGTGCGCTGTATGTGTATGTGTTTATCTGTGTGAATGTCTGTAATTGAATTTCATGATAAGTGCGTACTGAATAAACGTTGTAAGTGGGTGAAAATTGAAAAGTGGGTGAAACAACCACTGCTTTAAATAGCAAATAAATACATTACGCGCATATCCAAAGTGATAAATGTAAACATTCAGAGAGTGAAAGAGTGAAAGAGAGAAAGAAAGCGAGAGAGAGAGAGAGAGGGAGAAAGAGAAAGAAAAAAAACAGAAGAGAAAATCAACTGTGATGGCTTTGGTAAACGTAAATTGTTTTGTGTGATTCATAGCCCAACAACAAAAAGATTTTAACGTTCACATTTGGACCGCAAAAAAGAAAAAAAAAACGAATAGTTTTACCTTCAAAACGATTAGATTGCATGAACATGCGTTTGGATGATTTTCGCAATTGCATATTTGTTTAGTGTAAAGCATTTAAAATAAAAGCTTCCGGTAGAGCGTCTAATCATGTAAATGAAATGTTGATTTGAAAAACAAAAACAAAGTACTACCACTGCCACTGCCACTGCCGCTACCGCCGCCACAACAACAGCAACAAAAATAAGACACATCCAATTATAGGCAATAATATTTGGATTTAAAAAACGCACTAAACCGTTTCTTAACCTTAATGCATTCACAATTATATGCTTAAAACCCATCATTTTGTAGTGTTTTGTTTGGAAAAGTGCGCACAAATTTATTTTGATTCTATGTGTGTGTGTGGCATTGCGTATTGTGCCAATTGGATGGAGGTAAATGAGTTTTCCGGTATCGAAGTAAAGCAAAAATTAAAAATAAAAACCAAGCCATTCGCTCAATTAGCTAAATAAACAATTCAATAAATGTATTGAGTTTTTGGTGCTTTTGTTCG
Organism: Resseliella maxima; assembly: GCA_029041755.1. Lineage (NCBI taxonomy): Eukaryota > Metazoa > Arthropoda > Insecta > Diptera > Cecidomyiidae > Resseliella > Resseliella maxima. The sequence goes on from JAQOWM010000270.1 coordinate 298,517, forward strand.
TGAAATTTTCATCATTTTGTTTTTAGTTTAAATCGATTAACTACCAATAAATATGCAGCTGTGAATGCACAGCATGGTCAAGATATATGGAATTTTAAAAATAGTTGGCTAATTCGATAGTAAATGAGAAAAAGCTGCAAATAAATGCACACATTCACAGCAGACACAAAGTAACATTTATAAGAATACAAAAACAAAACAAAAAAAAAAAAACAAAAAAAAAACATTTATAAAAAGTAACAGATCGATTTTCTGTTATAATTGGTGGCATTAAATTATTTCAAGAAAACAACAACAACGTAAAAAAAAAAAAAAAAATATCAAGAAATAATGCGGTGGTTTTTCGAATTAAATCGCTATAATGACGATGAATCGGATATCATTGGTTTGACCTACAAGGTAAATAGCATCAAAATAAACAAAAATACATTTTTCTTTCTGCAAAACAAACGATAATGATATTACCATTAAGTTTTCGAAATGAAAATGAAGGAAAAGCCGGCCAACCGTGTCCAACACGTTAATAACAAATCAAAATGAGTAAATTTTTGACACGAAGTCTGGCTCGATTCACGAATCATTTGATTTCAATTTACTTTCGCATTCAGCACTCACTTCAATAAATTAATAATCAATATTTCTTTCTTTTTTTTTTTTTTTGTTTTTATTTTCGTTTTGTTTAAATTTTTTACACGCATAAATTAAACAATTGAATAAACTTATGATTTTATTTTTTATCTTGTTTTTTATTTCTATGTTTTGTGATGTTGTGTTTCTCTTCAAGGGCTATACGCCACCGGCAGATAATGTATCCAGTACTGAACCAAATTCAATTTCCTCAGCTGTTGATCAGCCAGATTCGGTCAATTCTGGCAATCGTTTGTCAAGTAGCAACAAACATCACAATCATAATAAGTAAACGAAAAAACGAATTAGTATACGATATCACATCACATTTATCTAATTTGTTTGTTTGTTTTTTCTTTGTGCGTTCTTTGCATGTTCGGGTTTTTTTTTTTTTTTTTTCTTGATTTCACATTCACGGTGTTACATGGAAACCAGCAATAACAACGGAACAAACAGCAACATAAGCAACAACTATAATAATAATAACAACAATTTAAATCGAAATAATAAAGCGGCGATAATCAGCAATGCTTCTTACAATACAGGTAATTCAAAATTTGTTGTGTCATTTCGTCATATGACCAAAATGTGTGCTTTTTTCATTTTCGATTTAATCTCGTTTTGTGTTTACTTTTTTCGTTGAAAATCAACATTCTTGATTGACACACCACAATTTGTAATCTATTTTCTTAAACAGTGCATAATTCAACGCCATCACTAGGATCACAAAGATCCATATCGAAAACAAATAGTTCACATTATGATAGTAATGTTGCCTACAGCAGTAATTCATCGATTACCGGATTGACAACATCATCATATGAGAATGGTAGCAGTGTTATGCGAAAATCACCAGAAGGAAAGGATAACGATTCATTTCGACTGGATGATAATAAGCCATCAAATGAATCACAGCAAAAATACAATGATCCAAACAACAAACTGAATGATCAACACCAAAGAATTGGTAACGATATTTCTACCGAGATTTTTTCTGCTTCTAATGATAATGGCAAAATTAATGTTCAAGTCACCGTGCTTGTTGGTGAGTTTTCTTATCATTTCAGTTTGCGTTTCCGTTTCTGTTTCGTTTCATTTCATTTCATTCAGTTCGATTGAGTTGGTTTTCGGTTATAATTTTCATTTTGTAATTTTTTTTTTTTTTTTTGTTCGTTTTTCAATGAATTTTTGTTTTGTTATTTTGCACACCGCTCACACAAAATGCCATCAAATTGAACGTTTCTTTCACCCACCCATATTATCAAAATATCTTTTGAAAATTTCGCAATTTTTCAATTGGTTTAAAATCACACAAAATATTTTCGTTTTGTTTTGCTTTTATTTTGTCCAATTTTCATTTATACATTACTCTTCTACATTTTATATGTTTTTTTGTGTTCCTTTTATGACACTCCGGCCGGCACAGGATTGACTAATTTCGGTTGCAATGTTGTGCAGCTTCATTTTATGCTACCATTAAGAATTAGGTTAATTTGTAATTATAATATTATATTAAGATAATTGGTTCTTCATTTTGTTTGTACAATCAACAACAGATTATTGTGTAATTTTTTTCTATATCTTGTTTTTTTTTTTCTTCCATGGCAATTTTTAAATCACCTTCCTTCTATCACCACTACCACAACTACCAACACCACACCACACACAAAAAAACCAAAAAAAAAAAAAAAACATTACCACTTGATAACTGTACTCATACAACAAAAATTTAACATGCACAAACGCATGCACATGTGCACAAACAACAATAAACAACAAATAAAACAAATTCAACAAACAATTCAATCAAATTCAATATCGTGTGTGTGTTGTGACACTTTGTATATATGTGATGCCGTTTAATTTTGCTGATAAATATCACACAGACACTCATAATATGGATCAATCGCACGCAGGAACCACATTGGCCAATTTAAAAAAGCAACGAGCACAATCGCGCAACAGTGCTGTTTCGGAAAATGGTTCATTGATAGCAACACCAAGTATAAATACAACGGCACCAAATAGCATGTGTAACACTGGTTCAAGTTTGGCACGCAATAGCATGGGACCATCAATGGAAATGTCATTTTTATCAACATCCACAAATGATCTAATGCATGATGAATCAACGCCTACAATTACCAAATTTAGTGGGGTAACTAGTGACGTGGTCAGCGATAGCACGCGATCAAGACGATGTTGTATTGTCATGTAAAACCAAATGAGAAAGATAGAGAGATAGAGAGAGAGAGAGAGAGGGGAGAGAAACACTCGAGGCAATACTAAAACTCAAGCTATTGATTTCATTTAAACTGACACTGAATTATCATCATCGTCATCAAATAATGATAACAAAATCACATATACTCAACAAACTAGCTCTAGTGCCCAAGTGTTCACTTACTAAATGTCACCTAACTTGCTCTGCATTCCATTTAAAGGGAAAGGAAAGAAAACTACACTAAACTACTACAATCTAACCAATCAAAAGAAAAAAAAACTTTCGATGCACAAAACATTTCGAATTCAAATCTACTGTGATCAATGCCGGCGGCAAGAGTTGAGATATTTGAACGTGTTCTTTTTTTTAAATTCCAAATATTAAATATATATATACATATATTGAGAGGTATTTATTCAAAACGATATCAATAATCACACATTCATTCCATTTTGGAGATACTATTTCGATATGCACATAAATCGTTTATTGCATTCCAAACTATATTGCAAAACGATCTATTTCAAAATGTCACAATTTATCTTATCGTTATTTAAAATTATAATTTGTGCGTTTAGTCCTTGTGAAAAAGTAAGGGAGGGAGGGAGATAAAGAGAGAGAGAGACAGAGAGACAGAGATAGAGTGTATTATTATCGTTAAGTAAGCGTCAAACAAAGTATTTATTTTTCTATATATGCAAAATGTGTTGACAACAAAAAGAAATTAAGAATTTTGTTAAATTTACATTGATTTCATTTTGAAATTGAATTTCGTCATTCTGCTTTTTGTTTTGTTTAATACGTCTGTTGAACGATAGATTTCACCATCACAAACCACCAACAGTAGTTAATTAGTTTCTAAGAAATTCTTGTATTGTGTTTAAGAACGAAATGTAATTAATGTGAGAAAAAATGAAAAAGACAGGCAGAGAGTTTAGCGAGAGAGAGAGAGAGAGAGAGAGAGAGAGAGAGAGAGAGAGAGAGAGAGAGAGAGAGAGAGAGAGAGAGAGAAAGAAAGAAAGAAAGAAAGAGAGAGAAAGTGAAGAAATGAGAATATTCACGAAAATTTGTTGAATCACAAACAATTACTAAATAAGCAATAAAATGTGATTGTGTAAAACAGTTCTAGTTTTACTATTTCCGTCCCTATCTATTTCGTTTTATGTTCGTTCATGCATTGTTATGAAATGATGATAATAGATTCATATTTATTAACCAAAAAACCATTGTTCCAGACCATAAACATATCAACCTTTCTAATTTTTCACACAGACTGTCTGTGACAGACACATACACACTGAGAGAGAGAGAGAGAGAGAGAATCCACTTGACCAAAAACAAAAATTGTCTCTTTCCTTCTAATATAATCAAATCATGTGTCACTCAGGATTCATGCAAATTGACCGTTTCTAAAATTAAACTATTATCGAATATCAAGTGTTTCGTGACGCATTCGAATATTTTTCTACATCAATAATCAAAATTCATTTCATTTTTCTTCATTCTCTCGATTTTTTTCCCCCGATAACATTCTAGAAAGTGACCATTTAACATCACATCTTTGAAAAAAAAAATTATCATTCCTGTTAGAATTATTTGTAGATACAAAGAAAAAGGGAACATATATGAACAAAAACTAAAAATAAAACAAAAAAAACAACATAGCAGTTATTAATTACAGACAAATCCTAATGCAAAAACATATATGAACATTCAATTCATTACTAAGTTTAGCTAGGAGAGACAATTATGTGAAAACAAACAAATTGTATAAATTTCAATTAAATGCTAAATAAATAAATAATAATTAAAATACCATGCAGTGTCTGTTTATGTGAAATAATTAACAAATATTACAGTAGTATTTTCGTATTGACAGCAAAATGAAAATGCATACAATTCGAAGATGAATTTTTGTATGAAATAATTCAAATAAAACAAGGTAAGTAATCGTTGAGTGTGAAATTTAAATGCAATTTAAATGACAAGAATGCTTTGTAAATAACCATTGGTAAGTAGGATTGAGATTGACAACTCATAAAGCTATGCATGTTTATGTGACTTTTTCCAAAAAAAAATATACGACCAAACTGAGCATCCGTTTTGCGTTCAAATAGTAACGTAATCATATTGAAATCATTTCAAATGTTGAACGAAAACTGCCAAGCAAGTATCTAGAATTTTCATCGTAACAGTTGAAATAAAAATGTGCCATTGTTGTGTTTAAAATTTAATCATTACATTTTATACACAAGGTTTTCAAATTATATCAAAACATTGCGGAATTTACCAGAATTGTAATCATCTTGCACTAAAATGGTGTGTAGTATTTTATTTGCTTGAGGGTAATGAAAATGCTTTGTAAATACACTTGAAACATCAATTGAAGACTTCTTTGTGAAATAGACTTTCATTCATATTTGCATTGAATTCAGTGAAATAACACTTACCGAATTTCATTTCAACATATATGTGTTCACATTAATAACAAAGACATCGATTCAAATTTGCAGCAAATGAGTTGAACACATCGGCATTGACTTGAACCTTGTTTGAAATCAAGTGTTATAGCAATTTCATGAATAAATATTTATTATGAGAAAAGCATTACCATTTTTCCATCGTAACTATATGCACTTGTAGAAGAGAAAAAAAAAACTGTGCTTAGTGCACAAAAGAATTGAAAATTATTTTCAAAAATATGCATAAAAACCATTAAAAACATTTCAACTCATATTTCATCAAAGGGATGAAAAAAAATGGAATGTTTTTTGGTGTTCATTCATTTTTAAAAGGAATATTTCCTGCTGTGAAAAAAACCCTCAATTTCCATACGATTGCTTTATTTATAGTTCATTTCACCAAAAAAAGAAAAAAAAAAAAAAAAAAAAAAAACGAAAACAAACAACTACACACAGATCTGTTTTGATAAAGAAAATAAAAATGAAACACTTTTCTCCACATTCATTGTGCATGCAGTCCATTGTAACATGCCTTCACATCTTTCGTTGTTAATGCATTAAAAATTCGGCTTTCATATGCAATAATTCAATGAATCGCAAATAAATGTAATTCATTTATGTTCTATTTGGCCTACGTAATTAATAAATGCGTTGCATAATATTGTTCAAAGTCATACATATCTGTGAATGAAATAAAAAAAAAAAAATGATGAAAAAAAGAGCCCATTGCAATCCATAATTAAGACATAAAGTTGATACGATGTGAAAGGCTGACAACTTACGCTTAAAATTCATTTTCATTGGAAATCAAATTTGGTCAATGTAACATGTATCAAAAGATACTGAAATGAAAATGAAAGTGTTTTTTGCGTGCATTTCAACGCAATCATTATATTATTTTCAATTTGGTAAATGCCATGGAAAATTCAAGAACACTATTCAAATGGGGTCTTTGTTGTTTTGTACAATTTTTGCATACAGAGTTAAATGCGTGCAAAAATGAAAGGAAAAAAAAAAAATAAAACAAAAAAGACGAAAAAATTTGCACAAAGTGCGAGAATAGCTTTGGTAGAACATATGGAAATGATTTGGTATATTGCCGAGCAAAATAGTGACAACATTGAGTGGCAACGTTTTATAAATGCAGATAATTACCTTAATTAGCGTAATGTGATTGAGTGTCTGAGTTGTCCTGGCCTATATTGGTGTATTCTCTCTTTTCACTCGCATGTCAATCGAATTCTTAATGAAAACCAAAAAAAAAAAAAACAAAAAACCAAAAAAAACAGAAAAGCGAAAAGAAAATTTAAAGAAAATGCAAAGGCGTTTCTTTCTGTGTGAAAAGTATCATTTAACTGACTGATTTTGTCACAATTTGCAGCGCAACGAACGAGAATGCCCAGCAGCAATGAATTAAAAACAGTCGAACGAACGAACGAATCAACAACAACGATAAGGACTGAACTGAATGAGAAGTGACAACATTAAACGATACCCACCAAAAAAGACTGAAGAGCAATAAATTTTAGCAATTACTCACTGATGTCAACCGAAAGAAGATATTTATCGCGATAAGTTTGACTCTAAACGGGAAATCTGTTCGGTGAATCAATTTTCTTTTTAATTGGTAAAATTGTCAAATGAGATAATTAAATGGAATGGATTGAAATGGAATGAAATGAGATGTGAACGTGTTGCGGCGTCTATAGTGATGATTCAAGGAAATGATTTTATGTTTATTTCAATAACAAGATTGATAATGCTTGTCGTTGCCCGTGTATTGTCAATGTGGCATCCTTGACTCTTAACAGATTTTCATTTTTTGGTTTTTTTCCTTTTTTTATATATACGGAAATATTCTTATTAATTATGATATATGAGTGGTCTGCATCTTTCATTCAAAATTCCTATGTAAATTATTCTACTCGAGTCATTTTCTTCAACAGAAAAAAAAAATATAATTCACAAGTCAAAGATATTTTTTTACAAAAAAAAAAAAAAATTAGACTGTAAAATTAACGCATAACTATTGTTCGCTTGTCTTGTGGTTTATTGTGCAATGATTAATGACATTTAAATTTCCTTATTTTGAGTTTGTATGAAATGCCAAAGAAAGACCATTCAGCTCATCATCGTTTTCCACACACTCATAATTCTCTTGATAAATAATTGCCATAAAAATGTTCGCTTTTAACACTTTAAATTTTTTCCTGAGTCCTGCTAATTAGCTCGAAAAAAGGCGTGTTAATTACATTAGACGAACAACAAAACAAAAAGAAAAAAAAAAAACGACGACGACAAACATACAATTCAATATTTGTCAGCTACTGAATATGTTTCGAACGAGTAAAACGTCAACTAACAAGTATTTAATGAAGAATCCGGAGAAAAGGAAAAACAGATAAATAAAAACAGTTGAAAAGAAAGAAAGAAAAAAAGAACAGAAAAGAAAAAAACAACGGGGAAGACGACACATAACTACAATATCAAATTGGGAAACAAATGTGCTGTTTTTGGTTATTTAGATGTAAAATCATGAAAATACAGCACTCAACAGTTCTGAATCGGGGCACAGTGCTAACTGCGAAAGATAAAGAAGAAAACAAGGAAAGAAAATGAAAGAAAAGAAAAAAAAAAAAACAAAACAAGAGAAATGAAATACATGCAAAGGAGAAATAAATCAATTAGCTGCTTGATGATGCGCCATGTAAAGCGCATTCTTTACTATCCGCATGTGCACTGACTTGATTTTTCTCTGGTGGAAATTTGACGCTGATACGAAAGTAATACCGAACATTGAAAAAGAAAACTATTTCATTGAACACACAGTTTGGTTTTTGTAGTTTAGAGAGAAAGAGAGAGAGAGAGAGAGAGAGAGAGAGAGAGAGAGAGAGAGAGAAAGCGAGTGAGCGAGAGAGATAGCATATTGGAAAAGGGCACACAACGACCGACAGAATATGTAGCACAAAAAAAAAAAACAAAAACGATTCGGTTGACACTAATATAAATTCCCCAATTAAAAATTGTCGACTGTTAGTGTTTTTTATTTTTCTCCCGTCATTTTTTCTTTTAATTTTTTATTTATTTGTATTTTTCAACTTTCTTTCGAAGGCTTTCTTCGTATGAACCGAGTTTGTTTGATTTTTCATTGCATTTCATTTTCATTTTTTTAAATTTATTTATTCTGAAAAATGCTCATTAGCCCAAATGTATTGATTGCATGCGCGCCAACGAATTCCATGAAACTCTTAATAAATTTATTATCCTTAAGGTTCAGGAAAATCTGTTATGGTGTGTTGTGCGCTTAATATGTTTTTAATATTCGTCTTATGGCCAATCAAATGTGTGGAAACGGGATTCATAATTTTCTCACATGCTCATTTTGCCCCACATGTAAAAGTTAATTGGTCGTAATGATTTTTATGTTTTGCTTGTTTTCCGCAATATCATTATTCAGTGATACACGTTCTTCGTTGCTTCTTTTCATTCTCAGTTTTGATTTTATTTATTTTCCACTTTTGACTTGATCATGTTCATCATATATCGACGGTACGCTATTATTTTCCTGGCGCTTCGCTTAATGAGTTTTCTTGTTATTTTCTATGCTATGCTCAAATTATCTTATTTCACTAAATGAACCAGAGATACATATAGAAATAGTGTGTATAACCTTTGAATAACTAAATTATTGAATGAAGGATCATTGATGTTGAACGATTTTCTTCTCGGCAATTATACATTTTCGTTTCTTTTCTTTTATTTTCTTTTTGTTTTTATTTTCGTTTCGAACGTAGAAATGTTACAATATTTCAGTGTGTACAAAATGTTCTGATGATTGAAATTTAGCAATCGATCAGTGTTGTGCGATTGAAGTATGTGTATTGATCCAGAACGATGCACATGTGACATAATCTCCGCCCATTTCACACAAAAAAGGGCGTCAAAAATGTTACAATTTTCTTACAAATTTTCTTTGCTATATGATGAATATCTCTTAATGCCGTTACAAAAATATGATATTTTTTTTTTTTCTGTTGATCAGGCAACGAATGTATATCGCTTGTTATTATGATCGGTGTGTTGTTTGTTAACTTCGTGTAATAACGAAAATTCACGACGTTTGTTGCGTTGCTTTGTTTATATTTATTTCATTTTCTTCGTATTTTTGCTTTTTCTTCAGTAAAAATGGTGACAAATTTTCATCTTGAACCGACAAAATAACAGGATCATCTATCAGTATCGTTGAATATTTCAAGTGCAACGTATCGCGCTGTCGCCGATCTCAAGTCGTTTTCAATTAAATTTGATAATACTCATTCGAATTTTAACGATTTACAATTCACAAGTGTTATTCATATGCCAAAGTGATTATAATTTAAATTAAGTTTTCTTTTCCATCACATTGTCGAAATGAACTCTGAAAATACAATGACAATAAGGAGTAGTTTTTCGATAGAAAATATTCTATCAAAACCACATAAAAATCTGTCTTCGGACAATCAGTGTAAAGCAGAAAGTGCAATTGAATTTTCGGATAATATTAAATCATCGGAAGATGTGCCATCTTTTATCGGCAATCAAATTACATTAAAAAAAGAACCAATCAATTGTTTAACAAACGACGATCATTCAATTACATCAGATGACCTGGACAAACATAATCGGAATCAATTTACCTCACCAGACTCAAGCGGATGCGAAGAAGAAATTGCGGATAATCTAAGTGATATTACAACTGGTGAAATCCGTAAGCGTTATTTATCTTATTCTATTTTGATATGATTTATTGGATGTAGAATTTAACGCTTTCGAAATGACAAAGGAATTCAATAAAAATATTTTAATCAATGCAAATGAAGTTCAAACATGAATACGAGCATTTGGATTACAAAAAGTTTTAATTTAATCTAATATTACTTAACCGATGCATGGCTATTGCATTTGTTTTTCTTTCTTCTTGGGATAGGAATTATAACAATTCATATTATGCGCATTTTTATGAAATATTTTCAAAGTAATTTTCCAACTCTTGAGAAGTTAGTCTTGACAAATTAGTTGTGACGACGTTGTATCAAAGTCTGTTTTTGCAAAGTTATCATGATGTCGTTTCACCCAACATTTTTCCGTTTTATACCCAAAGTATTGAAAAGATACCAGAAGGTTTCACATTTTTTCACTTCTATCGGACAAAAATATTTTTTTTCTTTAATTATTTTTAGCTTTATTAAACTTTCAAATCGACATTAGTAAAAAAAAAAAAAAGATCAAAAGTATGCGACTAAAGTTTTTACAAAATGAATCCATCAAAATAATTAGGTTCGAAGATTCTACCTTATAAAATCATTATCCATCTTGTGGATGATGGGGGAAAAATGTTTTTTTTTTTTTTTGATCGCGCGTTTTGTTTTGACATAAAAATCAACTTAATCAAACGATCTTACAAAATAATATTAGCAATCTTATTGATGTGATGAAATTTTTAAGAGTCAATTGAACGTTGTATTCATCGTTGTATGTGTATTTTCAGAACAAACTTATTTTGAAAATATATTTATAGAGGCGGCATTTATTCAGGCTTTTTTTTTTTTTTTTTTTTTGTTAATCACCAGCTGAAAAAGTGAATAATATTCACATATTTGCTGAAATAATTGAAAATGTTGCCAAAATTGTCTTTATCACTTAACTTATTGTAAAAAGATTTCATCATTTCTCCTCGATATGAGTTTATCTTTGATGCGAGCAATTCATATGATTTTTGATGATTTTACAAAAATTGTTTTCACGAATTGACAGTTTCTCTTATAAGTAGATATTTTTAGTGGATAATAAAATCAACACTGAAAATCACTGCAGAATTCTAAAAATAATTAGCAAGATCATTTAAAATATTTCTTTGTAAACATTTTTGAAGCTTAAAAACTATAAACTAATACAAATATTTCAAAAGCCATATAATAACATAATAAAATTATTAAAACTATTTTTTTTTCACTTGGTTTTCTACAGTCATGATTTCAACTCTTTCAAATGCAAATCTAAAATGTTATTTCATTGATTTTGTTCAGTTGACTGAGAGACCATCACACTTTACATTTATTTTTTCTGCCAAATAATTCATATAAAAAAAGTGGTATTTCAAGTATGTGCAACATCACATTTCATAGTTGTTTGTCATAAATCGTCGGTATTTTGTTTCATGTTTTCCTACTATATCGCTAACTAAATGCTACAGATTCTTTTTGATCATTCAACTCCATGCCAAAATTAACAACTTATTTTTAATGTTAAAATGTGCAAAATATGAAATCAGGAAAATGTTGACACTTCAATAGCAAAATACTTGAATAAATATAAATTGGTGATTAGCCTCTATGGGAAACTTCAAGAGAGAGAGAGATAGAGAGAGAGAGAGAAAGAGAGAAAGAAAGAGATTGAGAGAGAAAATGCTTTAGTGTTTATTTTGTCACAAATGGCGACTATATATTTATTTTAATTGCTCAAACAAATAGGATTTATTTTTCAGAAACTCACTCCTGAACTAACTGACTGAGTTTGCAGATCCAAATAATTAAGGATACGATCAAAGTTTGTATGGATCTTGAGAAAATTATCCTTAATAAAGGGATAGCATATTTCAGTCGTTTAACATAAACTGTATAAATATAAAGACAACAATTCCTTGAAAATTGAGCTTCTTGAATAACTTCATAAGCGCAAAATAGATATGTTTTGTGTACTCAATTAAATGTTTCTTTTATCATTTTCCCCTGACAATGAAATGACTTAAAATATAACGAGATATTTACAAGGAACAGACTTACGAATAATGATTAAATTTTAAATGCCAATTTTTCTTCGGTTTGCAAACCAAAAAAAAAGAGAAAACTTAGAAAAGAGAGTGAAGAAAAATTATTTAATTGATTAATTCCAATGATTAGTAATGATGAGGAAAAAATCTCAATCAAAATATGTTTCAACACATTTTTCAGCGTGTGATTGTTGAACGATTATTAGCCAACGATAATGTTGTGCATAAAATGTTGCCAACTCAAAATGTATACGATTTAAACAATTTCCTTTCAACACTCCGCCCTAATGACTAACTAAAAGCCATATTAAATGGTGCACATATGTGCCTGATGTATGACGCTCTCAATACAATTCAGTTGCTATAATCTATATATTTATTTTGTATAAAAATATCGCCTGCGCCAAAGTGATGTTTAACAATGACAAAATCATTTTGGCTGTAAATTAATTTAAAACAACGAAGATCATTAGAGTTGTTTGCATTCGCGATGTCGAATGTGAATTGGCTCAAATATTTTGATGATTTTGCAATTAATTAATTGTGATTGGAATTTTAATTGCATTGCTTTTCTTTTTTTTTTTTTTTTTTTTTTTTGATATTTCGATGCCAAATCAAATGTAACTCATTAACGTTTTATTAATCGGTTGTGCATGGCAAGACCATTTGGTGAGGATTTTGTGACATGTTGTCGCATGTAATTGTTTGAAAAATGGCAAATAAACTGAAAATAAAAGGCGGCGAGAAAAATCTTTGCAAAATGGAACAATACACTTCAAATCAACCGAATGCTAATCTATTTTTATTTAGGTATAAAATTCATGTAAGAGCCTTAACATTATTCAAATTATTATTCAGTTTATTGTAATCAAAAGTGAATAGAACATTTTTACATTGAGCAATTGAACTAATTGATATTTCTTATGAAAATGTAAATGAATTAATGAATATATGGAAACAGAGTTGATAAATGATGATCTTTTTTAAAAAAAAAAATCGCATCTCAATGTGGAATATGAAACATTCGAGCTCCGCCCTAATTGGGGAGGTATACAAATTAAAAGCGACATCACTGACTGGTTCATTTATAGATTTTTGTTGAATTTTTTCTTTTCCTTTTCGTTTTCTCACCGAATTTATTCACTGTCTGAAATTCACACTTTAAAAGTGAAATACGCGTTTTGTGAATAATATGAACTGTCATCAAAAGGCTAAACGATTGCTTAAATGAAGCAATATCAAAACACTTGAAAAATTAGGCGGGTTTCGTTCGTTATTTTGAATACAATTTATCAAAATGTTTGGTGATTCATTCGAATTTGCTAAGACCAAAGACTTAAGACTGAAATTGCTTTCACAAATTTTCAAATTAATCAATTTCAATAACAAGGTTCCAGTGCAAAAATTTCCATCAATTAAACTGATTCTTCAACTTAACATAACTAACGAGCTAGGCTTTTATACTTTGTTTTGATTAAATGCCGAATTTCCTTCAAAAACTAATTTTGCTTTTTTCATTTCAAAATTTCCTGGTTTGCCAAACAAAATTGTTCCAGTTCTTTTTTGTCTTGAATAAAAATGCATTTCTTCGTTTGAGTTATTCTGAATTAAAATACAATTTCAACATAAAAATACTGAATAAATTTTAAATAACATCTCAATTTACTCTCTTTCTCTCTTTTTCACGCCTCTCTCTCTCTCTCTCTTTCTTGTTTTTAGCTCAAAATGATGACCGAAAGAAGCGTCCACGAACCGCATTCTCAGCCTCACAAATCAAGGCATTGGAAACGGAATTTGAACGTGGAAAATATTTATCGGTGGCAAAACGAACAGCGCTAGCTAAACAGCTACGTCTGACTGAAACGCAAGTAATAAAAAAAAAAATGAAATAAAAAACCTCATTGCAATTTTTGCATGCACGATAAATTTTTACGATTCATTCTTTCATTTGTGATATCATATTCATACATTTTTTTTTTTTTTCAGATAAAAATTTGGTTTCAAAATCGTCGCACGAAATGGAAGCGAAAATATACATCAGATGTTGAAACATTGGCATCACAATATTATGCACAGATTGGAATTGGTGGTATTGCACGACCAATGGTTGTTGGTGACCGTTTATGGTTATTTAGTCAATCACCAAATGTATCGCATCCACAACCAATTTTATCACAAAATGATGGAACCGCATTTCGAAGCTTTGGTCCACCAGTACAGCCGGTATCACATGCAAATGCGTTTCCAAATCGTTTTCCAAATCGTTTGGGTCCATGTAATTTTTTAAACGCAACAGGCCCACCATCATCTAATTATGATTTTAATAAATCCGAAACATATTATCGTCAATTTCTTAACACATCAAATGCAACAAATAAATACAATGGGAATGTTGATACATATTTTTCACAAAATCAATCAAAAGTTTTAATTAATAAATTACTTTGGTCGAATACATTTATAAATAAACCAATTGATAAACAATATGAACGATTTCCATTTGATGGTTTTACAAATGATACAGAAAATCGTTCCGATGCAACATCAACGAAACAAATGACTGGAATTGCTGAATTGGAACGAGTTTTTGGACCAAATTCGGATCAAAGATCAACACATCTATTAAATTCAGATGCAAAATTTAATGCAAAATGTAGTTTTACAAATGGTGTTGAAAATAATAGTGATTGCGATGAAAATAGCGATGTTGATTGCGAACAAATTTAAAGCGAAAAATTATTATTAAAAATTACCAAAATGTCAGAAGCAAAAAATTTTATTTAAATCCAGAGCAAAAAAAAAAGAAGAAATTTTATCAACATTCATGAGTTTTCATAGATCTTACGTTCGTTTATATTCAATGTTTAATCGATTCAAAGCTGTAAAAAAGAAGTCAAAGTAAATTTTTTATAAATATTACATTTACATGTGCTTACATTTCTGTTGAATTAAATTATAATAAGTTCCGGAAAAAAATTGTATCAAATCTACAACTATTATTATGCTAAGTAATAGATGTTAAAAAAGTATATTTATGCTACACAAACCAATTTGAATAAATAAATATCGAATAAATTTGATGAAAATTTTTCGTCGTTGATTTACTATTAGTTAAGGTCAACGCATGCATGAGATTCAAACGATGAGATGATATGAAAAGTTAAAAATATTATTCCGTGTCATCGCACATCATCATAAAGGTCAAAGCCACAGAATGATGCAGTTTTGGAGTTTGTTATTTTTTCTACCACAATACTTGACGCCTGTTTTTTTTCTCCGAAATATGTCAATGATTGAAATGTTAATTAGAGAATTTTTATGGATTTTTGTCTCATTTATCACAGCCAAGCAAAAAAAAAAAAAAAAAAAAAAAGAAAAAAATCTAAAATTGTTCACGTGGTATCAGCGTAGTCGTCATCGTCAAATTGCTTGTTGCCGAACGTAAACGGTAATTGAATATTTCTGCATGTAATAACACGTCGGCTGTTTTTACAATCGATAATCGGACGAATGTTATTCACATAAAACCATTCGTAGATAATTTATTTTTATGTTGTTTCCGATTTCAAACATTGGATTTACGATTGAATTTTATTTGCACAGCCAATTCGATAAGTTCAAAGTTGTGGAGGGTTTTTGACATCAAATGAGATGCATTTTTCACATCACTCATCGAAAGAAGTTTCACATAAATTCTATAGCGAATCGCACTTTTTTCTTCTTTTTTTTCTTTTTCATTTTCATTTTAATTTTCAACATTCAACTGTGTTCAACTGAGAACTGTGCATATTTCTTTTCAACATACATTGGAATGAAACGAAGAAAAAACATAGCTGAAAGAACTTGTGTCATATTGAAACTGTCGATTGTTGCAGTTTGTATGTGAGTTTATGGTTACATGTGAAGCCCAATTCTGACATTGAGAACGAAAAATTATTGTTCGTCCAACACAGCAAAAATGTTGGAATAAATTCCATTTGTAATTACTAAAATCGCTGAACAATTCTTTACTGACATTCAAATCACGGTATGCAAACCGAACGGACATAATTAAATTGTGATCTCCGAGTGTCTCAGAAAATTTTTATTGAAAATTGCTTGTAATTAATTGTGCTTTTGTTTCATATTTTTGTGTCCGCGCGCCTTAAGCTACACATATTTTTTTTTTTTTCTCTCAAATTTACAAAAGTGATTCGGGACATTTTCAAAAAAATCTTTTCTGTTCTCAAGTGTTAAAATCGATTATTCTAAAATGGAAAGAAACATTACATCGAATGATATAATTACACGTGCAATTGACTTCTACTCATGGACACTGACATTCTCGGGTAAAATTTTCTTGAAACAAATTATTTATTACAAAAAAAAAAAAAAAAAAAAAGAAAAAAATATCAAATCGTCTGAAATTCACAGATAATCGTACGAAGGGATTCCTGTTTGTGGATTCACCAACACCAACCATCATTTTGACATTGTGTTACTTGTTTATTGTGTGGATCGGACCAAAACTAATGCGAAAGTAAATCAGTTCAATCCATTTGCTTTGCGATCCTTTTTCCTTTTTCATGAATTATCTCTAAATTTGGCATTTTCTCATTTTTTTTTTTTTTTTTTTCGTAGTCGAAAACCATTCGAGCTGAAACAGACATTATTAACGTACAATTTGGCAGTGGCTCTTTTAAATTTGTATATCGCATCTGAATTATTGGTTGCATCCATATCTTTGAAATACAATTATTTATGTCAACCGCATAAGCAAATTTTTTCAAAGGATGAACTTAGAGTGAGTCGAATATTTTTTCTTTTTGCTTCGTTGCTTTTTTAAATCCGTTTTCAAAAGCACTATTGGCACACAAAATTATGTATAGATATATTCAATTTCTGTTCTTGTTTTTGGTTTCATTTTTTTATACGTACTCAGATTACAAATGCAATTTGGTGGTTTTACTTCTCAAAATGTATCGAATTTTGTGATAGTTTCTTTTTCATTCTGCGGAAAAAGGATACTCAATTGACATTTTTACATGTGTATCATCATAGCACAATGTTTCCGCTTTGGTGGATTGGAGTGAAATATGTTCCAAGTGGATCAAGTTAGTTATTCATTTAAACATTTAAATTATAGCCCAAATCGTATTCAATTTTAATGCATTTTTTACTTTTTTTTTTTTTTTTTTTTCTTTTTTGGCTGACAGCATTTTTACCCGCCATGACAAACAGTTTCGTTCACGTGGCCATGTATGGTTATTATGGACTTTCGACACTCGGACCAAATGTAACTAAATACTTGTGGTGGAAAAAATACATAACAATCATTCAATTGGTAATGAATTTGTTTCGTTGAGTTTGCACAAAATGACAAGTTGAAAGTGTAATTGATTAAGAACAATTCTTTTGTGTTTTTTTTTTTTCGATTTAGATTCAGTTTACTGGCGCAATGATTTTGGGCATAAATGGTATCCGTGCTGGTTGTGATTTTCCACTTTGGATGCAATACGCATTAGTTTTTTATATGATTTCATTTATTGCTCTGTTCGGTAATTTCTATGCAAAAATGTATTTATCCAAAGGAAAAATGACACCAACGTTGACAGTCAACAGTCAAACAATTGAAAAAACTGCATACAAACAGCTTATTAAGCGAAAACAAAAATAAAAAATAAAATAAAATAGAATTTAAATTTTGTTTTGAATAAATTTCTTTATTGTATAATCGAATGAAGTAGAATTGATAACATAATTAAAACCCAAATATTTTTTTTTTTTCTTCAAATTTCAAAATAGTTTTGTTTCATTGGAAAATGTCGTAAAAAATAAAACAAGCAAATAGATTTAAAATTTATGCAATTGTTTCTCAAACATCATAATCCATCATGGCAAAAAGTAAAAACAAAATACATTCAAATGTTAAATATAAAATTTTCATCAAAGATGATTAGAATTGATGGCTTTTTTATTTTAAAATAGTGAAGCACTATTTTTTCTTTGATTGATTAAACACGAAAAAAATAAAAATTATCCAAAAAATACTAACTCGTTTAATTTTCTTTTTTTTTTGCACATTCCTGCTTGTTGCCATGCAAATCTAAATCTAGATCTAAATCAAATAACGATGCCACTCATAAGTCGAGCACGAGTGAATGAAATAAGCTAATGCGATAAAATGTATTCGTTCATCTCTCGCAATCTATTAAAAAATACGAATTTCACGGAACATTAGTCACGATTAAATTTTATTTCTTTTTCTTTTTGGTCGGTTTGTTGTCATTTGCAATGGCATCATTTTTACGTTTTGCATTATTTTTCTGTTGCGCCGATAATACACTTGTGTTCATTGTACTGCTTGCCGGAGTTGAATTGCCTTTATTTGTTTTCTTTTTTTTTCTCAAGACGCTCTTTCTCTTCAAGCTCTTGATTTTCACGTTCAATCAATGTGATGAGCGTATTACAACGTCGCTGTAGCTCGAGTGCTGTTCGTGATTTTAAAAACCAATCGAAACGGAATTGTGGCGATGATCTAATTTTTGAAAGATGAAAAAAAAAAATTAAAAAAAAAAAAAAAAATTTTATAAAATGATGTTGTAATTAAAAAAGAAATGGAATTAGTTAAAAATCTAATAAAAAATGGGAGTTATCTAACCGAACGGCTGAACGAAGATCTTCATAAACGTTTTCAGTATCGAATCCAAGTTTGTGCAGCATACATACAAGGAAGCGATCTTCCTCTTCGGTATAATTCTTCCCTTTATTATTTCCATAGGACAAACGCAATTGATGGAATGGCGCTCGATAGCGTGACATCTTTTGACGACAAAAGAAAATTCATTATTTCGAAATGCAATTTCCATATGAAAGAATGAGAAGAAAACAGAAAAATCAAAAATGGAAAAATTGAAAAATATATATGAATTTGGCCTACCTTAACATCAAGTGCCCTTTTAATTGATGCTCTGCGTTGAATTTTCGATTCACCTCTTTCAATTTGTGCCATAATACGGTCAATGTCTTGCAATTCATGGCATCGTTCCCAAAATACTTGACTATATTCGACAACTTCTTCAGGGAATTTGCCTTCAACATCTTTGGCTATATTATCAATATCTTCGCGTCCATATTTTTCATTTGCTTTAATAAACTGATTGAAATCACGTTTTGTCCAATTTGTAAAGCCTTGTGTTAATAGTGATTCTTTTTCACTTAATTCATATTCGGACAATTGTTCGGCTTCGTCAATTTTACGTTGTTCTTCGCGTTGTACACGAACCGCTTCTGGTCCAAGTTCTGCATTTCGTGGCACTTTGTAGTTTAATGTCTTACGGAAATAATAAATTTCCTGATCGAGTAATTCAAATAAGCGCGGTGGGAAAAATTGAAAATCTTGAACGATTGGTTGTTTTGGCGGTCTTGGTGCCTTTGGTGCTTTTGGTTCCGATGTACTACGCAAAGCTTCACGGAAATATGCATCAACAGCATAATTTGCCTTACGCTCACGTTTTGGTGGTTCAATCCAATTGCCGAGTGTCATTAATTTTGCCTTTTCACGAAAATCTTCACCTTCAAACTGATACACATATTGACCCGAACTGGACGGCATATCCATGGTAAAATTACGCAATGAACTCTCACCCAATTCATCTAATTTCATTTTTTGTTCGGCCGTTTTCTCTTCACATTTTGCCAATATTTCATCAATATCATCGTCAGTGATGTCGGAATCTTTTGAAGCAAATACATGATTTGCACCATGTCGAATCATATTTAAAATTTCATCTTTGCCCAATTGATTTGTTTTGCTATCAACCAATTTGCCCTGTTGTATAACCAATTTATCAAGGCGCAATTTAATATCGGCACGTTCAACCACTTTCTCTTCAACGGTATTTTCCGTGATAAATCGAAAAACGCGCACTTGCTTCTTTTGACCAATACGATGGGCACGGTCCATTGCCTGTAAATCCATTTGTGGATTCCAATCAGAATCGTATATGATGACAACATCAGCTGTTGCTAAATTAATACCCAAACCACCGGCACGTGTCGATAACATGAAAATAAATTTTTCACTATTTTCCGCATTGTATTCACTAATATATCGATCACGATCTTCATGGGCAGTTTTGCCATCCAAACGACAATATTGAAATCGACGAAAATGACAATAATCCTCCAAAATGTCCAGCATTCGTGTCATTTGACTGAAAATCAATACACGTGATTGTTGTTCTTGTAATTTCGGTAAAAGCTTATCTAAAATGACCATTTTTCCGCAATTTGTTATCAAATGCTCATCGGTTGTATATGGTGGGCCAGGTTCAGCACCATCAAATAAATACGGATGATTTGTGCATTTTCGCAATTGCATCAAAATATTTTGCAATCGCATTTTTTCCATTTTACCTGCTCCATTGACAATGTCAATGTCTTTCATAAGAATTTTTGTATACCATTCACGTTGCATTTTTGATAAACCAACATAAATTTTTATCTCTTTTTTCGGTTTTAATCGCTTTTCCACTTCGGATTTTAAGCGACGCAATAAAAATGGACGCAAAACGGCATGCAAACGTTCCACCAAACTATCATCACCCAAACATTGATTTGTATTAAACCATTCATCAAAATCATCGGCACTGTTAAACACATCCGGCAATAAGAAATTCAACAATGCCCATAATTCATGCAAATTATTTTGTAATGGTGTTCCAGTTAAAAGTAAACGATTTGCCGTTTTAAATTCACGCAAAATTTCCGATAATTTGGATTTTTCATTTTTGATACGATGTGCTTCATCAATGACCATATAACGCCAATTAAATTTCTTAAAAACTGATTTCTCACGAATACACATCTCATATGATGTAACACATATATCCCATTCGCCTGGCATCAATACGTCACGAATAAATTGCGTACGGGTATCTTGATCACCAATTAAACACACTGCACGAATTGATGGACACCATTTTTTGAACTCATTCATCCAATTTTGTAGAGTTGATTTAGGCACAATAACAATATGCGGGCCAGCATTATTTCTGGAATTTGTGAAATTTCCAAGGACAATTTTTCAATAATGTGATGCAAATTTCATTGTGATTTTGAAAATAACAAATATGATACACTTACTTGAAATGCTTTAAATATCCAATCAATGAAATAGTCTGTAATGTTTTGCCCAATCTATGTATAAAAAAAAAAAAAAATACCAAATTGTTATGAACATTTTTTCGTTTAAAAAAATTATCAAAATACCATGAATGAATACTAACCCCATTTCATCGGCCAAAATGCCATTTATCCCATTCTCATAGAGGGAAATCATCCAATTGAGTCCTCTGACTTGATAGTCACGCATCTCACCACCTTCAATATATCGTGGTGATTCATCGAAACAAAATACAGACGCAGATTGATTCTCTTCAGCTAGCAACTCTTCATCTTGTTCCTGTTCCGTTTTTCTGTGACGATGACTATTAAATTCAAGAAGTATTTGCATATCATAAAACCGTACACACGTGATTCAACATTTTTTTTTTTTTTTTTTTTTTTTGAAAATTACTGATTTCAAACGACATCAACAACTTACTCAACAGGATCGGAAACATCTTTGTTTTTCTTCGGTCGACCCACTGATTTATTTTTATTTGGTGATTTTGGGCTCGTATTTGTCATAAAATGTGTAAAAATTTCCGTTTGTTTCAATAAATAATCAAAACGTTTCGAACGATCCATTTCAAGTTTATTTTCAAATTCGGTCTCTTTCTCCCTTGATTCGCCCGTATTGGATGAAGAATCATTCTGTCATAGAAAATACAATTCACAACAAATGAATAAATCCAATTAAAATATATAATGCACATGATTAACCTAATGAAAATTAGCTCATTAATTCTCTTTGCTGACGCATGAAAAGAAAAAAAAAATATTCACAAAATAAAGGAAAAATCGAAAACATTTGACCGTTGGCGTTTTGTGATTATTTACAAATTTTCATTATTATTGTATACAAAATTCTTATACATAATAAAAACATGAGACCGTCTGTGAGCTGTATTTTTAAGATGAACACATAAAAAAAAAATAGAAATGTGGCAAAAACTGCATGCAAATCTTACAGAATTTTCATTGGTATCCATTGCGCTAACGTTTTCCTCGTCTTTAGGCATTGTATTAATCAAAACAAGCAAATTGTTGATTTACAACAAATACGCAAATGTCTTATTCGTATTCTCTTTTGTATATTGAATGAATGTTATGATAAATACTAAATTTCTATCAATGGTACAATTGTTTGTGAAGCCAGCTGCCATAAAAAAGAAGCGGTTTGTCAATGTATTATTATTGAGCGCAATCGCTGCAACTTCATTTGATTTGTATGCATTGAACGTATCCATTTCGCTGACATATGTTCTAATTGGAATGTATATACGCGGTAAAAATAAAATGGAAAAATTGCAAATTGCAATTCGAATTATCGTTTACAAATGAATAATTGGAAATTATAGTCAATTCAGATTTTTCAAAGATTCACCTGAGATCAAGGAATTGAAGAAATTTGAATATTTAAAAATTTCATTGAATTTGATGTTTCATTTTGAACAAAGTTCTTTGTTCTTTTATAAAAAAAACAATTTTTTATAAAAAATTTTTGAATCCAAATTTTAATCGTTTTCAATATTTTTCCAGATGTTTTGATAACTATGATAATGCATCATATTGACCGTTGATTGAAATTGTAAGTGGAAAATAAATTCAGTTTTTCGGCTACCTTCAGGCAAAAGCTATGTGAGTTTTTCAAAGTTTGCTTTTTGCCCCCAAACTTCAAAAAATAATAAAATACAATTAGATATTCAATTGAAATTGATTTTATTTTATTTCCAAATATGGCTGGTTACTTAAACACATACATTTGCTATTGAATAATTGAAATATCTGAAAATATCTTATAATTTAAAATGTTTAAATTTTTAAATTTTTAAATGTTTAATTCAAAATTGATTTTTTTTTTTCTTGCAATTTCTTAATTTCTAATATCTATTTTTATTAAGACTAATAATATGGGAAAGACTTGTGTTTCTAGATTTGATCACAATAAATGATTGTATCATTTTCCGGCTAAGAATTGTTGATTAATTCAGCAGCCCAGCCATCATTTTGTTAGTGTTTTGTTCATTTAGCGTGAGCTTATTATATTTGTTTATATATATATTACATATCCCGATGTTATACCATTTATTTCATTCACACAGTTTGAATTCGTATTCTTTTCTCTTTTTTTTTTTGGCATAGTTTCCATCACAATCGGTTCATTTCGTTGTGTACAATGTTTGATTTAAAAAAAGAAGATATTTCGGTTTGATTTCAAAATATCGTGTATAACACAGCGATAACATTACATAAATCTTTTCATATCTACATATGCATTTGGTCGAATTAAAATGAAAATTTCACTTACAATTAATAAATAATTTCGTAGATGTGCCATTGGACAAAATAAGTTTCCATCGAAACAAACAAAAAATATAATGTCATTCGACTCCGTTTGAAATGAACAAACTCAATGTTTCACTGATCGATACATAAAACATGTCTAGTCTATTTCATTAAATGGTCCCTGCTTTTATTTTTTTCATATATTTTTTTTTTTTTTTTTTCAAAAAAATCGCACAAGTTTATATGCAATGAAACTCATATATATGAATCATTTTTATTCTGAAATTGGTATAAAACCAACTGTCTTAAATTTTTAAAATTTGCTCGTAATAAATACACTGATTTTATCAGCTAGCTTAATGACAAAATTACAGCGAGGAAAGAGGAATTATACTTTATATATAACAAATAGACAGCAATATGTATTTTTCACATTTTACTTTTTGTATGCAAAAATTTACTATAAATATTTCATTAAATTCATTCACACATACATTTTTATGATTTCATGCATACTAACATATGAACCAGTTACCAAAGCCAATATTGCAAATATCACCAAAAACATATTTTTTATCAAAATCCAATTTCCTCTACCAAAATCGCCAGGACAACGGAAAATGGTTTCAACCACAGCCGGAACAAAAAGCCCTGAATTTCAAAAGAAACAAAAAATATGGCAAATAATGAAAAATGAGAAAGAATTCATTTATAACAGCCAACAAATTATACACATAAAAGTGGAATATTTTTTTTTTTTTTTTTTTTTTCGACAATTACCTAATAATGAAAAGAACACCGATCCAACCAATCCGATGAATGGTTCTAATTTTGGAACAGCAGCTGAAACACCGCCCATTATCAATATAATTCCAGCACGGAAAAGAATTTGTGACATATTGTGTTTGTCTTTTGGGATGCTTGGACCAATTCGTCGCCATAGAATATCCATTGGAACATAAAATTGAAGGGCAAATGTGAACAGAACAGCAATACCAATCAAAACTTGGGCTGTATCGGCAAGTCTACAGAAGAATTAATTAAAAATTGAAGAAAGAAAAAAAAAGAAACAATTGCAATTTTATGATTTTATATTTGCGGTTAATGATTTTGTTTTTGCTGTTGTATTTACTTACGCATTTAATTGTGGTAAATTCATTGTAACACTTGCTTTAATATCATTGCCATAACGTACGTAACCAAGAAAACCAATTATTGAATATAAACCAACAACTGTAAGCATGGCAGTGTTCAAAACGCCTGGACATCCAAGGAAATGCTCTGGTTTTCGCATGTGATTTTCAACTGGCATTACAACACCAATACCTTCCATTGCAAAAATCACCGTACTACATAAATGAAATGAAAAAAAAAAAAAACGTACATTTTCAAAATGATTTTAAAACTGCGCGAAAAATAAATAATTTACCTGAAAAATAGCGGAAGTTGGCCCCAACTTGAAAATAATGGTCGTTCATTAATTTTCATTTCACCCGAAAACATGAAATATAATGTTATGGCAAATGTTACAACAATACAGAGATTGGCTATTGCTGAGAATGGCACCAAATATTTCAATTTACGAATTTCACCCAATAAAATGCACGGCAGAACTACTACAGCTATATAGACACGAATATCTATGTCAAGTTTAAATTGTGGATTGATCACATTTTTAAACGACTCTGCAATGAATACAATGTATACACAATTAGCACCCAAATACGTTGCCACTAATCCATAATCCGTAAACATTCTGAAAATGAAGCAAAAAAAAAAAAAAAAAAAAAATTAAAACAAAAAAAAAACCACCGATGATGAATGTTTTTTAAATGATCGAATTTCAATTAAAATAAAAATAAGTAAACAAATTTTTGATGAAAAAAGACAATTTTGAAAATTCTTTTTCTAATTTATTGTTATAAAAATAAAACATTCATTCAAATATTCAAAGCATTGCACAGTGTGAAATCTATTTTATCAGTTTTCAAATAAAGTCGTTTACAAAACTCAAACATCAATCAAGACTGCATTACCGATTTTTCACATGATGAAAAATGTCCGAAAATAAATGGATTAGTTCAAAGTCAATTCATGTTTGGCAAAAAATAGCTAAATGATGTCATCCATTCAATCGATATATTCAAAAAAAAAGACTTTCTTAATTTTCAATTTCGCTTTCAAATCAAGTTTTTTTTTTCATTCGTGAACATTAGACACATACACGAATATTATAGTTAATCTGTATTATCATTCAGATAAAGAATGTTCTATCAGCAATTGACTCTCTATATGTGCACGTGTATGTATGTGTATGTGAGTATTCGTTAAATACATAAGTAGCCGTTCTCCGTAACTGACAGTTCTATCGTTTACTCGATGCTGAATCAGTGTTTCATGTGTTTTTATTTATGTCGGACGCCGATTAAAAAACTACAGTGGACCTCACAAAGAAAGGAATTAATAATTATATCGACCTGATTATTAAGTCATTGGACATACACTCAAACACATCACTGAGAGGGGAACAAAACTGTTAACGAGAAAAAAAAGAGAGAGAGAGAGAGAGAAAAAGAACAAACAAGAAAAACAGAAGAAAAAACAAAATGACAGGAAAAAAGATTGCAAATGCATCGGGAAAGGGTCGAAATAGCTATCAAAATGCAAATAATCAAGTAGTGAGTGCAAGTAAAAATTTAATCAAACAAGCAACATCAATGGCTACAACATCCAGTCCAACAAATAATTTTAGCAGTATTCCACCGGTGACAGCGTTAAGTGCCACTGTACCATGTGCCACACCAAATATGTCAACGTTAATAAAAACGAGTGAAAATTTTAAATATCTTCCACGTTATACAACATCATTGACAAAACCATCAACAGAATTATTTCCAGCAGAAGAATTGGATGGTATCCAACTTGAATTAGAAGTATTGCTATCAACTGTAGCATTACGATATCGTAGTTTAAAAAATGGTTTCGATTCATTGGACCGTGAAGATAAAAATCATAAAAAGAATGAAAAAAATTCAACGACCACACCCGGCAAACGTAAACGTGACAATGATACAAATAATAAAAAGTCAGCCAAAGAAGCAAAATCAAGTCAACCGGCGAAAATAGCCAAAATAAAAGCTAGCTCATCGGATTCACCAGCGCATTCACAGCACACTGATGACAGTATGGATGCATTATTACCTTCATCACAACAAAATAGTCAATCATCATCAACGACAACGACAACAACTGGTCAACAAAATCCAAAAGTTTTAGTACCAAAAAATGATATACCGAATAAATTTTGGCTATCAGTTGAACCATATTGTATGCCGATTACACAAGAAGATGTTAAATTATTAGATGATTTAATTGAAGAATATGCAGGACCATTGATACCACCAATACCAGAATTGGGACCACATTATTCATCACGTTGGGCTGCCGAAGATTTACGTGAAGAGCAAGATAATTCAAATCCAAATGCCAAAGCAAATAAACGTTTCACAAATGCAGCTAATCCAGAAGTGAATAATATGTTGAAAAAAGGAGAAAAAATTGCCAGTGAAAAAATGATGGCGGAAGGTAAAAACTTTTTTTTCTCGAAAAAATTATTGTATTTTTCTTCTTTTTTTTTTTTAATTTTTTTTTTTATTTTGATTTTATTTTCTCGTTAATTTTAGGTGTAACGGGCCCATTAACGCAACGACTCGTTGCTGCTTTACTTGAAGAGAATTTATTAAATTCAAAAAGCGGTGATATTATCGGTTCAAATGATGGCATTGGCAATATGACCAATGAAAGTAATGATAGTTGTGGTGAAAATAATTCATCGTCAGCAAATCGAAGTCAACCAATAACATCACTATTAAAAAATGGCATCGATGTGGAAATTCGTTTAAAAAAAGAATTAATTGAATTAGGCATTTTAGATATTAGTGATTTTCCAAAGGAAAAAGATGATGAAGTTTTAAATGAAATAAAACGTGTTCGCACCGAATTAGAATCAATTGCCGAATACAATTTGAATGAATTAAAACAATTACGAATTGCAGCTAAAGAAGAAATGAAACGTTTGGAGATTAAACGTAAATTAGATGCTGTTGATCAAGAAGTAAGTTCTTTTTTTAAACAAAACCATTTTGACATACGATTTTAATTAATTTGAAAAAAAAAAAAAAATGATTTTTCAGTTGATTGAATCATATAAAAGAGTATGGGCTGCCAAACAAAAACGACGTCCGTTAACAAAACAAGAGAAAACTGAAATCTCAAGATTGATTGAAGAACAGAAACGTTTAGGAGACGAATTGGAATCAATGCCATTTCCTGGCTTCAGCAAAGCCATTGGTCAACAAAAATAAATTGTTTATCATTAACATTTTATCAAATGCATTTCTTTCAGAAGTCAAATTAATTTTATCTATCTATGTATCTATTCATTTATCTAATTTAAATAAATTCAATGTTCCATTTCGCATTCAAAAAGAAAAAAAAAAAAAAAGCATTTATAAACAAATTGTTCATTTGAATTGTCACATACCTAGCGAATGGTGCATATTTCCTAGTTGCCAGTGGGCCAGTCTCGAACACTGTTTCTGCTGTTTCGGCAAAACCAAGACTCGGTAATTTAGCCTTTTTACACACTTCCTGTGATGTTTTTACCTATTTAATAATTGCAATAAAATTTAAATTTTACTTCAAATATCACAATAAGTCTGTAAATTAAAATTTCTCTTCAAATATCTATTTATTCCTTCTGCAACCAATTAATTCAAACAATAACATTTTTACTTGATAATATATTCCAAATTAATTAATTAATAATGATCAAAGGTTGACAATGATATCATATTTTTTTTTTTTCGCTCAATTGAATATCAGCGACGTAAATATGCATTGCTTATTATTTATAGCTTTTTATTCGTTTGATGAATGCACAAATGTACTTACTAAAATGTGAACACAATGTGTGCAGACAAGACCGATAATAAGTGTTCCTATTGAGCCAAAAAGCAAACCAGCATTGCTGAAAGCCATGGGCATGGCAAGAATGCCAGTTCCAAGTGAACTTTTTAGCAAATGTGCCAATGATCCCATTGTTCTATAATTAAAAATATCAATAAATTCATAAAATATTTGTAAAAAGTATAAAAAATACAGCGTTTAAAAGAAATCACATTGAAAAAATAAATAAATCAGTAAAAAGTGATAATTTTTTCTTTTAAAAACTTACGAATTTGAATGAGTCATATCTCTATGTTCAAATGGATTATATTCACAATCCTTGCCGTCTTTGCCATTCTCAACTTTTTCCGTTAAAATTGTTCTGCCATAAAGAGAAGAAATAAGAGAAAAAAGTACTTAATAAATTGATTTTTGTTATTATTTCAAGAGCTTTGAGAAATTCCCGTTTTTCTTTTTTTGTTCGACTATTTTTACGTCATTACACTTGTACTTAATAATTTATTGACATGCAAAGGAATTCAATCAAGTGCGTGAATTTTTTTTTTTTTTACGTCATAAGAATGATGATTGATCGATTAAGTGAGAGAAAAAGAAATATGATTGATTAAAAATGATTTGAATTATCAACCTGTTTAATTATCAATTTATCATTAATTTGACACAGTGATTATGATAACAAGACATTCCATTTGTCGTGAATATTCAGTCCAGTTTTAGGCAGTAATTTTTGAATTGATGTCTAAAAGTATATTTTTAATGCATAAACGTGACATACTCATGTCTTATACATTGTTGATATACAAATTATTATTGTTTTAACTTGATTATTGACTGAATTGTATCAATTAATGTGTATCACCTCGCCACTTAATAACACTATGCGGAACTTGAGAATGTATGTGGTATTGTGCATTCCCTTTCAAAAATCTTAACATTTCAACAACATTTCATTTTTTTTTTTGTTTTTTTTTTTGCTTCATCAAAACCTTGTACAACAACATACTACATATGATATTTTTTGATGGACATGTGCAATGTGTATTCTCGTCATATGAAATCTGATTTGATTTTAAATACTTACGTTGAATTGAAATCGCTCAGCGTAAACACTGAACCTTTGTTGTCCTTTTCCATCGACATGCTAAAAACAACAAGATAAAAATAAACATCATTAGCATCAATTTTATATACCATCAATTCACTAAATAAATATTTCAATTTTAACAATCCGCCAATTCGGTTGATGTGTTTAATTTTCTTTTTTTTTTCTCTTTTTGTTTGCCTTTTAAACGTTGTATTTCAACGATAATTTGGTGATAATTTAATTTATTCGTCGCATTTTCTTATCAATTCAAAATCATCATAAAGAATGATAAAAGACATTTTTTTATGTCTCTCAAGAATTTTTTCAGTAACAATTTTTTGCAGTAAATTCGATGCATTTTTTGTTTTCGGTGTTTATATATTGATATCGAATATTTTATTTACGATCAAATTGAAATTTGATACACTGACTGCATCAAAAATAAAAATAGTCCAATGTGAATTAATACACACACACACACACACACAAAAAGAACAAATTCTCACTCACATTTTGGGATAAAAATTTTTTTGCAACAATAATCACTTCAATGTAAATTCACTGAGTTTAATCAAAGCGAAACTCTTTGTCAACTCAGTGCACTAGTTTAAAATCAAAAACGGTAGAAAAAAAAAACCAATAATATTGATGATGATGAGTAACTATTGGACGAATTTCATGTGATTCGTTAAACCGTTCAGTACAAATTGGTATCGATGGTGCAAATAACCGTTTCACCTATATACGTTTCTAATCTATTTAATATCAAATGTAATCGAAAAATTTACAGCCAGTAGATTTATTGCCTATTTATTTGATTCGATTATTATCTTTGATTAGAATTTTTTTTTTTTTTATTTTTACAACTGGTATTTTTTGTTTTTCAATTTGCTTTTTAACGGTTTTATCAAAAACATACGCACATGTGTTGACACATGTGAAGTAGATGTCACGATTTGTTTTTTTTTCTCTAATTTTTGTTTTTTTTTTTTTTGTTTTTGATTTTCACTAATCAATGATTTCGTATGACGTTGTGGTGTGTCCGTTCATTTTCCACTTGTCCGAATCAAATTGTGTAAAAACAATGTATGATTTCATAGCATTGATACTCTAAGCTGAGATTATGAACAATTTAACCAGAATACTTTAGATATGAGATATTGATTTCATATTTAACCGATAAACTCATTCATATTGGCAATTTTTTTTTCCTTTTCTTTTCGTTTCCATGATCCGCATAGTTTCACGATGAAAGTTCCAATTATATCATTTGATGATTCAATTTGACAGGAAGCTCAAAGAAAATGCGCTTCTTTGAATGAACAATAAACTCTTGAAATTGTTGAATTGAATGAAATTTTTCAAGATTTTTTTTGAAAAGAGTTTCCTTCCTGTATTCAATTATTTGCAATGTCACCATTCGTGTGCATTTTTCTTTTTTTCTCTCTCAAAAACAAGTTCATTCATTCACGGTTTTTAATTAAATTTTATTGAATTTTGGACTAAAATAAACTGATTGTTTGGCAATAGAATTTAAAATTTTCGT
The DNA here is from genome assembly GCA_029041755.1 of Resseliella maxima. Classification (NCBI taxonomy): domain Eukaryota; kingdom Metazoa; phylum Arthropoda; class Insecta; order Diptera; family Cecidomyiidae; genus Resseliella; species Resseliella maxima. The sequence goes on from JAQOWM010000270.1 coordinate 329,669, forward strand.
CGCGATCAATATTGAGTTGTCGCCTTCCGATTGTATTTTTTTTTTAACCACGTCAACATGGAATGAATTGAGAAATATTTGTATAAAAAGAATCGATAAGATGATTGATTGCGTTGAAATTTTAAAAGGTATTGTTACACATTTGAAAAAAAAGGCAGTGAGATCATAGCGTTGTACTTGATTTTTTTTTTTTTTTTTATTAAACATTGAATTATTTTGATTTTCCATTCACCGTACATCGATTTAGATTTGAAGCTTTTGATCCGATCATAATCTTTCATCATCGCATTCGATTGCGACATGATAAAAAGAACAAATGTTAACATTATCAAAGAACATGCTTCCTGTGGAATAAGTTGTGATTTTGCACTGATTTGTAGTTGTGGTCCACAACTTGTGGTATGCATAAAAAAAAAACGGAAAAAAACTAAGCCCTTTTTACGATATCAAAGCAAGTGCGGTAATGAGGCATATGTCTAGATCAATTGTAGCAAATGTTTTGCAAATTAAAACAAACAGCATTTGTACAAATAATTGAGCAGCGACAATTGATATTATATGGAGAGAGAAAAATATCACAATTATTTTTTTTTTTTTTTTTTTTTTTAAATATAAAACAGAATAAAAGCACATTCCAAATAGACATTATTAAATTGGAAAAAAATAATATGTTTATACATTTTCTATATATATATGCCAAGGTAAGAGAACAAATCCCATATTATCCCATTATTCGAATACATTGCATGTAATTGGAAAACGATAATTGTTGCTATTATTTGCAGCAGAATGCACGGTTCTTTTTTTTCGATTGTTATTATTATTGTTGTGAATGTTGCGCGTGTGCAAATAGATCAAACAAAGGGAACAAATGGCCCTCGGCTTCTCATTAACTGCGCAAACAGATAAATGGATCGACTGATATGAATTGTGACTTGAATGAAAAAACAAAACAAGAGAAAAAAAAAAAATGAAAATTGCATTGCTTATCGCGCCATCACACAAACGAACATAAAAATGCATTTGATGATTGAAATGAGACAAGATCTTGATATATCGTCCAACAGTAAATATTCAGTTCGATTCGATCAAATTGATCTCTTGATAAAATAAACGCGCACATTCAACTTACTTTACCGTATTTCATTACAAAAGTGATCTGGACTTTGAAAGGTCTGTTCCGTTCAAATGGAATTCATTGTGAAGAAAACCAAAAAGAAAAAAAAAAAAAAAACGAAAAAAAACTGCAATGTTATGCCAAGGTTGTAAATTTGACCTTCAAGATATATCAACCGTTTTACTACTATATTACTATAAAACTTGATGATTCACGCGTATTTTTGCAGACATTTCAAATGCAATGCTCTATGTATCTCTGAATGAATTTGATTTCTTTGTTTCTTTGTCACTTCATCATCAATAATGTTTATCTTAATTGCTAATGAGATCGTTTATATCACGCATTCAGATAAATGTACAACAGTGACATTCTATTGTAAGACTATCTCAGTGTGATATGTTTTATTTTTTTTCACGGTGCTTCCCCATTTGAAAGTGTTGAGAAGAAGAAAAAAAATATTAATTTGTTTTGAGAGAATTTCAAAAAAAACCACATAAATTTACACTGCAAATTATGAAGCTTACACTTTCAGTCAGAGTTTTTTAATTTTGTTTTGTATCGATGACATTCAAAATGTGTATTATTTGTTCAAAAAAAAAAAAAAATGTTTTTATATTTAGATTTATTTACGAAAAAAAAACACTTGGAATCCGTTATCAAATATTTAAATATTTATGAAACAAATTGAAAATTGGACCATTTAACGGATAGATTTTATCTTAATGGGTTAACAAATTTGTTAAATTACGCGAAATTTGAGCAGATCAATATCTTATTGAATTTATTAAGAAAATCAAACCGCAAAAGAAAAATCATAAAACATAACATAATAGTTTTACAAATTTAATAAATATCGTTTTATGTATAAAAATGATTAAATTGAGGTCTTGACATTTGAACAGTCAATAGGTCATTGTAAGTGTTCACTTTAAAACGGGTTCTAATATGTTGACAATTGGAGAAAGTAGTTAAAGACACTTTTCATTTTGTATTTTGTATTTTGTTTTTATTTGAATAATGTAATGCACACACGTCTGTTTATATTTAAACTGTACGAAAATTTAAATGAAGTCAAGAACCATACGTGGTATGCAATAGTTTAATTATGAATTTTTTATTCAAAATTGCTCATTATTTATGCACATAATTTTTTCTGTTTTCTTCATTCAATTACGTAAAAATGTATATGACAATGAATTGAATTAACATCAATAAATATCTTCAATAGACACAGGTGAATGACGATTTTCTTGACTTCGAAAAATATTTGACTTCTATGGGAAAATCGCTCATTGTTATTGTTTGTGTTTTCATTTTCATCTCATTCTGGTGAATCATTTTTTTATTCTGTGACGTTCTATACAAATAAAGTGATTCTTGGCCTTGATCATTATTTTAATAGATACATTAGTTGTTGTTGTTGCATTTTGTTCTGATTGATAAACATATTTTTATTTCTTAACGAAAATTGGAAAAAAAAAAATAATTTTTTTCAGCAACAATGAGACTCGAACCCAGACTCTCATGCATGCAAAGTCATAACTCTACACGCACGGCTATGAGCTCTATAACTATTTTTTTTAAAAAAAAAACAACGTACTCATCGCACGAATAATTTTTTTTCTGTTGTTTGTTCTAATCTAACTGTCAGACGGAATTTTTTTTGGTAAAATAATATTCACTGGTGTAGAAGAATGTTTGACAGTTGCAGCTGTTTCGAAATCAATACGAACATAATTGCGTCTAATATTGCAATTGTATTGTGACATTTTCTCAATCTATTCTATATCTATATAGGATTCAAATGCAGTCAATGAATTATTGTCGTCAATTCATCATTCCATATGTATGTAGCCGTACATATGCATGGAATATTGTTTGTTCACGCTTTACGTTTTTTTCCATTTTTCCGCATCTTTTTTTGCTCTCGTAGAAAAACAAACATTGAATTTAGCACATGCGATCAAATACCATCAACATTTTTCCATTTGAAATCATCCAACTATCGATCCAAATGAATTCGATGAAAAGAAAAAAAAATTACAAAAATTCATCAATTTCAGTTTGTAATGTAATAATAACACATTCCGTGGAATTCCCAGTATCTATAGTAAATGATTGCGAATCAAATTTACAATTAAAACAGAAAGATTTTCGGCGAAGATCGAACGTTTTGTTGACAAACTAATAGCGAAAATTAACCGCCATTTCTTTTCAAAAAAACATCATTTTTATTTTCATTCTCATTATTCTCCTCAACAATTCTTTTTCTTACGAATTCATGATATCTCAACAAACACTTTTGCATGTGTAACAGTAATCAATAAATAGCAAAAGAACGTATGATACAAATTTATCAACGCAACAAACGCCACATGAAAACGAAAATTGCAATGATTCATAACGGATTTCCTTGAAATTTTTCGAAGAAAAATCAGATCAAATAACCATTTATAAAACTCATCTGTAAATTTTCATTTTGCTGACATGTTTATTATTTCTTGATTGAAAAATATTTATTGTTGTAATAAAATAACAATTGCATTTGAACAAAACTTTTTGTTCCACTCCAATTGATTTTTATTTTAAGTTGGATTTCCATTCTCGCTCATTCGTTTATGGCTGGTAAAATATATTGTCTCTCAAGTCAGGGTGCGTTGCGATGACGGAGTTCTCCAAGTATTCATTTTTATATAGTACCTGCTAAGAGCTGTCCACTGAACCGAACTGTTCATGTTCGTTCGTGTTCGTTCGAATTTTAACCGAACATGAACAGGTCATTTTCAATTCTGAACAACTTGAACCGAACTTGAACGAACATGAAAACAATATATTCAAATTTGAACAACATGAACCGAACTCGAACGAACATGAACACACAAAATGTTTTCGAACGTTGTTCAATTAATTCAACTGGTTCATAAATGCGATCTGTTCCTGTTCGTTCAAATTCTACACACTTGACGCCATCTATACGATTTATCAACGTATGAATTTCTTGCATGAAAGCGATTTATCAATGTGCATTGTCTATATCAACGGAAACGGCAAAAAGATACGTTTTGTCGTTTGCATTCCGTAATGGTGTATGTGCCATTCAATGTAAAAATGATAGAGATCACTTCCAATGTAACCTCGCACGATTTATGCCGTAGTCCATTAGTCGATAGATGATGTACTTGCCCACGGCATAGAAGTCCACTTTCTCAATTTTGTTTGATATTAATTTAAATTCACACCGTATGTTTCACTCGACTAGAGATGGCATAAGAGACAATGAATTTCTTTGCTGAAGCGACTTCGACACTGCTTCATTTTCTGAGAAAAACAACTAAACAATAGTTCGGTTGTATTTGAATAATAGGAATTTTCGATATAAACAAAACCTATTCAAAATATTGTTGCTTACTTAATTGTTGTATTGAACAGTTCATTTTGGTTCAGTTAATTGAACAATATTCGAACGAACATGAACCGAACTTGAACATCTTGAACAAACTGAACTTGAACTCGAACGAACATGAACACCCTTTTTTCTCTTTCGAACAAATCGAACCGAACCCGAACGAACATGAACATAAAAGTGAAACCATTCTCGAACATGAACGGTTCATGTTCGGTTCATGAGCAGCTATTATCTTCCTACTGTAATACTTTGTCGAAAGAGAGACAGAGAGGGAAAAATGCTGAACGAAAAATGTTAGCATTATGTGTATAAAATCTTCAAAATGTATATATTCCATTTGAAAGTATATATATTGCTTAGGACAGTTTAGCCGTGCTTGTAGAGTGATGGAAGCAAGCTGACAATGCCGATGAGAGATCGAATCCTCTATGCCAGCAAAATCTTTTGTTTACATTTGTACTGAAATGTACTGAAAAATTAAAATCAAAGCATTTCGTGAATGCTCATGCCAATGTTGCCTATGTTGATATGCGCGCGCAAATGAAGGAAGAAAAAGAGAAAAAAAAAAGAGAGAGAGAGAGAGTTTGTGTGTGTGTGTGTGTGTGTGTGTGTGTGTGTGTGTGTTTGTGTTCATACATACACGTATATGTGTGTACGTGTACACTAATACTTAAAAACGCGAACGAAACATACAATTCTATACTACTTACATTAATAAAGCTCACGTGCTGAACTCTTAATTATTTCAGCGTATCATTATGTGGTCGATTAAAACCAACATAAAATTCATGAAATTTGCCTTTAGTGTTTTTTTTGTTCTCAAGATCGAATGATTTTTTTTTTTTTTTTGGTTGCTTTTTCAGTTTTTTGCATTAAATGCAAATTATTGACGTAAAAATGAATAAAATTTTATTTTTTTTTTTAAAAGAGAACAAGTTTTGCTTCATTTGTTAAAGAAGAGAGCCTCTAAATAAATGAATGTTTTTGCCTAGAACTTTTTCCAAAATCACGTTGATTTTGTGCTTTTTCTTTGTCGATACGTAACTATCATTAATGAATGGAAGCAATCGAATGGAAATGAAAATTAATGTTAAACCTGATCGGACCATCTGTTGACTTTGTTTTAGACCATTGATTGGTCTAGTTTGTTGGTTTCTCTCTCTCTCTCTCTCTCTCTCTCTCTCTCTCTCTGGCATCTTAATGATATAATTTATTTAATGGAATAATTGCATCTGATTGAAATATGAGTAAAAGTTAAAGTCGATTAATGAATTGCAAGTGTGAGCGATTCCAAGCGTTCAAGAAATATAAAAAAAATATATATAAACACCAATGTAAAAACAAAATAAAATAAAAAAAAAAAACACTTGATCGACAAGGTTTAGGACTGTTCAATATTATAATACTTTGGAGAAATCGCATTGGTGCGATATATACACATTATGATCACATGAGGCAATGATGTGTTGTTGTTGTTGTTGTTTTTTTTTTTTTTCTTCAATCTGCACAATTAATTTGCATTCAATTTTAAAACTTGTGAATGCACACTTGCTATGCAAAATAGGGTATGAACAAAGCGAACAATTGGAATTTGGAGTTTTCATGGTTTTTCCTGCATACGGCATTTTTTTGTGTTTTTGATATTCAACAATTTGATACAGAATTTCTTCGTTGATCTATGTGAAATTTAATTTTACGAATAGAAAAAATTATTTCAATTCAACGGACTATCAGAAATATTGTGATTTAATTTACATCCATATTCTGATCTCCACGTGTTTGACACAAATAAACCAATTTTCTCATTCTCAGCTGTAAACGAATGTCAAAGAAATAATAAAAACGGTGTATTTCTTATTTAAAAATAATAATAAAATGAAAAAAGAAATATTTGCAACCATTTTTGGACCGGTTTTATCTGTGAGACGAGAAACTCAAAACGAGAGCTATTCACGCACAATAAAAAATAAATTGTGTTGAAATGTTTTTTTATGCGAAAAGGGAAAAAAATTCCATTTACTTATGCATATTCAATTCGAATTTTTTTTTTTGTTTTGTTTTGATTTTTTTTAATGCCAGAGAACAAGTTTGTCCTTCTGATAAAAAAAAAACAACAATTAATTGCATCAGATGAGCGGGCTTTGACGATTCATTTTTGTTTTGTCGATGTGTCTATTTTTTTTAACTATCAGTTTTTTTTTTTTATTATTTTATAGATATTTTATTAGAATAGTAGGTATTCTTATTTTATGTATATTTTTTCAGACAATTCCAAAAGTCCAACAGGTAAAACAACATAAGATATATTTTGTAAATTTGTTTTTTTTTTAAGATCAATTCTGGTGAATTCAACAAAGAAAAAGATTTGATGATAAACTTTGGAATTTTTCCTATCATTTTTTCGTTCCGAATATATTTATTAGTACTTTTGATGCCACTCGGACTTACGAGGGCTGTCTTATAAGTTTGAATAAAAAATATTAACGAACAGTTATGTATTATTGAAAATGGCTTTATTGCTTTTCAAAATATTCTTCATGATGTTCTATACACTTTTCCATTCGATGGAATCATTTGTCATAGCAGTTTTGCCATTCGGCGGGAGATACCTCCAAAACATGGTTTTTGAACGCATCAACAACTTCCTCGGCGCCCGTAAATCGTTGTCCACGCAGTTGATCTTTGATGTGAGGGAACAAAAAAAAATCGTTCTGAGAACGTTTACCCTAAAAAATGTCAAACTTTCCAATGCAAATCTTAGTTTGACTGGAACGACATTTATGTGGCCCGATTATTCTAACTTATAAGACAGCCTACGTAATTGTCGAAATATCGCTATTTGATGAAGAAGTTTTTTTTTTTTCGAAATACCATTATTTTTGTTCTTATGCTAACTTGTTTAATGAAAAAAAAAAAAAAAAAACAAATCTATCAAATCGATATCCGGGCTAATTAAATTCATTTTTTTTTTTCACTCAAGTTTCCAACTTGTTCTTAACATGATTTTTGTTTTTTTTACATTTTTTGTTTTTTTACACAATAATTTAATGTCCCAGACATGTTACTTCATGACGTTAATCATTTCGTAGAAGTATTTGGAATGGCTTATCAGAATATCTAGACCAAAATGATGACGATGAACAAAAATCAATTGAATAATCTGATAAAATCATTTTTTTTTTTCTTTCCAAATGATCCAGGATTGTTACATTTAACAGATGCTTGAAAAATTTGATTAGAGATCGTCAGTTTTCAAAAATTTAGAACAAAAACTAATAAATCAAATAAAAAAAAAACGTGTGCGTTGTTTATGCTCTAAATCATTTGTAAAAAAAAATCTTTCTGACTCATTAATATATATTAGCCAAAATTCAATGTAATCTAATCTTACGACACAACGCACTCTACCCGTATAGAGCGTTATTGACGTAGGGAATTTTGCATTTCCACCAATATAAGGGAGAATATTGTATTTGTTTAATAGCGATAAAAGCACGATAAAAATGTCAAATCGAATTAAAATCAATTTTACTTTCTTTCTTATTAACGGTTTCTCTCTTTCTCTTCTTCTTCTTCTTCTTCTCTCTCTCTCTCTCTCTCTCTCTCTCTCTCTCTTTCTCTCTCTGTGTGTGTGTCTGTCTTCCCTTTACCCTCTCTCACTTTTCCTCTAGTTCTTTCTTTCTCTCTATCTCTCTTCCACCCCCTATTTATTCCTTCTTCTTTCTCTTTCGCCCTCTGTTGCTCGTTCTTACTCAATATCTCCCTCTCTCTCTTGCTCTCTTGCTCTCACCATCGTTCTTTCTCTTTTTCTCGATTTTAATGAGAAAATCGTACGAATGATAAATATGGTAAAGAAGTATCGTTCGATTTCATCTTTTTTACATTCTTCGTCACATCAACTGAAAACGTATCATGTATACGAAAATAAAAAATTGTGCAATTGTGAAAAGAAAAAATTCCATTAGCTAGACACTCTGGCGACATTTGTTGGTGTTTTGCGCCTATCGTGATCATACTATCGAGTAACATACAACACAAACATTACACAGAGATCAGCAAGTTGATTTAAGACAAACGAGCACAAGCAAAACCTGCTACTGGGTCAATGATGTGTAAATAGAAGCGAGTGTGTCGTTCACCTCGCATTTTTTGATGCTGATCTTTCTAACTGATTGATTTTAATGGTAATTTCAATTCCTGCAATCTAGCTTGTTTGGTGAATTTTTTTTCTTTTTTATTTGGTTCTTTTTTTCATTGGGTAGACAGATAATGGTTGCTATTGTTCATATGCTTCGTCATCATCAGCAATTACGATACAAATACGTTGAAATATAATTTCTGAATATTCAGTGTACAGAAATGAGTAACAAATTGGTTTTCGCTTTCTTAATTATTTGCTGGAAAGAAACTGACATATTCAAATTTCTGGCCAACACGTTCTGTCTTAATTTTTTTTTCTTCGTTTGAATTATCAAAATAGAAAAAGAAAATAACAATATTTTCTACAGTTTGAATTGAAATTCAAATCGTGATAATTTGAAAAATGCAAAATTATTGCCATGCTTTTTGAATCGATTTCATATTTTTTCTGATTTAATTTGGACCTTCAATGTTTAAAGAACGATAAATTGATCGATACAATTTTCTCCTTTCATGCACACAGTTGTGATTGTGTATAGGAAAAAGGCGTATTGATAGCTTTTAATAATATTCAAGTTTTCTTCGTTTAGAAAGTTTCCGCATTTAATATTAAGTGATTGTGTGACGATCGATTCGATTTTGTGACTGTGATGACTTGATTTTACATTTTATTTTTATGTGTGAATTTTTCAATGCAAATTTTTGCTCATCAATTCCAGGAAATGAATGGATACGGATGACCATATAGATGAGAATAGTAAATTTTAGCATTGGATTTAAAGTGGCAAAACAAAACAAATCAAAAAAAAAAAAAAAATCACTTGAGTTTTTGTTTTCTTTACCTCCATTGCGTTGCGTGTCAATCAGTGTTAAAGCCCAGTTTGTAATGCAAACTGATTATTTACACACTAGTTCTTTTCACGTGCGATTTGCAAAACGTTTTTTTGATGCCTTTGTGTGTGTGTGTGTGTGTGTGTTTGGCTTTTTGGCAAATCGTAAATCAAAAGCGATTAATTTTGTCAGAACTATTTATAGAGGTTTTTTTTCGTATTGGTCAACGAGTTAAGTTGAATGACGGAAATAATACATATATATGTAACGGTCCACTGAATGCCAAATTTCAATTGTTTATTTTGCACTTATTGTTTGGAAATGCCAAATTTTTTCCAACTAAAAAAGCTCTTGAACAAATCTTATTAGAAGGTTAAAACGAATCGCAACAGATTGCTTTTTAATTTAAGCGAATCACTTGAATACAAGAAAATAAATTTCGTTAACAAGTTTCAAAAAACTTTTTTCTGTTAACAACCGATGAATTTACTATTTCTTTTTATCTTATTCCAACAACTTCCTCAAGTGTCTTTAAATACTATCGAATACATTGAAAAGAACTCACATGATAATCTAGATATTTTTTTTTTTTTCGTTCTCCTATTACTTTGAGTGTGTGCGACTGATGGATTTATTAATGCAATTGCATTTTCTTTGTGCATATGAAATTTGTGTTGAGAATAAATAAACCAAATTACACGTTTTAAAAACACTCTCAACTTCACTGTGTCGCCTTTTAAATTTAGTGCATTCTGATAATAAATAAAAACAACAACTTCACAATTTTATTTTTTATTAAGTAGTTTTTCACTTACATTGTTTGTCAACTAAATTAAAGCCGATATGTGCGTTTACCGTCGACTGGAACTTTTATTCAGGAAATTAAACTTAATTTATTCCGATTTCAGGATGTTAAACAAAAAGTAGAAATATTCACAAAATAAACAAATCACCAAAACTCGATCTGCATTTCGTGATGATATAGATGATGCTCGTTGAATTCCTTTTTTTTTGCGTGCGTGTGTTTGTGTTGTGTGTATAAACTAAGAGTTTTTGTTTACTTTGTTTTTAACGATAATTCAACATATGATTTTTATCGTTGGTGTTGAAGTCATCCACAATGAAGATTTGCAATAAATTTCAAATAATTTCCAAATAGAATCAATTAAATTGGAAACGTTTTTTTCCCCGAAAATCTTTTTTCAGCAGAAAATTTTAAACTGAAAGCACCAATTTGGATCGAATTTTATACAATTTCGACTATGTATAAAAAATATTTAAGAAGTAAACAGGAAAAAAAAAAAAAATTGAAAATGAAGGGGAGAAAAATCAAAATAAAATTTTTCAGTTGCGATTCTAGTTTGGCGTTTTTAAACCTTAAACGTTTCGCGCACTTTAGATGACTGACAGTTTTTACTAATTCAACATCAGTAAAATAACAATCAACATGAAACCAGGTATGCGCACCTTTAACCAATTTAAATCATGTATACATAAATAAATGAAACGGAAAGAAAGAAAGAAAAAGAAAGAAGAAAAACACACAGCACACAGCAAACAACAAAATACGAAAGCAAAACCCGAACCGATTGACTCGCTAAACGAGAGAGAGATACATCATAATTCGTACACATAGCGATACATGTTTAATAGGCAATACAACACAAGAATTACGGTGTGCAAAACAACAGATTTAGCGTAAGTAAAATATACATTACGCGTTTCACTGTGTCGTCTGTATGCTTTGCATTTTTTGTTGTTTGCGCGCTGCCAGTTTGAGTATTTTTTTTTTCTTTTCGTTTTTTGTATTTATTTATTTATTTATTTTCAGCTCCAATATATATTGGTACGAGAATTGAAAAAATACCTGTAGCACACGATTCATAGTCATTTTGAGCACTATAGTGTGATCAATATCAAATCACAAACGAAAAAAACAAATATGTATTGGAGCGTTGAGCAATTATTTCATTAGTAAAGACGTGCCGACGGCAATGTCTCAAGTGAATTTTTTTTTTTTGTTTTTTTTTGTTTTTTTTTGTTTTATTCGTTTGGCTATAACATTTTGATTTGATTCATGTTTGTTTGTTTTTAACCCTAATCAAATTATGTAATAAATATATGTCCATTTGGCGAAATCTGACCACCTCCGATAAAAGATCAATCATTTGTTTTTAATTCATTTTTTATCGATATAAATGAGCAATGCTATTTGAAGAAAAAAAAACGAATATTTTTCAAGTTATTTTGCATTTATTGAAGCAATTCACGTGTCATTTTTATCATTTTCATACATCCAGCGATATTTTTCATTTGTTTTGTTTATAGAAAAAAAAAAAAGAATTCAAATATGGTTAAATCGTATATTTTGAAAATAATAATGATAAAAATTATTGAATTTTTCTCCTGCATATTTTTATACGTAGATAAAAGCTGTTATTGAAATTGATTTCAATGCCTGGCTAAACGATAAACTAGATTAACTTATTGAAAAACCTTGTTATGCATTGAAAAATGCACATCTAGCGACCATAGAATACAATATTGTAATTGGTTTTTCACTCTCAATCAATCATATAATTTTATCACTTACACAAATTTCTTTAGTTTTTGAAATGCATTTTATGCTTGATAAATATAAAAACACCCAACAATGGGTTAATACATTAGCTATTTAAAATTCATATCGGAATAATTGAAGTTCTGACGAATATTTTATGAATAAATTGTAGTTGGCAATCAAAAGTGCTTTTCGGGCAGTGCGAATCAACACTTTGACAAAATGTAAATTTGTATTAGATATTTTAGCATGGATTTGTTTGTATTTGTTTATCTAAAAACGTTTTTTTCTATTAGAACGTTTTTTTTTTTCATTCTCCATTTTTCATCCGAAAAATGTATTATTCAATTCTGAATTCGTATCACTTAAGGTGATCACGAAAACGTTCAATATACAACCGCAAACATTAGCAAACCAAAATTTCTGATTTCTTCGAAATGCAAAATGTGTGTGTTTTTCAAATGTTTTTTTTTTCGTTCTTGTCTATTGCGAATGAGAATGATGTTTTGAAATGACGACAAAATTTACTTAAAAATTATTCCATTCTGGATTTATCTGGTTGCGAACAGATGATTAGTATGTATACATTACATTCATACGAGTAATTATTATTTAACGCTTGCAAATTTCATATTATTGTTTATATTTTTTAATTGATTGTATCATGATAACCAATTTTCGGCAGATTAATTTGAAATATAATGTGAGAAAATTTATTTTACGATTTGAATAATTCGGGGAAAAAGGAAAGGAATGAAAACGAATTATCTACACTAAAGGCGCCAATTGGTTCTTGGAATTTTATCATATTCACTGCGGTTGTCACAGATTGACACACTTTGGACAGAAGATGAATGGAAAATAACACACAACATACGTTTATGTGTAAACAATCACACTGACCATGCTACGATTAACTTCCTATTTATTCACATTGAATAATTAATTAAACAAGCGTGCCAGTAAACCGTGCGTAGAATATGCGGTAGTATTTATGACAACAATAAGTTTTTGTATCGGAATTGTATATCTTTAATAGCATCAATTTTGCGTATATACACACACACACACACACACACACACACACACACACACACCGGTTTGTATTCGCGTACGTACATTTTATCGTTCAATTGTTTCGTCAATCATGTACGGCAATCATTGTTATGGCTTACATTAAATCATCTCGGACTGTGATATTAAAATTAAACGGAAATACAGCATTTTCCCCATAGTTGATTTTATGCAACTACATTGGCATACAAAACAATTTCCAATCACAGTCAGACGATAACAATATGCATATTTCACATGCAATCATAATATCGATACACCCTCACGGAGAATAAGTACATAAATTACCAGACTCATCCTCATGGGTACAAGGACCTTTTGGAGAAAACACTTTTTTGATTCTATTTTTTTTCAAATTTTAATATCGTTAAAAATAGAAAATAACATTGTTTTGGTGCTTCCTTCGAATGTAAACATACGTAAATCCGTTGGAATTTGTAAAAAAAAAAAAATAGTCATGCTTCATTTAAATTCGATATATGACGTATTTTGCAATTGATTTTTTGAAAACAATTTCCATTCTGATTATCTCAATAACTTCCCGATTTGAAATTCTATCGAAAGGATGAATCATGACGGCTAAAACATTGTTTATTTACATTGTTCACTTATATGCAATATCGTTCTCGTAATAATAGACTATTTTCATTTGATTATTAGCAAAGAGAATGTTCTAATCACATCAGGGATAAATTTGTGACCGATAAATTGACAACGCATAATACACAGGTTTTGATATGTAATCGGTATTTTGTAATGAGCTTTATTATAAAACAATGATTCCCATTCAAATTGTTTTGATTGTGTGACATTTTTTTTTTTTTTGTATTCAGTGTTCGTCAAGGTTATCCATAATTGCATGTCTTAATTAAAACTGGAAACAGCTTACTTCAAAGAATAAGGGTTTTAACCATCAAATAAAACCATAATTTACAAATATGAATCATATTTAATTGATGTGTTAATGCTGCTATTATTGGATCGCACTTAAAAATTTTGTTTCCTTATTGAAAATCGACCGTAATATTACAAGGACTTTTGAATAAAATTTTTGTAAAACTATTTAGTCAATTTCATGATGGCATTTTTCGTTTTCCATTTCCCTATTTTTTTTTTTCTTCAATTATTTAGACATTTAAATAAATTTTTTGCCAAATTCATTCAATTTGATTCTCTAGCATATATTGAAAAACAACAAAAAAGAATTGAGTAAAGTCAAATAATACGAATGATAGTTTAATTAGTTTCAAATTGAAAACTATAACATGTGTTTAGCAGTGTTTTCATCGACCCAAATCATTACTCTCGAAACACAAATTGTTAATTGAAAACTATACAAATACACAACTTGCTATAGACTTCGTACACATTATCTGATGGGAGTACATTTTCTGCGTACATTAATATATTTGTTAAATTTTTTTTTTTTTTTTCATTATTTTCGTTCATTTCAATTGCATGAATCACGGTCATTGAATCCCATATGACATTGTTCGAGGTAGACAATTTGATATAATTATAGGCACAGTTCAACATACCGATCTTGTCTGACAGCAATCAGTCATAATCGGTAATAAAATATAAATTTATGATCGCATTCAAAGAGTTTTAAAATGATTTTATGACAAATCATAAAATGTATGATTTTATAATATTTTCAGTATTAACAGGCATTTATGTCGAGCACACACAAAGAACAAAACAAATAAAGAAGTAAATAAATAGATACGGAGCTGTTGTCAACAGATGTACATAACAACAACAACAAAAAAATCAGATTATTCGCATGACTGGTATGAAACGTGCGACTATTACCCGTTTGGTAAATATTAGCAATTGCATTAAAAAAAACCAGTATTAGCAATTTGAATAATATTATTATAGCTGAGCCATCACTAGTAGCTTTTAATTATGTCATGATCGTGAAATATCTCGAGTAATCTTATAAAATCATTTGTTTGCATTAAATTTTAGGCAATTGATTTGTCATCAAATAATTAACTTATTGAATATTTTGAATTGGCAACAATAGAATGGAATGTAATTAAAGCAAAAAAAGATTTGTAATATTCAATGTACATTTACTGCGTTTAATATTTACAAATAATTTACAATTGAAATCAAATGATGATTTTTCAAATTATCAGTAGCAAATTTACAAACATTGTAAATTCATCTGTAATTTTGTAGTCAATTGATGATTCACAATAAAAGTCATCGAGAAAAGTAGGAGCCACCGTTTATATTTCAGATTACTCCATATCAGTTATCGAATTCACTATTAGATGAAGTAATTTTTATCGTCTATATTTATCATTTTCAGAACAAAGTCTCTATGATTAAATGGAATTATACCAGAAATAAAGATAGTGCCGGTTTGACAACAACTTGTTTGTTTATTTATTAGTTTTGTTTGGCTTTTATTTTTCTTTCTTGTGGATATTTATATTAAAAAAAAAAATACATTCAATGAATTTTAAAAGAAAAAACAAAAAATAACAAATGAATCGATAAATTTTCAGATGTTTTTATTATTGGTATCAAGAGTACAGAGTCCGGAACTTACAATAACAATACAACTCATGGAATAAATTCAAATGAATCAAAATCATTTGCGTTTAGTAGGCGAAACCAATGAGGCAAATTAACATATAATTTCAATTGTGAAACTAAATCACACACAAGTTCAACGCCATCTACAATCGCACTCAAACGTACATGTAATATCATATCGGTGTGTGTCTTCACTAAGAAAGTTGGAAAACAGTATCTATTGATGTTATGTGGTCTTCACATTTACGTTTGTAGAGGGCGTTAAATTTTGTCTATCACCATAATTTGCCTCATTGGCGAAACATAGCAAATACCGGTAAAATAATGTAACATTGTCCAATTCATGCATTTTACATCGATCGACAATTGAATATAAATTTCATATATTTGGACATTTAGAATTGGTAAATTTTCTCTCGCTTTTGTCTCGCACTTGATCGTATTCAGTCCACTATTAAATTTTATCAATTAAGAATTCGACAAGAAAATTTTTTTTTTTATCGTTTTGTTTGTTCATGTTCATATTAACAAAACTTTATGAGAACTTTGATAAACAGGTCAAAATTGAATTTAACAAAAATTATTGATTTGAATCGCAAATTGTTTGCAATATTTTCATTTTTTTTTTTTTTTTTTTTTTTTTCAAATTAAAATCACGTTCGATTTTTGTCTACAATTTTATCGCATTTCTTTCAAATGTCCTATATTTTTCGGCATTTATTCATTAGACAACTGATGTGTTGATTTCAAAATATTCAATTCAAAACAAAATAGTTTGTTTTTCCAGAAAGAAAGAAACAAACAAACTTCAAGAGATTTTAAATAGAAATCTTCAAGATCTTTAAACAAAATGAAGAAATAATCTCTTCATTTTCTGAATTTATTTTATTTAAAATTATCACATTCATTTGCATAATATTTATGAAGATTTATGAAATTGCAAATTTCACACGCCACTTTAAATTTCGGATAAGTAGAAAAAAGGCAAAATGTATATGTGACATGGAAAAAAAAGACAAGTGAGTATTTAGTCATTATTGCGATGACCCGGTTTTCTATTGTCCATTCGGTGAAAAATAAGACAAGAAAATACAAAATTGTCGCAGTTAGTTTATTACTTAAACTGTACAAAATGCCATATATTTTCGCGGGATTGACGCTTGGTAAAATTGAAATGCAATGCGTTACCGGAAGTATTATGTGAAATTCAACAAGAAAGTATGAGTTGCGTTAAACATATGAAAAAAGCACACACACACACACACACACACACGAAACTATGTTGAATGTACGTCACACAACATGTGAACAGTTAAAAAGCACAACAACGGAAAGCCAAACCAAAGGCAAATGTATTGACATGGTGGTATCTTATGTGCAAATGTTCAGTTATTGCATTCCAATGAAATAGAAAAAAACAAACAAACGAAAAGAAAGAAATAAAGGAAAGGAAAAGTTTAGTGCGGTTTGATCCTGACTGGTGCAAATGGTTATGTGTACGATTTTGTGTGGCATACAAAGACATTAAAACGACGACATTTGACACTATTGTTTGTAAATGTAGAATCAAAATCATAACAACCATATGTTTGGTTGATGCCACGAAATTTATTTGCTATTTTGCACGCGATTCATTTGCTCCACAAACAATACATCAAATCATTCACCATTTGATAGTGTTTGTGTGAGTGCATTTGTGAATGTTGCTGTCTTTGGTGTGTTAAAATAAAATACAGCCCTCTGTACAATTGGCTTTTTCTGCTTGTTTGCGGAGTTTTATTTTGCATGAATGTGTGTTGTTGGTTTGCCGTTCCTTTTTTATTTTTATTATTTGATGTTGTTGTTGTTGTTGTTGTTGTTGAACAGTTTTACACACATGATATACATATTACGTTAGGCGATAGCAATAATGAGAGAACGAACAAGACAGAGGGAGAAAGGGTAAAAGACTTTCGTGTGTGATCCCAGTACAGAGTACATACAGTTAGGTTTTAATGCAGTGAATATGATGCGATCGTAATGAAAATGAAAAGTGACCACAATTTGGGTGCTTGTATGCTCGCTTACGGATTTCGATATCGCCGTCAAATCACATCAAATGAAGCGAAAGTCAGATACACACACGCACGCGCTCGCTTAAGCAAAAAAAAAAAGAAAAAAAGAAATACATAATTTTTTTTTAAGAAACACACGCCAAACGATAAGTAAAGACGATACCGACCGCAATGCCTAAAGAAAATGAGTGAGCACTCTACAATCATGAGCTTACATGTATAGACATCATAGATGAAAATTTGAAAATTCGTAAAAAATTTTAAAAGTGTTAAATCACATGAATGAAGTCTTGATATATAGAATGAAAATTAAGTTCAAAAAAAAAAAAATCAGTCAGTGATTGTTTATCATGTTTGGTGAATAAATGAATAAATGTACTTTTCCATTTTCATTATTTCGAATCGAATACTATGTGTGTTATATGTGTTTTGCTAATCGCAGTTGTAAAATCAATTTTCAAAATAGCCAAGTGAAAATCCTGTTGAAAGTAATAACTGATTTTTTATTGTTTTATTTCTTTTCTTCTTTTTCTTCTTCTTCTTCTTGTTCTTCTTTAGTTTGGCTGTATTCTGAAATTGCCTTTAATTGAAACAGCTCATTATCACTTTTAAAAAGAAGGCAATTAATACGTCAATTTTCAATTACTGTAGAGGAAAAATGTTTGTTCTCAATTATAAATCAAAGTGTCGGTTTCTTTTCCTTTTCCTTTTCATTTTCCATTTCCATTTCTCTTTGTGTTAATTGTATACAATTTGTTGCTAAATTCATTGGTATTATATAGAATGTCTGTACAAGTGAAATGGAAACCATATCGACCGTCAAGTATTAAAATAAGAATTACAGTCATTTTTTACTAACAAAACAAATCAAATCAAATCGAATTGGAATTGGATTCGCGATTGAATGTATGTGGAAAATGTGTGTTCAAATTTGTCATAAATGTATTTTCACATGAACTTGAGAAAAGCAATTTTCAATTTAAATAATTAATAAATCCATTAATTCAGAATTTTATCGGATATGATTGTTGAAGGTTTTTCTTTATACAATTTCGATGTTTGATTTAACGTTCTAAAAAACGAAATGTCAAAAAAAGAGCATCCTTTTGCTCAATTTTCAATAATTCAAATGATTTTCTTGTATATTTGTTTTTGTGCATTTCGCTTCGAATTGAAATACAATTTTTTTTTTTATTCTTCTTGTTCTTCTGATTAGATGCTAAAAACGATGTAATTTGAATTCAAAATGTCGCGAAAGTGTCCATTTTCATAGCTCGTCTTGAGACATTAATGGTTGTTCTAAGTGCAAAATCCATCCAACGAATTCCCATAACTAGTATTCATATCAATGACATCCGACACATTGGTTTCAAATGAATAAATTGCATATACTTGAGCTATAAATAAAGTACATCCCACAAAATCATGAGAGAAAATATATATGAAAGGGATTGAGTGTGTTTGAGAGAGAGAGAGAGAGAGAGAGAGAGAGAGAGAGAGAGAGTGTGTGAGAGAGAGCGAGAGTGTTAACGTGAGAACGAGAGGGTGAATGAGCGAGAAGAAGAAAAACGAAAAAAAGAAGAATTTAGTTTGCGTGTGCGGTAATGATTTCCCTTCAATTACAAAAGTTTAGTGTATAGTACCCCACACACACACACCTCCTTTAAACAAATCGTGATAGAAAAATTGTTAGCAAAGCAATAAATATTTTGCTCGTTTAACTCATCGTTTGCATTGAATATTTTAATTTCTTACTTTTTTTTTTTGAACTTTTCTCAAATAGATATTTCTTTGTTTTTCTTTTTTTTCTCTTTTTTTTTTGTTAGATTCTTATCTTTTGTTTTCACTGAAGAGCATAATTCTTAACATTTGAGCAATGGTGAAATAAATAATCAAAAACATATGAGATGCAACATGTCGTTTCGGATTAAATCAGTGCTTAAAAAACAATTTCGAAATTTAGCAACATATTTTAAGAAGAAATTGTGATTGAAAACAACAATTTATCTCAATGATATGTGATTCATCGACAATTCAATAAAACCGACCCAAAATATCCACAAGACGATTCAACGATTTGTGAGATGTTAAGTAGTTTTCAATGCAAAAAATGTTTGCTATTTTCAAAAAACATGCATTTGCGATTATTTTTCTGCTATCATGGTGAGTATTTATTGTTTAATTGAATGTAAAAAAAAAAAAATTGTAGCATAAAACATTTGTATATCGGCACATTCATTCAAAATTCATTAAATAGGTTTTAATCTACTTTTTTCTATTTTACTGAAGACATTTATTATTTATTCCTTATCAACAGAGATGATGAAGATTTTTTCATTGAAAAACTTGATGATCATTTTTTTTTTTTTTTTTTCAAATCTGAACAGTCATGCAATCTTTTCAATCGAATATGTTAAATATGAATATTCATAAATCGATTTTGAAAAGAAAAAAGTCTAATTCGACGAAATTATATCGTTAGCGTTAGTGGCGACTATCGAACTTTTAACATTCTACGAATATTGTTCAGTGTCATCCGCATATTTACAATTTTAAATTCAAATATTTCTGTTTAACTTGAACCAATTACTCTCAACAGAAAATGCATTTTGTATATACAAGTTGGCCTAGGGTTGATTTTCTATCATTTATCAATATCAAGGCATCAATAATGTGTGAATGGAAAATATGAATCTCGCATATATTTATAAGCTGTGGGAATAGCGGCGACAAAACGGCTTTGCTTTTTTCTCTCTTGTCTTCTTCCTTTTCTACTATTTCTTATTCCTTTCTTCTTCTTCTTCAACTTCAAATGGGAATTGTTAATTATTACCAAGAAAATATGCCTTATAACTAAATAGCGCTCTTGAATTCATGTTTCATATTATTCATTTCAATAAGTATCATTCATTTTGAAATCAACTAACATATCATTGAGTTAAAGGGTGTGAGTTGGCTATATCATGTATAATAAAATGTCAATATGCGATGACCTCGCGTTTACCATGTCGATCAATTCGATCAAGTGCAGATATTTTGTTGAAAGCAGCCTCATGATATATTCACCTATCGCAATTATTGTTTCTGTTTAATCAAAAAAAAAAAAAAAAAAAAAAAAACGAACGAACCTATCTACCGAAAATTAAATTAATTGCATTTCTTTGCTGATTTAGCACTTGAATTTATATCGAAGTAGAATGACCAAGAAGAAAATTAAAAAAAAAAAATATACTTCGTGCACAGGCATAAAAGATTGCAGCGAGTGCCATACTTGTGGCCGGGTGATTGAAATAAAACAAAAATAATAGTGAAAGGAAAACAATATGTCGAATGTGCACTTCCATAACCACACACAATTCACAATGGGTATTTGTGTGTGGTGAAAAAAGGCCGTCTGAAATCGATAAAATTGAAATTATTGGCACGATTCTCAAATTTATTTTTATACAGCAACGAATATACACGAAGTCACTTTAAACACCCGAAAGGGAGAGAAAAAAAAAACATCGTTCGAATAACGGACAAAAGGTAATGAAAATTGTATGCACGACATTTGCGCGCCCGATTCACCATTACAACCAACGTCAACGTTGCAGCAACGGCTGTTTGAAAAAAAATGAAAGAAAGAGAGAGAGAGAGAATGAGAGAGAGAGAGAGAGAGAGAGAAGAAAAATAAAATGCAAAATAAAAAAAGCGTTGGCTTACAAAGCACAACATACTGAATGAATGGCAGAATTTCTACGTTTGCCAAAGAACAACAAATAAAAGAAAAAGAAAAAGAAGAAGAAGAGAAAAAAATGATTCAAAATGCACAGGTACCTAACGTCGCTTTACCTTATCAACCAAAAATCTGAAATCAAAAATCTAAATTTCAAATGCAACACGGAAATTGCCGGAAAGAATTCCGCATTCTACTGCATATTTTGTAACCAAATTACAATGGAGCAATGTAGTGCGCGCTAATCCTCTCGACAAAACTAATTAAAAGTTGAAAAGCAAATAAATCGCTGTTGTCACAACAAAATATCTCCCTATCTCTCTCTCTTTCTCTCTTTCTCTCTCTCTCTCTCTCTCTCTCTCTCTCTCTCTCTCTCTATCTATCTATCTATCTATCTATCTATCTATCTATCTCTCTCTCTCTCTCTCTCTCTCTCTTTTCTGAAAACATGGAATTGCAGTTCGACATAATTCAATTCGGCGGAGAGAAAATAAAATTGAAAATGTAAAGAATTTTTTTCGCTGTTGCTGTTGTTATTGTTATTATTGCTGAACTTTTACTGTCGAACTTTGGCAATTGCAACCAGCATATTTCCTTCAATTTAAACTTTTATCGTATATTTGGAGAAAAAAGAAATGAAAAATAATGACGAATAACTTATTCGGAATAAGTATGTGCAATTGTATGATGTCTATCAATTTCTATGTCTAAATCATTCATTCATTCATTCATTCATTCATTCATTCTGTTTGTGTCATTTTCTCTTTCGATCTTTCATAACTCACACATATTTCTCATTTTGCAGTTTCCATAATACATATATTGAAGCAAAAAAAGAACTACACGCTAAGACCGCGGGTAGTTTTACCAGATAATTATGTTAAGGGTGAGTGTATAGTAATAATCATTGAATTGATTAATGGCAAATCATATTTTACAAACCATAATCCATAATCCGGAAATCCTTTTTATGTATATATGCAGAAGTGCGTCCGCCATCGAAAAAAGGATTGCCCGTTGTTGTTAAGTTTAGCGTTTATGTTGTAGATATCAATTCGATAAACGTAGAAGATATGGATTTTAGGTAAGTTCTTATAGTCCATTGACCGCGTTAATGGAAATTTATAAAGAACAGCAATGACAACAAGTCACTCAATCAAAATGAAATGCAAATTGAACTAATTTAAATGAAATGAATAAACAATTCTTTCCATTTGTCAACTGCAGAGTAGACATGTTTGTACATCAAACTTGGAAAGATTCTAGACTAAAACTTCCGAATGATATATTTGAAGAAGGTGATGATTATGTGACACTTCCGCCAGAGTTTTTCGAAAATTTATGGCAACCCGAATTGCAAATTCAAAACTCAAAAATCGCAGGTGAATTCCAACTGCATGAATGACGTCATTAAAAGACATTAAACCGAGAGCTTTATTTGCATTTATGTATGGATTTTTTTTTCATTCAAAATAGAAATTGCGACATTGACGCACAAATTTTCATCCGTTACATTATACAAAAATAAAACGGTACGTTATGCTGCTCGAATGCATGCCATAATAGCCTGTCAAATGGAATTTCAGCTTTATCCGATGGACATTCAAATTTGCCCCATTTATATTGAGAGCTGTGAGTTAAATGAAATGAATATGTTTGTTTTTCTTATTTCATTCCGATTGATTCGTGGTTATTTCGAGCGTAATACATTCAAATGATACGATTGTTTAACAGTTTCTTATCCAAACCAAAAAGTGCGCTTGCAATGGGACGATGCCGGTGTTTTTTTAAATCCAGAACTGAAACTATTGCAGTATAATTTGGGACAACCACTTGAAGTAGCTGAAAGTGTGATTTTTTCTCAGGAGAAACATGGTATGACCAAAACATTCCCAAAATAATAATTCCGACAAATTCATCCTTCTAGAATAATATTGAATAGCAAATCCCGAAATTTTGGTATATTGAAATGTTAAATGCAAAACCAAAATAAAATCAACAATCACAAGCTTCATAAAATTGATTTTATGATAAATTTGTCTTTTGTTTGCATCATTTCATTTTAGGCAATTTTACCCGACTCACCGTTAACTTTCGCTTCGAAAGACAAATTGGCCATCATTTAATTCAGACATTTGCACCATCGACGTTGGTCGTAATGTTATCGTGGTTTTCATTTTGGTTAGGTCTAGATGCGATACCTGGTCGTGTGACATTATTGGTCACTTGCATGCTTACATTAGTGACCATGTTTACAGGTCCAACGGCAAGAAGTATACCTCCTGTGGCGTATGTCAAAGTAAATGTTCATGTTTTGTCATTATTTATTGAATTGTCCTTGCGAATTTTTTTGCGCCTCCATTATGAAATCACATGATTTTTCATCGTTATTGTGTTGTTTTGTTTATTTATTTGTTTTTCTTTTTTTTTCCGTGTTTCATTGTCTACTTTCATTCGGAAAGGCCCTGGATTTATGGATGGCTGGTATCTAATATAAAAAATGAAATATTTAATTAAAATTTATTTCTATAAATATAAAACAAAACCAAAAACAAAAACCATTTTAATAGGTTGCATGATCTTTGTGTTTGCGGCACTTGGTGAATTTGTAGTGGTTAAGGTTCTCGACGTTCAATATCAATACCAAATAAATCGTGTTCCAAAAGTGTTGCCAATGGTATATAATAATTTTTTATTTGCACAATGAGTTTTATCAACAAAAAGAATCATTTCTTAAATATGCTGAATGAAGTGTGATTTTACATGTTTGCAGAGAATTAGCGCCATGGAGAAAGGTCAATGTCCCACTGTAGCGACATGGGAAAGTGGAAATGTTCGATCGCGTAAAGCAACACCAACAACGGCTACAACACCTGGACAGGTAATGATCATGATTTATTGATTACATTTTTTGTTTATTCAATCTTTTGATTATGAATTTGTTTATAAAAATTTTTTTTCCTTGGATTTGAAAATTCCAAATTGGAATATTCGTTTTCTACTAAATATTGAATTCTAATTGTGATTATTTATTGTTTTTATGAAAATTGAAACAAACATCTCTTTCTTTCTTTTTCTCTTTTTTCTTCCTTTTCTGGTTTTTTTTTTCGGAAACACTCACACACACACACACACACACACACACACACACACACACACACACACACACACACATCTGACAACAATAAATTCCAAATTGGCAACCTTGTAAATTATGAAACGAAATGCAATTGTTTGCTTAACATCGGTTGATATTGTTTTGGCGGGTGAAATACAATGCGGCTTCAACCAATTGCATTACGCGCATTACATTTGATTGGGGGTGGGCGGCATGTTATCATGGTTAGACATCATTGCAAGGCAATGGTGGATTGCCGGCAAAAACAACACGACGACAAAGTTTACTTTCAGTAGCATGGACTGACATTGATACTGGTGTCGAAAAAATTATGTGGCGTGAAATCGATAAAGTTTCAAGGGTTGTTTTTCCCGGTTTATTTTTAGTATTTGTGGTACTGTATTGGCCAATACTGTTAATGAAATCAAATTACGATAAAAGTTTTTTTTAAAAAACATAAAACCAAATACACACACACACACACATTTATACTCAAACACCCAATAACATATTGTCAATAAATCCGAAGTCAATTTGAAATATGTATGTTTAAGCTCTTTAAACTCGATTGAAATCATACAATGCAATTTTTATTTCTTTGTAAACAGTATATATAATAACATTTATTAATAGGAAATTTATTTTTTTTTTTTGTTTTCTCTCTCTCCCTCTCTCTCTCTCTCCCTCCTCTCTCTCTCTCTCTCTCTCTCTCTCTCTCTCTCTCTCTCTATGAGAGAGCTCTATGTGTGTGTGCGTTTGTGTGTGATTTCAACTTTTCATTTTGTTGGAAATTGAAAATTTTCCATACATAATGATCTATTTAGCAGCGGAATGCTCCGACTAACACACTTTTTTTGGAAAGTTTTCTGTACAATTTTTACAATCTTTCTTTCCATTGTGATTGATATAACAATTTCGGATAAATACATAAAAAAACAAAACAAAATAAAACAACAGAAACAATATTATCGAAGCGCCTCGTATCAATAAAACAACATGGCATAAATTATTACGTGTAAGTTAGTTTATTTTAGATAAATAAGTGAAGTGATATGAATACAAAACGCCTATTTTTCGAACAAATTTTCGTCTCATAGTTGTAATTTAGTTGAACGCCGCCAATTAGATACACACATTTTCTGCTCAATGGAATCAAACATTTATTTTCTTTTGCTTGAATCAAATAATATTACTAATTCTTATAAATTGCTCAATGAAGTAAATTGAAAGCCCAAGATAATGATTTTGAATGGAATTCAAATTTAAAATAACACAGCGATATGATGGAACTACTTTTTAAAAAGTCACGCAACAAATAGATTGAAAAAAAAATTATGATAAAAATGGATCTATTGTATTTAATTTGAGTTAAATTTGGAGTAAAGTCGTAGTCCATAGAATGATGCAAAGCAACAAAATTCTTTCTTCTATGGAAACGGTTTCGAATGATCAGTCAACATGAAAATGATTAGTCCAATCTGATCGTTTTCAATTTTAATTTCAACGGTTGGAGATAAGCAATTTTTATGTTGAACCATTGCAACAATAAAGTTAAGAATTTTTTGCTTCAATGTTAAGATTAAAGACAAATAAACACAGTAATGTAATCACGAGTTAATTTAAATTTTGACATTTTCAACATCAGTCAGATGGTGATTAATTGCATTAAATTTAGCAGACATATCAGGTGAAACTAAATGGCATAAAAAAA
This sequence comes from Resseliella maxima, assembly GCA_029041755.1. Lineage (NCBI taxonomy): Eukaryota > Metazoa > Arthropoda > Insecta > Diptera > Cecidomyiidae > Resseliella > Resseliella maxima. The sequence continues at coordinate 355,954 of JAQOWM010000270.1, forward strand.
CCAATGCGTCCAAAATTCTATTCCTTAAAAAAAAAAAAAGCAAAGAAAAAACAACTGGTAATGTAATTGCACAATCAAAGGAATACGTTTTTTTGGAACGCTTTTGCGATTTGGTTAGCATTTATTTCAGCAAATGTTTTTTTTTTTTTTTTTTTTATTAGAAAAACTCCATTTGTATTGGATTTGATAGATAATGCGGATAAATCAAAACCCAGCAAGAAATCGTTCGGTTTCACAAATATTTTTAAGATGAACTTCACCGACTTTCAATCTTGAACAGAAAAAAAGAGGAAAAAAATACATATTCATTATGCCCAAACATCAACTCGTCTTTTTCGTTAAAATTTTCCAATTCGATCACAATTTTATAAATGCTCATCAAATTGCACCACAATTTCACTCTCCTATCAAAATATAAATATATATGGATAATCGTAAATTTTTAGATGCTTTTTTCAATCAAAAAGCTTTCAAACGAATTTATTTGTTTCATATTGTATAATTCTTTTTTACTGAAAAACAAAACAAACAAACATACATACACAGATACACCATTAACACACAGTGCTTAAGTTTCCCCAACGGTTTTTCTTTTTTGAATAAATTTTGAGAGCTTAAGAGATCATCTTTATTTTTTAAATTTTGAAAGTTCAGCTAAATGCTGAAAACATACGACACGATATACCGAGATTTAAAGCTATACAAATAGTTTGCAGGCTAAGAAAATGCATGTTGAAAATCGAAAACAACGAAATAAATACGTTTATAAAAAGTGAAATTTCGAATAGATTTTTAAATAATTGTACTAAATTTACATTTAAAATGTAGTTTTGGCTTATTTTAGAAAACAATATTTTTGCGATGGACAGAAAAACATGAGACGAAATTAACGTTGAAAAAAATTACAATGAGCAAATAACAAAAACTCAAATCATTAATATTGTTGACAATTGTAGATCACTTAATGAGCATTGTGGACAATTGAAATAAAAAATCTTTTTCACTTCGAAACAAAAGCTAAGATTACTGCAAACAAATTACCCAAGAATTGAGGCTTCTATTCAAATCACTTGCAAAAATACCATATTCTTTTTTGCATTTCTAGTGGTCATTAGTTCAAAGTAAGGTAACAATCGTCGGAAAAAAAAAAACTTGAAATAAAAATGTAAACTGAGTTGACTATTGAGAATATTTTCGAAGAAAACGATGAGTATTGGACTACTTATTGTAGAGAAAAAAAAAAAAGATTGTTTAATAGTAGCTAATTAGTTCTTGTTATTTATGTAAGTTTTTAAAAGTACAATTTTGTGTAGCCAAAACAAAATTCCGTGTGAGATAATAGAAATTAATAGTATGTAAAGAACGTGTGACATCGTTATTATCCCATAATGTTATATTAAAATAAACAAACAAAAAATGGAAAAGAATGTGCAATGAGGTGAGAGAAAAGAAAAAAATATTATGTTTCTAGCAATGAAAAATGCATTCAGAGTATATTTTGTATTACGAGAATTAAGTTTGAAAATACAACACATACACACTAACTCACCATTATTATATGGATTTCCTGCTCCATAAATTCTGTATCTTGCCTTTCATCTACTGTTTTTTTTCTCCAAAGCTACTAAAATCTTATCAAGATTAGAATATTACAAGGCAGAAAATAGCTTTAATATAAAAATCAAAAATAAATAAACATGTTATAATGATGATTTCAGTTTTAAAAAAAATGGCGTTTTACTTGTTAACAGTTTGTACAATTACAAAAAAAAGGAAGAAGAAAGAAATAAAGAGCACGGAATTATGATTAGAATAAATTGTCGGGATCTTTTAGCCTTCATCAGCGCTCATTTCGTCCGATGATGATTGTTCCAAATCCGATTGCATTTCAACGTCGTGTTCGTGTGTTTCGTTTGCATTTTGATTGATTAAAATCAAATTACTGTCGAGATCATCGTCATCATCGTCGTCATCATCATCATCATCATCATCATCATCATTATCATCATTGCCGTTACTGCCTTTTCCATTTTCTTCAGCCTTCGTTTTCGTTTCGCTCATTTCAATCAACACTTTCAACGTGTATTTATTAAAATCACACACTTTGCTAAGTGCATCATATTTTCGGGTAAGACTATCCTGAATTGCTATCAACGATTGTTGTTTGAATAAATTTTCTTTGGCCGCAAAATTGGTAAGTAATTTTGTAGCCCAATTTAAATAGAATTCAATATGGTGACTGGCACTGACTTGTTTACTGATAAATTCCAATAATCGTTCAACGTACATTTCTGGTAGCGCCGCAACCACTAGTTCAACTGCAATTTTTTTCAAATACATCATAAAAACCAATTATTATCAATTTAATAGCATAGCAATTTCGGTCATTATTACGAATATAAGTTCATTAACAAAGAAAGTAAAAGCTCAGTATTGGTGTTTTATTTTTCGTTTTGTTTTGCTGCATTTCAAGAACAAAACAAAATGGAAAGCATATAATTTTATGGTTGTTTTGAATAAAAAAAAAAGGCAAGACTCAGACACAACAATTATGATATAGAGTTGAAAGAGACCAGCTGAAGAAGAAGCTAGTTTGCGAGGAAATGAAATACCTAGGGGTTTGGATGTCTTTCTAATGGATGCGAATATGTCAATTATCTGCGATTTTTTCTGTAAATATATTCGCATATGGTGGCGAAATTTGCAAATGGTGGCCGAATATATTCGCAGAATATTTGCCAAAAATGAAGCTATTTGCAAAAACCATAAGTCATTTGCAAAACTTGATACTGCTGTATGAGAATATTTGGCCCCCATATTGAATCGAATTTTCACAAATTATGCAAATATTCTGGGAATGGTTCGTATAAATACAATTTTGAATCTATTATAAGCGAATAAGGATATTTGCGAGATCAATTCCCCTAGTGAAATACCATATGAATGCAGGTAAAATCAAAAAGGAAACTTGTAATGCAACGAACTAATGATATGAGTGAAGTCAAATGTGAGAAAGGGTTTCTTATGGAACCAATTTTTAAATTTTGACGCTTCCGAAATCATTTACGTCATTTGACTTTAATTAAAGTTCATAAATTTTGAAAATTAAATTTTGTTGCTTTGAGTCACTCAGTACCAAACGAAAATTTCCTCTCTCCCTACCCCTCTCTCTCTCTCTCTCTTGCTGCCTCTTTTCCTCCTTCTCGGTCTTATTCTTTCTTTTCATTTTAGCTTATTTTGATTTTTATTGGTGGGTGGAAAGCGAACGAAAAACAAAAAATAATAAAAACATTTACTGTGGCACTGAATTCCGGTGCATGCAATACATTCAAATTGGCAAAAAAAAAAATATATATAGATAGTATCCAATGTGCATATTTCAAGTGACGCAAAAATGTAGACGATGAAATCTTGACGCCAAAAACATTATTCTTACCTTCATTGTACGGAATTTGTTCGATAATTTCTTCAATCAATTTGACCTCATTCAATTTCAATGTCATCAATAGTGCTGTCGAATATTCATGTTGTTGTAGACATTCTCGAGCCGCTTTTGGTGTCACTTCCAATGATAAATTCAATGGATCGAACACAATTCCACGGTCAAGTGAATAAATGAGCAGACCTTCAGTTGTGGCGGCTGCCCATGATTGTGCTGTCGGCGAGAATCGTACACTGAATACATTTACTTCCGGTTTAAAATTCCGTGATGCCATATCACCTTTTTGTACACCCGGCAAACGAATTGCAACATTACCACCTTCCAATTCATCACGATTTTCAATTAATGCTAGATTTCCAAATTCTGTTAAATTACGACGATTTATATAATCCTATAATCAAAATTACAAATGACATTTTAGAAATCAACAAAAAATTTCTCACTCAGCAATAAATTAAAATAAAGAAAAAAAAAATCAATTGCTTACATCAAGCCCATCCAAACTGTGATTTTGTGTAATTTCCAATTTTTTCAAAAGAATTCCACTTGCGACATTATAAATGCACACATTTTTTGATTTACCAGCTGCTAAAATTGTTTCACCATCAGCCGAGTAGGCTAACGTTGAAAAAAATCTACGAAAAAAAGTAAAGATTTTTATTCATGTAGTTGTAGTTCCATTGTTTTAATGCGTGAAAAATGAATGAATTCATTTGCACTCACTTGCTCTCTTTGTTTTTACTCGCCGAAGTAAGATCAACTTCAGACATGCCAGCGCCTAAATCATTTCGTCCTTCAATGCTTGCAATTTGCATTGAATTTTTTACGTTAAATATTTGAATGTTGCCACTAAGTGCAGCCACAGCAACTTCTTCGCCATCTGGTCGAAATGCGACTGCCGTTACATTTGATTGAATTTCAATTGTTTCATGATCACCCGATGTTTCCAAACAATTCCAAATACGAATCGTATGATCCCATGAACCAGAAACCAACATCGATGATGTGGCCACTGGTGCAAATGCTAATGAAACAACAGGTCCTTCATGACCACTTAACACTTCCAATAATCTGCCCAATTTCATTGACCATAAATAAATTTCAAAAATATCTCTACCGCCAGCCACAACCAATTCACCGGATGCATCAAGTGCCAAACTGGAAAATTGTACGGGTCGCGGTGATGTGAATGTACGAAAATTACGATAACGTATCAAATCATATGCACGTACCGTGCCATCCAATGATGCACTCACCAAAAATCGCCTATTATTACTAAATTCAAGTGCTGTTACTGCACTTGAATGTTCACTAAATGTGACAAAGCAAAAACCATTGTTTACATTCCATACTTTAACTTTGGCATCTTCGCCACCAGTTACAAGATATTGACCATCTGGTGAATATGCAACACAATTCATTTCACTTGAATGACCTTGTTGCTTCATAATATATTGTTCACTTTGCCATTCCCAAACAAGTAATTGGCCAAGATTTGATGATCCTAATGCAATCCAATCGCCACTACAATTGAATGTGGCCGTTTCAATTGGAAATTCGGTAATACTTAACGAATGAATTAAATTTACATCGGGCATTTCATGAAGGAAAAATGAACCATTTGAATAACTTGTAATGAGCAATTTGGTCTTTTTATGATAACCAGCAGCAGTAAGTTTTGCATGTTTATCCGATTTTCGTATTTCATCAAGTAAATAATGTCGTGCCAAACGTGTATAATTAAATGGATGCGTTTTTCTTACATCTTCAGCAACAATTTTCCCTTGATCATCACGTCCCGTTATTGCAATACGATCATCTTCATTTAGCTGATCATCATCTTGTTCGATTTTTATATCATCGGTTGGTTCTTCCAATGATCTTTTCGTATCAATTTCATCTTCTTTTGTTTCATCATCGATGTCATTATCTTTGATTTTAAATTGTTTCGATGTTAAATCTTTTAATTGTAAGCTACATTCCCAAATGCATAATTGACCATTACGACTAATTGTGCTAACATCCAAACTATTTTCTTCAAAGAAACATCCAACAATTGAATCAGTATGACCAGCCAATTGATATGGTCGAAAATTGTCTAAAAATTCAATGGCACATATTTTTGTTGTATTATCACGGCCACCAATTGCCAATAATCTTGAATCGCTTGACCAATCAATCCATGTAACATCATCATTTGCACCATGAAAATGTCGATAAGGTTTAAAATTCCCATAATCACCAGATATTTCACCGGGTACAATATAAACGGATACAATATGTGCACGTGTAATGGCAAAATATCGACCATCCGGACTAAAACGGATACAATGCACCGTTTCAGAGAATTTATGCGTGTAAATCACTGTTTGTGATATCATACTGATCATTTGTGCTTCTCCTTTTTCATTTACGGCAATCATTAAACATCCATTTGGTGAAATTCCAATGGCTGTATAATTATATCGGCTGTCCAATGATAGGGTCTTTGATTTGTTGCTGAAAATTTACAAAACAAGAAGTGGATTTTTAATTTTTTTGCTCATGTCATTCAAATAAATTAAATTTGAATGAAAAAAAAAAATGAAGAAGAAGAAAGGAAATCAAATTGAATGAAAATTCTGAATTCGCTCTAAAAAATCAAGCACATTGAATGGAATCTTTAATGAACGCACTTTCTCGGTTAACTTACTTTTTCAAATCGTATATTGTAATACGATTCCCCACTGGGCTTATGATGGAATTGCCATCATTCGAAAATATCACATTGCCTTTGCGATAAATTGTTCCAAGCAAATTAGAGAACTGGAAAAGAGCATGTTTACAATTTAATAAGAAAATGTTTAAAAAAATTTTTTTAACATTATGTTTGCCATTATTTCTTTCCTACCTTGTACGAAAACTTCATTGTGTCTTCGTATTTTCAACGTTTCTTTTTATGTATTAAAATTCTAATGATATTTGTTTAATTTGATTGTTTAAAAAAAAAAAAATCTATTGTTACTCATTCCGAATAAAATGCGGTTTATCGGTTGTCCACATGCAAAACAAAACAATGACACCTAACCTACATACTTAATTTTGACAGATGAACATCGCACGTGTGTAACAATGTCATGTGTATTCTTCAATAATGTAAGTATATTTACTGTTTACAGCGCCACATATGATTTCTGTTGTTGAACTATGGCAATTTAAAGGAAATCGATGTCGGTTAATGTTTTTAATTCTTTTTTATTTCTATAGATTTTTTAACAATTTTGTTTTACAAAGAGAATTCTGATTTCAGACGAGAAAATACAGATTTGATCGCTTTGAGCCCTAAAGGCTTGTTCTCCTTGGAGCTGATAATGGTTCGATTTCAATCGGCGACGGAATTTCAATTGAGAAATAAAAACAGGAGCTAATTGAAATAGAATCGGTTGTGAATTTTTCATAATCGGGCTCCAATTTTTTCACCGATTCAAATCGGTGCCGATTGCAATCGGCTCCTAGGAAAATGAGCCTTTAGATTCTTGAATTTTTCCCAATAAAGATTTAGTATTATTCTTACCTTGTCTTCAAAAATTAACTTATATTTCCAATAATCCTTTTACTTACATTTTAAAGTCAAACAAAAAACCGTTATCGATTAGAGTAAATCATTATCGTGATGTGGTATGTTTCTGTTGGAATATTGCAGGGTAACAAAATGCGTCATAGCATAGATAGCGATAATGAGCAAGAGATAGAGAAAGAGTAAGAGAGATAGAGATAGTTAGAGCGGAAGAGGAGACACATATTATATACAGATAAATAAAAAATAAAAATAGCACTTTGGCAAAGTTTTTTTTTTGTTTTTTTTTTTTTTTTTTTTTGTTATTTTTTATTCTTTGTAACAAATTCCAAAAAGAAAAAAAAAAAATTTCCATTGGAACATTTTCAAATATTCTCCGTTTTACATTCAAATAGTTCTTCTCCTTGTTGTTTACTTGTTTTTTTTTTTTTTTTTTTTTTTTTTTTTTAAATACGAGATGTCAAATTTTGTTTTGATGCAGTTGTTGTTTATTTGATAACACAACAACTACAATTACTATATATGGTGTGCTTGTAATTTTCTTTCTCATTTTATGTATTTGTCTCTCTCGGTGTGTGTGTGTGTCTCTCGCTTAACCAATATTATTGATATTTAGTGTAATAATTATAATATTTTCATTACGGTAAATTTGTTTGCCTTACTCATCAGTTTACAATTTGTTGTTGTTATTAGTTTTAAATTTTCCTTATTATTTAATTGAGACCAAATCCGAGCATAAATGATCAAAAATGCTTGAAAAAAAATTCAACAAGAATGTCAATGATTGAAGAGCATTTATGACGTGGAATGCTTGGATTGGCCTCAACTTAATTTCAGTTTACTTTTGAACATTCATTTATATATACGGTTACACAGATTTTCTTTCTCATTCATGTGTTTTTTTCCCCTTTTTTTTCAAAACTGTTTGCTTTTCTCTTTAAATGTTTTTAATCAATATCTTTATGCCGTTTCAAACTATTTGGTTTTTTTTTTTTTATTGTTGGTTGTTAATATTTTACACCAGTTTGTGTTAGCGAACATGTGTTTTTCATTGTTGTTGTTTTTGTCTATGCACACATTAAATCGATTTGATCGTAAACAAAATGATAAAAATAAAAATTAAAAACATTCTTATCGTCACATGAAAGGGAGTGATTAGGGGTGGTGGGGGGCAGTTGAGGGCGGCAAAAAAGAGCTTTAACAAGCAAAAAGAAAAGAGGCAAAAGCAAAACATTGAATGAACTCAGTGCAAACAAACTCGATTGAATAATATTAATAATATACGATTGGAATGTACAAATAAATTGTGTTGGAATTTTACGTTTTATATCGTAATATTTTCCTACAGTTTTCTTTTTCTTTTTATAAATGTTGTTGTTGTTGTTGTTTTTAAATTATTTTTTTTATTTAATTTTCTTTATTCAACTAAAAAATAATAACTAATTCAATAATATTAATTGGTTCATCGTACATCCCCTGACAATTCTTAAATCTTAACGACTCAATTATTATTTGTTTTTGTTGTTGATTGTTTGTAATATTTCATTTGAATATTTTCACAGTTACGTGATCTTGTTTAACAAACATAATTGTGATTGGGAAATTATTGTGAAATATATATATATATATATATATATGTGATTGGGCATGTATTTTTCTTTCTAGTCTGCTGTACCCAGGAGCGGGAAAAAGATAATAAGAACAGAATCCACACAATTGAAAACTAAATGTTTTGCCAACAGTCCTATTGTGATATATATATTATATATATATATATATATATATATACTTATATAGATATATTTTTCATTATGCATATATTTAAATACAATATGTGGTTTTCTAATCGCAGATAACACAGTATCGCATAATTTATCTATGCAATTCTATGATATGATTGATTGGATAGTGTTCTCAATTACAACTGGCATACCTAAATAGTAACACAATTTCATTTTAGTTTTTTTTTTTTTTTACTTTTTTTCCGTTTTCTTTAGTTTTTGTTTTCGAAAGATTCGTGGAACCAAAATTACTAATTTTTCGCGAAAAAATCAGTAATATATTCAGAGCAAACAGGAAAAATAAAGAGACATATATATGATGATGAATTGAAAATTAGTATGGAATACAATTAAAAATTAATATGAACGAAGGAAAATGTTGTTGATTGAGCCACGAAACGTGATGATCAAAAAAAAAAAAAAGAAAAAAAATCAAACATAATTGAATATGTGTAATTGTATCCCGAAAAGATTATATGTAGAATGTTTAGATCTCGTTTTCATTCATTTTACATTTTTTTTTTTTTTTTTTTCAAATTTTGTGCTTCTTGATTTGCAATGAATTAGCATTACGACAGCTGGCACAGTATTCAAACAACAATGGATGGATATAAGAAAGAAAAAAAAAATGCACACTGAGCTCATAAACTGTAAGTGCCTGGAGTGTTTGCTGTTAAGCAAATTGTGTTTTGTTGAAATTTAAGTACGCAGCTTACAAATCGATTTGAACATAAATCCTGGATGTTTGGATATGAATGGCTAGAGGGAATGCAAGTGGTCCAGCATCATGACGCACCTGTTCAGCTCATGCATTCTATCCTCGATTGCATTCAAAATTTGCCGTTGCACTTGAAATTGATTGATTTGAAACAAAACAAAAATGTTTTGAAATTGTTAATTGGCAGCATTTTTGATGCAAGACGATGATTTGTCGTTAATTGGTCGTCAATCTCGTTATCGTCATTTATGTGTGCATCATATCTTGAGATGAATTCAATATGTGAATTTATGTGCAATGTAAATGATATTCGCCAGAACGTGATGGATTTCTTTGTGCGTGCACTGGTCAATATTGTGGCGCAGCCGACATGTTTCGAACACAACCAACATATTTGGATTCGGAGAAGGGAACAATTTTCATTCTTTTTTTTTTTTTTTTTTTTTTGGTAAATTTTTTTTTTTTAAATATTCACAATAGTGCAAACATATTCATCACTGTATGATGAAGTAATGCGCACAAAATGTCAACTATATTATGTTTCGTTGCCCATGCTCAACACATGGCCTTCAATTTAATATTCCTTGTCATTTTCTATATAATTCTTCTTCTTCTTCATCTTCTTCTTAAAACTGATTTCAACACGTCTAAATCAAAATCAAAATGAATATATACTTTCGTTTTATCATCTTCTTCATGGATCTAAAACGAAGATGGGCTCCATGTGGGAAATATTTCGATTACATCTTTTTATTTCTCTCTCTCTTTCTCGTTTTTTTTTCACTTTCTATCTCTTTCACTCTCTTTTCTCTCTTTTCTCTAATTGCATTTTGTTTTGGAACTAGTTACTTTTGTTATGTACAGATATAAGGTGAATAATGTTATGTTATAGGTCTTCATTTTAAATGTCGGTCGTGATCGTGTTGACGTATTCAATGCGTTAGCATTTGATTAAAACCAGACTGTATGTGGTGTGCCCTTCTTGTTTCAATTTATTTATTCGTATTTGTAATGATTTTTCATAGCAACATAAATGATATAATTATTTCTCTGTTTGTTTTTGTTGTTGTTGTTGTTGTTGGTTGGTAATGATAAAACATGAATGGTTCTTGAAGCTGTAGTTTATAGCTGAGTGTGTTGCAGATGATTTTTTTTTCTTTTAGTTTTGTAATTTGAAATTTGTATTTTATTTTATTTTATTTTTTTTTTTCTTTATTTTTGTGTGTGTGTGTTTTTTTTTATCTCTTGTTTGTTTGTGTGGTTTTTATTTTCTTGTTGTTGATAAAAATTAAATTGTTTTTGTTCGCAACGCACGGGTGCCGAGTACATACAGACAATTTACAATTTAATATAAAGGTAGATGGCTACAATAAGTCCGTAGAGACCCAATACTTCGGCGAAAATGAGAATCAAAATCATACCGACGAACAAACGTGGCTGTTGTGCTGTACCTCTTACACCAGCATCACCAACAATACCAATTGCAAAACCAGCTGCTAAGCCTGAGAAGCCGACCGCCAACCCTGAACCTAAGTGCATAAAACCTCTGCACAATAAAAACAAATGAAAAAAAGAAAAAAAATAACAATGTCTCGTTAATATTTACATTTAAGGATTTCACTGTTGAAAAATTAATGCCAAATTTATGAAAAATAATTTCAACAAATACCACAGTTTGCGACACATTATTTTCAATCAAAACGTTTGTGTTCAGTTATATTTCTATATTTTTAAAGTCAAAAACAACTATTTGAAATGAATTTGATTGAAAAATAAAGAATCCATCAACCGAACCATTTGTTGAGGTTTGATATTCGACCTCCCCTTCAAATATGATAAAAATATGTTAAAATAATTTACTTGTATAATGAATAATTCTTTGGTGGTTCTAGTTGACCGGCAATAAGTACAGCCACGACCAGACCGTAAATGGCAATGATACCAGCCATGACAACGGGAATGATTGATTTCATGATTAATTCGGGTCGCATCACTGACATGGCGGCAATACCTGTGCCTGATTTTGCTGTTCCATATGCGGCTCCCAAAGCTAAAAGTCAAAACATATTTTTCATTAATTATTGGTTGCGAATGGTATCAGGTTGTTTGGCATGTGCGTGTCATATATATATAATGTGTATGTGTGCAAGAGAGAAAGAGAGAGAGATAGAGATAAAGAGTCTCATTTTGGTTTGTATCATTTGTGCGCTGTTCACAATGTGCACAGTTTCGGTTACATGGCATTTTTTGTTACGCACACAAATAAAATAAATGAGAACTTAACTCAAAACTTATTCATTCTGAAAACTAAGAAAACCGCTTTCTGTACTGTAAATTAGCAAGGGCTAAATATAGATAGACTAGGAAATGTTTAAAATTAACGCAAAAAACGTTCTAACTGAGTTAGCACTGAGCGAATTCGAATTCTTTGTCAACTGTTTGGCGCTTCTCGCATAAGTAGATGAAGGAGCATTGAACGAAAATTATTCAAAAAAGTATAAAAACATACAAATCTGGATAAAATGATTTTGTCTAAAATGCTAAATTTATATTTGTCGATATTAATTGAATGTTTATTAATGAATGTTTATATTGATATAATAAATATATCGAATGAACATTATGTTTATTCACTCAAACAGGGAATTTATAATGAAAAATTTTATTATTATATCGAAAATGTGCATTCGTCTCATAATATTATTCCGCAAATAAAACAAATAAAACAAATAAAAATTGCATACTTTCTTTCAGAAAATGAATCTGGAGCGAGACGAGCATACTGTTTCTTATTTATTTGAAATACTTTCATGGAAAAGAGATTTAAAATCAAATACAGCGATAATCACGATGATGATATGATAAAAGGCAGTTTTGATAAAGATGGCATATGAGGATGTTTGTGAGCAGAAGAAAATCAATAAATGTGCTGCTATACAAAGGTGATAAATTCAACTATCAGGTGATAAATATTTATTTTTTGAAATGTGCCCATTTCAAAAGTGAATATTACGTTTATTGATTTGCGCTCATAAATTATGATATTGACAATAATTCAAGCTTATCATTTTGTTGCGATGATCATCTAAATGTTTTCATAATATGAAGAGATTTTAATATTTCAAAAGAAAAAAAAATAAAAATAAAGGAAACTCATACATTTCTTAGTAATTGTTCCTCACTTCGCGTTTTATCGACTCATTTTAGCTATAAAGCACTCATTTAAGATGGCGAACAAAAATCATGTGAATGATAATTGGGCGTTAATGGACATTTAAATTTTGGATGTGATTAACAACAAAAAAAAAAAAAAAAAAAAAAAAAAAATCGGCCTCTTTTTCGAACCAAATAAAATGTTTTTGTTGTTGTTATTGTTGCTTTTCTCTGTTTCTGACTATTTTTATGCACATATCCTCCGATTCTATAGAATCGTTGCTCATCTAAGCACAAAGTCTGGCAAGTACAAGTGATGGCCTTGTATGTGAGCATATACATTGAATACTGATACAAATGTATGCAATTGAATTTGTTCGTGTGCAAGTATACTTGCAATATGGTATAAATATACATAAATAGATAGGCACAGTCAATTGTGAATGAAATCAAAAATATGAATTACGCAGTCAAACATGTAGACGAGTCATAATTTTGCATTCGAATTATTGAAATTTTGAATATTAATTTATCATTTTCATATTATTCAAATCATATTTGAAGATTTTTCGAAGGAATCACGAAATCATAAGAACAAAAATGTGAGTAAAAAGTGGCAATGTGTCCCAAAATATAAATTGTGCCAACTGAAGAAGGAGAAAAATCACTAGATTTTTACACTGAAAAAAAAAAAGAAAGAAATGGGCTACAATTTGTTTCTTTCCCTTTTGATTTTACTTAGCACACTGAAAAATTGACTCATTCAATTAAAATGGAGTTGTGTGTGGTTGTTTTTTAAATGGATGAAAAACATAAGAAAAGAAGAAGAAGAAGAAAAAAAACGTCTACGAAATGTCGAATATTATGTTGTATGTTACATGTCACAAACGGTTTTTACGTTTGCAGCTGTGCCGCATATAGAAAATATACCGACAGACAAACTGTACATATTCATACACTTGAAATTAAAAAAAAAGAGATCATGTGACGTTGCCCCACCTATGAGAGAGACAGATACCACAAGTACATTGAATTGACCAAACCACAAGTTCAATTGTTTTCAAATAAATAATTTTTTGGCTTTTATTTATATATTTGTGATTCAATACACATAGCCCAGTAGCATAATGTGAAATGTATTCTTTTAATTTATATTTGGTTAAATGGAAAGTGGAATAAATTGAACTTGAGGCGTTCATATTGTTGTTGATTTTTTATTCTTCTTCTTCTTTTTCTTCTTCTTCTTCGTCGTTTTGATGATCTATTCGTTTTGGTTTTTGATGTAATGGAAATCATGTGAGCATTACAATACACTTGTTGAAAATGATATACGAATGGTTTTTACATCACAATGAAAACAAATATGCTTGTCAAGCAAATTTTATGTCTGTTCTCTCTCTCTCTCTCTCTCTCTCTCTCTCTCTCTCTCTTTCTCTGTATGTGTATGTGACAATACATTGAATTATTAATTGTCATACTAGACGGAATTTATTTTACTTTGAATTGGATTCTAATTGGATTTTCCATTGAATTTTATGATGAGTATTTTGTTGGATTATCATTTAATGATACGCAATGTGAATACCGTCAGAGATCATATGATTTTCAAAATGATATTAAGCAAAACGAAAAAATGTCTTGTGACATTCGAAGTAAATTATTTCATTTATATAGAAAACATTTGCGATATAATTTGTGACATTTTTTTTTCGTCCTCTCTCTCTCTCTCTCTCTCTTTCTTTCTCTCTATCTGTTCATCTACACAGACGAAAACAATGATCTTTGTGTACTGGCGCTAAATTTGCATGTATGTTTTTATTTGTATACGTATATGGTTTTTTTCCTTTCGTTCTTTTTCTTACTTTCAAATGGCAGCATGTAAACAGTTTGCATGAAGGCAAACGAAAAAATTGATCACCCGTTTCAAAATTAGAAGTTATGTATATGAAATTGGCTCAATACTTCAATAAATTCATTCAATGGACTACTTTTTTAAATCACATTTTTCGAAATGTTGCTATTCTGATAAAGAAGATTGTTTCATTTGCACATGATCAAATTGTTGCATTATGTTTTTATGTTGAATTTTAAACAGATATTAAATCTCAGCCATTAATCAAACTATAACAATTATTAATAAAAATGAAAATGTAATTGAAAAAAAAAAAAGAATCTCATTTTCATTGGTTTTTCACATTATAATCATTGAACCATACTGTAATTTTTTCCATTTGTCAAATGAATCAAGAGACTTATTGCATCTATTAGTCATTTTTTGAGACCAAAACATTTCATTTTGATATTTAAGTTCAGGTAAATGCGTAAAAAATGGAAATTATTTGCTTGAAATAGTCGCTTTTCCATATGGCAAATAATTAACCGAGGAAAATTTGTTGTGTTTTTTTTTTTTTTTTTTCATTTTTTGCAGTCGTCCGTCAAATGATTTCGCAAAAACAATTTCTGTGTAAATGCGAAGAAGAAGTGAGAAAAAAAAATCTTCAATTTACAAGCGAATGACACATGACGCGTCACATGCTTTCCACAAATCGATGAATCTGCTCAAATCAGCGAACCAATTTTACACACAATACACAAATGCACTAATACAAATTCAATTGAAGAGAAAAAAAAAAATCCAAATATCTTATCATTGAACGGTGCTAGTACGGTTAAAAACGGCCAAGAATACGATACGGCGTACATGTACACGCATACGCACACACATGACATTCACAACATTTTCAATCCATATGATTTATGATTGTGAAGGAGAAAATATTTGTGTTGTACACAAACACAGTAAGAGAGAAAGAGAGACAGATACACACACACACACACACACACACCAAAGTCAGACATATGAAGTACGATAGTGTTTCGTTTCGAAAGGAAAAAAAGAAACGGTATACCGACATTTCACGAACGAATGAACGAAGTAATGAGAAATGAACGAAAGAAGAAGAAAAAAATCGAAATCGAATGGCATATGTATAAGTGTAAAACTCGTGACATATTTTTATTAGTACAATTTCAACCGGTGTACGAAAAATCTTTTGGAATTAAATGGAAAATCATCTTAATGCAATAAGATAATGGGAAATTTTGATGATTTTTCTGTATGCGCAATATCACATCCATTGATTGAATCGAGTTTTATGTGTCTCTGTGTGAGAAAATATAAACGAAATGGATTTTGGGTTTTGGCTCTGTGTGAAATGTCAAAAAGGAACGAAAACGAAAAAAAAAAAAAAAAAAAAAATTATAAAATAAAATAAAATTGATTCGAACATTAAAGTAGCTTTTGAAATGAGATTTTTTAAAAGAGAAATGATAAAAATGGGCTGAAATCGTATGGGATTCAATTGGCCAAATTTACATGGTTCCGATTGATGGAAATAAGACACATAGGACTCCGTAGTCCTTGGCCCAAAATCAATATCCAACAAAGGGAAATATACTCACAATAGTTCTCCCACAAATACATATGTTTATGTTATACAATCCGTGTGCTTGTGACAGATTTGGATTTTTCAATTCCATCGACAAATTTCGATAGCGCGAATCCATTTGTAGGCGATGAATAACAAAATATATATAAATATTTTTTTTCCTTCTCTCATTGCGATCAACTTTTTGATTTTACATCTCGTTTTTTTTTTTTTTTAAACACATTCATATGCAATGAGAACTATCCGAATTGCGTGATGTGTGTGCATTCGAAATTCAGTGCATACTTTTTTTCTGCTCTCTTCTCAGTAACAGTCTTTTTTTTTTCTTTGCTCTCTTGTGATTTGATATATATAGATTTTTTTTCGTCTTATTTTCACACTTACCACTGAAAATAATAGCCGAAGCGGCTCCCATTACACCAAAGAATGGTCCATAAATTGGATTTTCCGATGATACTCCTGACATTTTGTTTGGAATTTGTTTGGATTTTTTTTTTGTATGGAAATAAATTGCTTTTTTTGATGAGCCAAAAAAATAGAACTAGCTTGACGCACGCACAGCACTAAACTAAAATGTCCCAGCGAAACACTGTCCAATATGATATCACTAGATATAAAATGGTCATATGACACACGGCTATGTCACAAATTCATGCAACGCGATCGCCCATTGGTTGCGTTTGTTGTGTGCGTGCAAATTGTAGCCAATAAGCGAAACGCTTTGATTATGTGCTCTGTTCCATTCGCATATGAATTGTGTTACATGCATATGTATTGTATGTAAAAATTTCCTTGATACAGCGCCTCGAATACACTGACACACACACATACACACGTAATTAATAAACAGTGCGCGAGCGCTGCAAATTTACGAAATTGCGCTTGTGTTGAATCTTAAATAATTGTTGTCTCAATTAAAAGCACTGATAGATCGAAACATTGAATCGCACACATACTCATTGACATATTATACATTGGATCGGTATTGTGTCACAAAGTTAGCTGTGCATTGGTATTTCTTTTTATTCGTGTATGAAAAGGGGAATTTACTTATCACTCACATGTTACTTTGGCCCAACAAGGAAACCATACTTTATCACATTTACCTTCTACAATTTTTTATTTATTTTTTATTTTTGTTTCTCGATGAATCTTCATAAATTTTTATCTAATTTAATTCATACAGAGAAGAGAAGAGAGAAAAAGAAAAAAAAAAAATTGAATTTTTCCAATTCAAGCAATTCACGTCATATGGTAGGTAACAATTGAGCATAGACAAATATTTCAGCAATAATGAATGAATGACAGAGATATGGATAGTGAATTTTTCATGTGACTGTTACTTACGTCGTATAACATTTTACTCAAACAGTATATGTGAACGTATATAACATGTAATATATCGGCGTTCAACTAACAACACTATCATGTGATCCATTGTGACCAACACAAAATTTCACATTCAATTCCATGGAAAATTAAAATTGATGTATAAATGTGATTTTTCTTTTTCTGGACAATAACCCAAAAGGAAATATCAAATTTATTAACAACGATAGATTGATTAAAATCTATGAATAATTTTTTTTTCCCACTTTTCATATAGTTTTCATTGAATAGCAAAAACCGTCCCAAAACTCTAACAATCAATGTCAACAGCATGCAAACATTGTTATTTCTTATTTTTGTTTTTTATTTTTTAAGCGAACAAAAAGAAAATGAAAAAGCAAATCTAATTGCATTTTACGACCTTAGATGAAGATTTCTGTGTTTTTATTGTTTTTTAAATGCAGATAATGTTTTAAAAATTAAAAGATTTTTTTTTTACGAACCGGTTAAATCGATTTAGTTCCATTTTTAGTGGAACGATTAAAAGCCAATAAAATTAGGCGCCATCCTAACGGTAGAATAAGTAATGAAATGAATAACCAAGCAAAACTGCATGAAATTTGAAATAAAATTCATTCAATTTAATTATTTGGGGAACAAATTAGTTTTCATCGTTTTGCAATAATAATTATATGAATTATTTTTTTGACGGTGACAGCTATTGTATCTGGAAGAGCGTCGAAAAATCTATTAAATTTCATTTATTAAAGTGAACATATTACTATTATCTTCTTAAGAAAAATGCAGCACAATTACATCGTTTGTTAGTGGAATTGTACGGTGATTTTTCTCCTTTCGATTCAACTTGCCCTGAATAGTTTCGATGCTTTAAAAGTGGTGATTTTGAAACGGAATAGAAGGAAAGTCCAGGCGGCCCAAAGAAATTTGAAGATGAAAAATTGGAAGCATTACTCGATGAAGATCCATGTCAGATGCATCAAGACTTTCCAAATTCATCAAGGGAGTGACACAACAAGACCATTTCCCATCGTAAAAAAATTAAATGAATTACTAATTATTATTTTCAATATTTTTCAAAATTGAAATTTAAACTGTTTACTTTGAATTTATGGGTGATAATTAGCAATTTAACTCAACATTTTCAATGAATTTTCCCGTTTTTTACAAATATAAGACAATAAATTACAAATCTTGATTTTACTTTATTTACTAGATTCTAAATTTCAATTTGATATTGATACATGTTTCGAATATTTGCATGATATGCATTTCATTTAATTGAATATTTGTGCGAATGTTTCATTTATTTTCGATTTTTTGTGTGTCATGACTTACATGATGATGTGCACATGTGATTCAATTGGATATTTAAATATATCGCATACATTGTATTTATGTGAAGAAAAAAAAGCAAAACTGAATTGAAGCAATCATAAAAACATTCTCAAAAATTGATATTTCCTTTAGGGAAGAAAGAAAAAAAAAAAACAACAACAAAAACAATTGAAAGACAGTGAAAGAAAAAAAAAAACAATATTAAACGGCATTTTTGAAAATTCCAGTTGATTTGTATGTGTAAGACAATTCACACCTATTTGAAAACTCGTGCTTATACACATTGATCAGATGAGTTCTGTTATCTAATAACAGTCCAGTAGACTCTCGTGATCGGACCACATGCAATCGGGAGAAGAAAAGAAAAAAACATTTAAACTGAAACCAGCACCAAAGAAAAGCACACACATTGTTCAAATAAAAAAAGAAAAACATATAATATTATGTGGCAATGGTAACCTTCGCGAGTAACGCGCTAAAACCATCGCATGATAATAGTTTACTTGTGGCGGTTTGGTCCACGTTTTTAAGTATTAGCGCACACAGATTCACATATACTGTATAATCGGTAGTGTGTGTAGTACTTTCAATCATATCAAGAAAGATAGAGTGTTTGTGTGTTTTCATAACCAGTCGATCATATATGGAGTACTACTACTACTTTTAGTTGCATCTGATTGTGCATAGAATTCGGTTGTGTTTTTGTCGTTGCTACAATATTGAAGAGATGTGAGAGAGAGAGAGAGAGAGAGAGAGAAAGAGAGAACCATTCACATTATGATGCATCGTATGAATTTCTTACTTTTTTCTATATTTATGTCCCTTGATGTCCACACACAGAGACTTTATGTGTATACGAGTACACTAATACTTAAAAACGTATGAATAAATAAATGATTACTAGTTACGTATAACCGTGTACAAATTCAATGGAAGTTTCATCTAAACTGTGTTTTGTTTCATTTCGTTGGTTTTTTTTTTCTTTTTTTTTTTTTTTGTTCTAAACAATATTTTATTTAGTAAATTGATAATTGATTATTTAACATGTTTTACAAACAAATTTTCATTTTTATTCGTCTCTCTAAAATCTACAGGGAAAAAAGTTAATGTTTTTCTAATGCTTTAGTTAGTAAATCATTGATTGATTTAATAAGACTTTGTGCATCATCAATTAATCGTGCCCCGACCATTGCATTGCCAAATAATTGATTGATTAGCAATACGCTCAATTCAGGATTTGATTCTTTCAATTGGAATAATTTTTTAACAATTGGATGTTTTGGATTGATTTCTAATTGTGGTTGAAGAATGGCATAACGGTTTTCTTCTGGAATTTGATGGCCCTGTGTACGAATAAAATGACGTGCACCAGCCATATTTTCAACCGTTACAACACATGGATGATCAACTAATTTGGTGGTTGCTTTAACAGTAGCCACTTTTCCTTCTAATTGCTTTTGAATCCATTCGGTTAATTCATTAATTTGGGATCGTTGTAAACTATCTGGTCCTAAATCAGTAAGATCATTTGCATTTGTATCGGCACGCATTTCTTTTTCAACTGATACAATTTCTTTTCCCCCAAATGATTGAAGATTTGATAATACTAATTCATCATATGGTTCATAACAGAATAAAACTTCAACATTTTTCGATTTTAATCCTTCAAAATATGGTGAACTTTCGGCCAATTGACGATTTGGTGCAGCCAAATAATAAATCACCTTTTGATCGGGTTCCATGCGTGCCAAATATTCTGTGAGTGAAATTTTTCGATCTTTATTCTCTTCACGATTTGAATTGAAACGTAACAATTTTGCAATTTCTTCACGTTCTTTTGATTCATACGTTGTAATAATTCCTTCTTTTAAGAATAAATTGTATTCATTATAGAATTCATCAAATTCGGTTGGTTCTTTTTTTGCACATTCCTGAAGATGACGCAATATACGCGATGTCAATACATTACGCAATTTTGCAATTAATGCACTATTTTGTAATAATTCTCGGCTCAAATTTAATGGAATGTCCTCCGAATCAACAACACCTTTTACAAATCGCAACCATTTTGGTAACAATTTATCCACTTTCGATTGAATTAGAATTTTTCGTGTATACAAAGCGACACCAGCTTCAGTGTGTTGAGATAAATCCATTAAATTTGGTTTTGATGATGGAATATACAACAATGCACGAATACTCAATGGAACATCTGCCTATAAAAATAATTGCAAAAAAAAAAATTTTATTTTTTTTTTTATTAACAGAGATACTCTGTTGAGCCGAGTATTTATAATTGTCGTCTGAATTATTTCAGAGAAAATATTTCGCTATCAAACTTACTTTATAATGAAGAGTAAAACGAGGTTTCATGTATGTATTTGCAACATATCGATAAAATTCGTCATATTGTTCTTTTGTAATATTTTTTGAATCCATCAGCCAAAGTGGTTGTAATTCATTTATTTGTTCTTTGTTCAAGTAAACTGGATGACCAACAAAGTTGCTGTATTTTTTTATAACAGCTAAAATTAAAGAGAAAAAAAAAGATCGATTTGTTTTTTGTTGCAATTGGGTATCAACGCATCGTATTATTCAAAAATAAATACCTTTGATACGTTCTTCATCCGCATATTCACGACATTCACTCTTTAAGTGTAAGACGATTTTTGTGCCAATATCAACATCATCACACTCTTCGATTTCAAAAGTTCCAGTACCTAAGGTTAACAACAAGAGAAAATTAATATAAATATTGTAAATTCCATAAATAATTCAATATCGCGTAAATATTCTAAATATCTACGAAATATATTATATCATAAAGGGTTCTCTGCCCCTAGCCCAGTACCATCTGAAATCCATCGCAATCCAACTGAACCAGATTTGGCTGATTTTGTGAATACTTCAACTTTATCCGCAACCATACTGAAAATGACATTTGAATGAATTGAAAATTTAATTTCTCACATTTTGCTTGATTGTTCAAATAAAATCGTGAATAAAATTTACAATGCTGAATAGAAACCAACACCAAATTGTCCAATAATATTTGAAGCATTCTCGTTGGCACTGCCCGATTTTTGAATTTCTTCCAAAAATTGCTTTGATCCACTTCGGGCAATGGTTCCCAAATGGTTAATCAATTCTTCTCGTGTCATTCCTTTTACGAAGAAGAAGAAGAAAAAAAAATAGTTCAACATATATTAATTGCATATGCTAATTATTTCGAATAAAAGACCAATTCAATCAAGCAATCAACATTTACCAATTCCAGTATCTTTGATTGTTAACGTTGATGTTTGTTTATTGGTTTCCAAATGAATTTCCATTGGTCGATCGACATTGTCATAGTTGTTTTGATTTTCACCGGCTGTTTGAATGGTATATCGGAATTTTTCAAGAGCATCGCTTGCATTTGATACCAGCTCACGAACAAATACCTCATTTTCCGAATATAATGATCTTGCAACAATATCCAATAACATACGTGTTTCTGCCTTAAATTCATGCTTGTCAACATGTCCTTTTGATACCTGCTCAGTATTTGCCGTGCTAAAACATCTCTGCTGTACTGGAGCACATGGTTGAATTGTTGAAATACGATTTACTGTAGAGACAATTGAATATTATTGCAATTTAACATTGCCATATGACATTATAATTTGTGTTTTTTGTAATTTATGTGAATGCTTGTAACTAACAAGATGTACAAATCTATTATAATTTCTAAATGTACATGTGTATACTAACCAGAATAGCAGCGAGTTTCCTGCAATAAATGCGGTTTCCATACACTTTGTGACAACAATTTGACTGAGCAAGTGTACAATGATCGTTTTTGTTTGAGTAAGCTAATGAGACGCAAACTGCTTGCCATTTCGAAATAGTTTAATATCGACAAAAATCAATAACTGTTAGTATTTTGCCCGTTGAATTTATTCCAGAAACTTCAAATGCAATGATAATAATCGTGAATGTTAATAACCTAAATCTATCAATTTGACATTTGATAGAAAACGGCACCGGATTGTTGTTACAGCCATCTACATATTCAATTTGTAATTACTGTGATTTTATTCCATTTCATTCGATCTATTGTTTTTGTCTCTTTTGAATTTTCCAATGACAAACTATCTAGGATGTTGTATTTTAAGTTTATATCTAATCATGATTAGACTTGATTTTAAGTTTTTTTTAAATTATATAATCGAACAAAAATTGTTCATGATTAACAATATCACAAATAGATTCGTTAGTCTGTGACACTTGTTAGTTTTTTTTTTTTTTTTTTTTGAACAATGAACAACAACACCTGAGTTTGACATTTTATCAAATTTTGGTTACACACTCAAACATTATGACGACTCAGCATAAGCTGTGAGATTCAACCGTATATATATATATATTTGAATATAATTTTAAATTGATAAATTATTGCCAAAAAATTTTCAAGTTCACAAAAAGTGTTTTGCATTTATTTTCCTAGGCGCATTGAGCGCTCATCAAACAGGAATAAAGAATATAATCACATAGTATTTATATTTTTGCTGTGCACCGCAAATAGAAATGTGCTGGGGATTTCAAATCAACTGTTGACGTTGAATAGTCAGTTTGTATGTTCATATATATACATATATAAAAAACAGAAAATATTTATCATTTGAGACGCATCAATCATTCAATGATGAATTTTAAGCAAAATAATTTATCATTTATTCATATTGTGTATATTTATTGAAAAAAAGAAAAAAAAAAAATTCGAAAGCGGATATTTGTCATTTAAATTTATAAACAAAATAAAAAGATACACAAATAGAGTGATTTTGTGTGTTTGTGTGTGTCAAAGAAAGAGTGAAAATTGAAAAAAGAGAAGAAAAAAAAAAGAATAAGAGAAATCGAACGAAAATAAACGATTGATTCCGATGAATTGATTTATAAACAGATTCCATTTATTTGTTTATTATTTGTGACAAAGTGCTTACTTGGCGATTAATTTATCTTAATGTTGTCTTCCACATAAGTTTAAATATTGTCATTTGTTGGAATGTGCATGATAACGATAATTGTGAGATTAACTAAATAAACGATAACCCAATTGAAATAGAATTCAGCACAAATCCACATTCTGCACACACCAGACAGAAATTGTAATAATAATAATATTTCATTATACGTTTGACAAATTGTCAACTATTTACAGAAGAAAAAATGCACATTCAACCTATATAAATTGATTTGATTGTTTTTTTGTTTTTGTTTGTTTGTTCGTTTTGTTTTGTTTTGTTTTGTTTTCTATAGAATTGGGAAGGGAAGCAGACGTTGTATGAGATTCCGTAGAAATTTTAATCATTTATCGATTCAGTTTGGCTTCGAACGTATATAAATTGAAACGGTTTTGGGACATTTATTTAGTGTCGTCACGCACATCTACAAATCAAATATTTTGTCAATCAGTTCGTTATAAAATGACAAAACCACAACAATTTATACGATTAAGTGATATTGATGTACTTGCTCGGCCACATTGTAAAATTAAAGATCCTGAACGTGTTGAGAAAATTCTCAATGAAATTATTAATGGCGGATATAACGAATTGCAAGTGGTTACCGATTTTGATTTTACCCTTACAAAACAAAAGACCGATGATGGGAAACCGGTCTTATCAAGCTTTGGTATGTTCAACAAATGCAAATCACTGCCGAAAATATTTAAAATTGAATCAAAAAAACTTTACGAAAAGTATCGACCAATTGAAACTTGCCCGAAAATGACACAAGATGAAAAACGAAAACATATGATCGATTGGTGGGTGAAAAGTGGTGATCTCTTAAAGTGAGTATAAATAATTTTCTATATTAAGTTGGTATTTTTTAGTTGTAATTTATTTCATCATCAATGTGCATTCAACGATTTAAATTGATCAATTCGTTTCGACAATTTCAATTATTAGATTTTCTTTTTTTTTTTCAACTATCAGTTGAAATAATTTATTTCAAAAAATCTGAATAGAATTGCATCTCGATGACCGAAGGATAGATTTTAATTGCTAAAAATGCATTGTATCTAGAAAAAATCCTTTTTACGAAAATTTTCAAAACCATAAACACTAAAGTAATAAATAAATCTATTTACAGAGGATTTTCATTTGATCCAAATGAAATAGAAGATTTGGCAAAAGAATATGGACACGCATTGAGAGACGGCACACATGATCTCTTCAAGCTTACCAACGAGAATAATGTACCTGTATTAATCTTTTCTGCTGGTTTGGGTGATTCAATTCAAGCCGTTCTGAGGCATGAACAACTTCTGCTACCAAATGTTAAACTTGTGTCAAATTTTCTCAAATATACAAATGGAATGGTCGACGGTTTTTCCGATGAATATCCACTTATTCATACATTTAATAAAAATGAAACAGCTCTTGAAGGCACTGAATACTATGACATGGTTCATAATCGGCAACACGTCATTCTTATGGGGTATGTGAAGAGAGTTTTTGTTTTTTTTTTTCGTCCTCAAAATTTAAAGTCGAAGTCGCTTAAGCAAAGAAATGCATGTTTCTTACGCCATCTCTACGAGTCCATTGTGAATTTAAATGAATATCAAACAAAATTGTGAGAATTCACACAGTGGACTTTCATGCCGTGGGCAAGAACATCAACCAGTCAAAATGAATGAAAATATAAATAATAATTTTAATTTTAATTTTAGTGATTCGTTGGCTGATGCTGATATGGCAGAAGGCGTGCCGAAAACTTCAAGCATTCTCAAAATTGGTTTTTTGTTTGATCACGTGAGTAAAAAAAATGTAGTATGGAAAAATTCATGTAAAAACAATTTAAAACCAATTTTTTTCGAATAAATCGTTTTATTTGTATTTCAGCCGGAAAAAAATTTGCCAAAATATATGGAGCGTTTCGATATTGTACTTATGGACGATCAAACAATGACAATTCCGCACAAAATTGTATCTTTAATCAATGAACAAAGCTCACCATGACATTATAAGACTATATATTTCAACTGAAAATTGTTTCAATAATAAGCAAACGATATGAACAATATTTTTAAAAATCATGAGCTGATTCTACTCCAATCAAATATATGTCTATTTATTTTTGTTTTTTTTTTTTTTATTATGAATTTTAAATGATGTTTTGCTTAATTGCTTCGACATTTTTGAAACGAAAACTAGACCATCGCTTGAATGTTCAAATACGCCATCGCTTGGAAATCGGTTACAATATAAATATAGCACCGTTTCAGATCAAACCAGACCAAAACAAAAATGTTGCTAGAATAATAGCAAAATAAGCGTATGTTTTGTTTTTAAGTCAATAATAATTATGTGTATCAGTCTTATGTAACAAAGTTTTTAATTTTATTTTTAATAATATTGATTTATGTTTAGTTTTTAATATGAGGCTTTCAATTCTTTTTTCATTTTCTCAACTCTTTAATCTTTTCACTGAGTAAATTCAAGTAATTCTTTTGACATTCGTTTCTTTTTTCTAATTCTGTGATTCTGGCTTTTGATTTCATATCATTTTGTCGATGTTTAATATCATTTTCCTTCAATTCCTTAATGTCTTTTTGCATTTCTGTAAACATTTCCATAACCCGTTTGTTTACTGCCTTCAACATTTCCAACAATCAAACTGAAATAATAAAAAAATAAGAATCTTTATTCCGTTACTTTATCTTCAAAGGCTGAAACATTATATGAAAACTGGAATGTGTGCCTGAAATACATTACATCGTGTTTTTATTTGCAGTTGAAAGTTTATTGAATAATTAAATTATTTCTACAATATAAAAAAAAATTCTAATTTAAATGTTTCAAAGAGCAACGATGATTATTCAGTCAACAGAACAATAAACAACGTTTGACAGCCAGATTGGACCTTTGGTTGATTTCCATTTGTCTTTTAGTATACGTGAGTACCAAATGTCAATATTATGTAATTGTATGAAAAACATTTTATAATTCAAGATTGGCAACACTTTTATACGGTTTTTTTTTCTCAGTAAAATTTCATTTTGCTCAAAGTCTATGAATGTTACTTATTTATAATTTTAAGATAAAAAATCCATTAAATTTGGTATTGATGATGGAATATAAAACAATGCACGAATACTTAATGGAATATCTGCCTATAAAAACAATTGCAAAATGATTCACTTTGTTGAGTTGTATTTATTATTGATATCGAAATCATTCCAGAGAAAATATTCAGGTAACACACTTACTTTATAATGAAGAGTAAAACGAGGTTTCATGTATGTATTTGCAACATATCGATAGAATTCGTCATATTGTTCTTTTGTAATATTTTTTGAATCCATCAGCCAAATTGGTTGTAATTCATTTATTTGTTCGTTGTTCAAGTAAACTGGATGGCCAACAAAGTTGCTGTATTTTTTTATAACAGCTAAAATTAAAGAGAAAAAAAAAAGATCGATTTATGAAAATAAATACCTTTGATACGTTCGTCATCGCATATTCACGACATTCACTCTTTAAGTGCAAGACGATTTTTGTACCAATATCAACATCATCACACTCTTCGATTTCAAAACTTCCAGCACCGTCTGAAACCCATCGTAATCCGATTGAACCGGATTTTGCTGATTTTGTGAAAACTTCAACTTTATCCGCAACCATACTAAAAATGTCATCAAAATTAAATCATCGTGATCCGGAGTTCCAGCTATGAATTTTGGAATTTTTCCCAAGAAATTTAGACTTCGTATATTATTTTTATGAATTTTCTTATTGCTCGTGGTTATTACCACTTTCCTTTTATCTTCTTTCACTGTATATTTCTTATACCTAGGATAAGCTTTATTTCTTCTATCTGTTTTCACAAAAATACTTTCACCAGGTTTATTAATTTTGTTTGCTCGATTTTTGTTATGTGTTTGTAATTCCTTTTCCTGAGCCTTTTTCAATAATTCCTCGATTTCTGGATAATTGTCTGAATGATAGAAAACGTCCACCGGTTTTTGTTTTGTCACTGAATGAATTGTTCTATTGTATTCTCTAACTGCCAAAAGTAGCAGAATGACTTATTGGCGTAGTGTGATGCGTAATTTTATATGTTCTGATTAAACTGTTTACAAATTCAGAATTAAGCACTGCTTCGTTGTCAGTAGTAACATTTATACAATTTGGATAAACAAACAAAATTGAGAGGCTGCGAGGACAAATGTTACACAGAAAAGTTCCGTGGAAAAATGTTATTATTCAATGTATTTGATGTTGTTTTTTGTATGTAGAATACACTGAATAATAACATTTTTCCACGGAACTTTTCTGTGTAACATTTTTCCTCGCAGCCTCTCAATTTGTTCAATGGTTTTTTGGTATTTCCGCATTGGATCGTAAATAATAAATTTGCAGAAACTTCGAGAATTTTTCAACACATGTTATGAGTTTGTGCAAATTTCACATTTTTTTACAAACGCATTTAAATCCTTTTTCAGATTTGGCCAAAAATATTACCTTCTCAATTGTAAATAATTTTCTTTTTCTACTCTGTGTGCTCTATTGTTTTCATTTGTTATCAAAAAGTTTTGTTCATTAGAACCTGTTATATCCTCATTTCGATTTTGAGTAATTAAGAATTTAACATTTGGAAAACTTTCTTTAATTTTGGGCACAAGCGTTGGCTCTTCTTCAGCTGCGCTATTTGTAATGCGTTGATGTTTCAACATTTAAGTACTGAATATGATAACGAATATAATTTTGAAAAATAGTAAAATCTTGATTTGAGCGTTCTAGCTCAATTTGTAATCGAAAGACATTTATTGCTTCTCCCGTCCTTGGAATTATGTTTTCTTGACTCGATTCTCTTGAATGTGTAGTTTCGATTGACGAATAAGTATAAGATTCTGAATCAGTTTCTTCCAATGTATTACAAAATTGTCTTGACAAAGCATCACTTAGGACATTTTGTCGACCAGGCTTATATACTATTTTCACCCCTGACTCTGCAATTATTGTTTTCCATCTTTTAATCTATCAATCTCACGTTTAACAAAACCATCAACTCAAAATGGCATATGGGTAATTTTTTGTCCAAACTGTTCTGATAGTAGCCTGAATATTAGTATTATAAATGGGAGAGCCTCATTTGCATTATTTTTTTCCATCAACTTACTAATTATATTTTTGTAATCGTTTTCTATCACTTGGTTTACAATATAATTAATTGGCTCAAATATTGCAAATCGTTTTTTTGTATATTTTAATCCAATTGTCTTTGTAATAATGAATGCATTTACTTTTCTTAAACCTCTCATTCCAAAAATCATATCAATTATCAAATTTTCCCAGACTTTTTGCTTCATAAAAAATGTATTGTTCAAATAGAAGATTTACTCTTAAATATGTACTAATAGTTTCGGTTTTATGAATAGTTTTTATAATTATCGGCTTATCTAACTTAATCCTTTTAGCATCCGGAAACTTACCAACCGAGGTCCCAGTATTTATCAAAATTTTTACCCATTGATCAGATCCTTTGTCTTGACGTTCCAGATACGGGAGTCCGTTCAATTGTCTAAAAAAACAGACGATATTTCATATTCCAAATTATTTTCTACAGCATTGACATTCTCTTCTCCAATTTCATCTGCACCAGGTTCAATTTCTGCAGATGTTTCTTCGATTTGATTCACTCGTTGAAATTTTCTTTGATTTATCATTTGATTTGAGAATCCACCCGATCTTGGCCTTTTATCAGCTTTGCCCACATTCACATACATTGAAGACTCATCGATGTCCATTGGCTCTGGTTTCTGAAAATCTTCTTTATATTTGTACAGACTATTGCCATTTCAGTTGTCAAATTTACATCATTTGAGAATTGCTCCAGAACTCGTAGAAACTCGTATTATAATCTCAGAAACTCGCAAAACATGCAAAACTTGCACGAAACTTGGTGAACTTGTAAAAACGCGTAGATTTGTATGAGCGAACTCTGTACTCGCACGAGTTTTATCCCCCTAGAAGCCATGACCAAGCTGCATCAGAGGATGATTCGGTGTCAGAAGTCCAACCTACTCAGTACCTACGATGAACAACACGATTTTCAGCAGGGCTTACTGAAATGGTTTTACACACCCTAACTGTTAGATTAGAGGAGTCACTTAAGAGAAAGTAGTACGCAGTCTGAACCTTTCTAGACATAGAAGGAGCTTTCGACAATGTAACCTTCACAGCGGTTGAACGGACGCAAGGTAGAAATCGGTTTGAGACTGTGGATACACAGTCTACTATCTCAGAGACTGATAACCTACGAATGCAAAGGAAGCAAGGCAACAGTTACTCCTAATAGGGGCACACCGCAAGGAGGAGTTATCTCACTACTCCCGTGGATACTAGTCATGGACGAAATTCTCCGTACCTTGTACAAAACGGGTTTTGAAGTGATAGGTTACGCAGATGATATGGTAGTCTTATGTAGAAGAAAATTTCTCTCTACTTTATGCGAGAGAACCCAACAGGCACATAAGCTATCGAGAAATGATGTCACAAAGTTGGTTTGTCGGTAAGCCCGAACAAATCAGAATTGTTAGTCTTCACCAACAAAGCGAAGCTTATCGAATTCAAGGAACCGATCCTTCTGGGTCAGCCACTCAAAAGGAGTGACAGTACCAAATTTTTGGGTTTAACATTCTAACCTAATCTGGAAGGGTCACCTTATTGCAAAAATGCTTACGAGTTTTCTATATTATAAGATATATTCTTATATAAAGATATTGGACAAATGCGTGGTGGAATCTAAATTGGTATCGGAATGCATTGAATTATTAATGCAAATCCAACAAAGGAGAGACATTACCCTAGTATTGATACCGGCTTACTCAGGACTTCACGTTAATGAAAGAGCGGATGAACTGGTACCAACTTCCTCTCACGGAAGGATGGGGAAGAGCCGAATGCAACAAACTGCTACAAGCAGAAATTGTACACGCATGGCGTGGAAAATGAGTGTGTGTGTGTGTTTTTTGTGTGTGTGTGTGTGTGTGTGTGTGTATCTTTTGTAGTTTTGTGTCCCCTTGCAGTGTTTTTTTTATGAAAGAAAAGGTGATGCCGATAAAGTGTTTTTCATCATTCATATTTATTTCAATAATTTGTTGTGTACAAATTTCTCAATATAAATAAATTATTACATAAATGTTTACCATCATTGTTCGGAGAATGTTCTGTTGTTTGTTTTGGAAATTTATAAATGATTTTTTTTTTTCTTTTCGGTTTATTGGCTTATCAATTTCGTAATAAACTAAAAAATTCCTTCTTCTATACAATTTTCGAACTTCCTGAAGAAGTAGTTGATTTATGCTTGAAGGATAGATGTAATTGATTTTTTTTTTTTTTTTTTTTTTTTGCAACAAAATGTTTTCACTTGTAAAGAGAAAAAAGCAAGCATGTATCACAACCAAATTGTTAAAACTGACTAATGGTGAGAAGGAGAAGGGTTGGTTAAAGAGCGAAAAAAATAAGAAAATATAATGTGATAGGTTTTTTTTATCGATGTGGAATAAAACAAATTTAATGGCTTTCTTCATTCCTCGTGGAATCAATTGAGACAATTTACAAGATGTTTTCTTTTATTTCTTGAATCTAATGCTACAAATATACTGTATTTTTTTTTTTTTTTTTTTTTTTTAATTACTAGATTTTTTCCATTTGATGGCACAATAGTATGGTTTTGTCGAAAGGAGCTAAAATCAGTACCATAACGGCTAGGTCTTGTTTTTTTCTTCGATTCTTACGCATTTAATCATTTCATTATTTTTAATTTAATTTTTTCAATTTCATCATCTTGATAATTTGTGTTTGTGTGTGTGTATTTGTGTTTGTGATATTTTCACATTCTTCTTCTTTTTCTTTTTTGTTATCATCTTAATAATAGTAATAATAATTTTGGAGCAAGCGTGCTCTTTCTCTGCATTAACGGCCTGTGCAACTAATTATCAATATCAAATCTAATTATTATCAAATGAAAAACAAAAACCATATACAAATAGTCAAATATCTACTTGTACATACATATTTTATCACCATTCAGTCGGTGATGATTGTTCTTCTTTTTTTCATGCATGTTTGTGTGTGTGTTTGCTTTTCATTTTATGTCTTTTGCATTTCCATTTTGCATTCTTGCATTTCCACTCTCTTTCAATAATTATGCTCATATATTCGACATTCAATATTCTCTCATTCGTTTTATCAATTGAAAAAGTACAGTTTGTACATAAATTAAATAAATATACCCTATTGATTGTGAAATATGAAATGCTCTCCCTTTTGGTGTGTATGTATGTATGTGTGAGTGTTTTTGTGTTGTATGTTAAGTATGTGTGTGTGTGTGTGTTGCTTGTTCGATAGAATGTTTTACACAATTATTTCTTAAACTGTTCATTTTATTTTTTCATTCAATTTTCTTCTTTTGTCGAAATGCTGAATTTAAGAAACAAAACTATTTATATCTTAAACAAATTCAATAGAAATGGTTTGTAAAATATCAAATATGAACATTGTCCACACCATATACGATTGGGTGCGAATTGAAAATGAGATAATTAACTCATCGATCGTTGCATATGTACGAAAGAGAGAACAGTACGATATTTGTCCTATTCATTACAGTACTTCGCTATGAATGAATGAATGAATGAATGAATGTTTCTTTATGAGTGACGCATGTAATTTACTTGTGAATTTCACATAGTTGGAATAAATTTGATTCGAAATGCTATACTTTTTGTATGTTGAATGATGGAATTATTCCATATGCAGCTCGGACGGCTTCGTTCGTTAAATATCTTATTTTCAATCATTGTTTTCAATGACACCAATGGTCTTTTAGTGTGTGCAGAGAACACATTTGATTTTTTCCAATTCATTATCGAATGTAATCGGCGAAAATGTGCATGGTAAGCAACATTTTCATCTATCAATTATCATAATCTTCATTGTGTTTGTGTGCTATATTTTATTTAATTTATTAATTACAGAGTGTTGAGCAGTGCAGTTGTATTCTTTGATTTACGTATTGAATTGCATTGCAAACATGCAATTCTCTCTTTTCATTTCTCTCCCTTTCTAACTCTCGCTCTCTTTCGCTCGCTCTTTATCTCTCCCTCTCTCTCCCTCTCTCTCTCTCTCTCTCTCTTTCTCTCTCTCTCTCTTTCGCTCTCTATTTTTCCCTTCCTAACTCTATATGCTTTCCCCCTTCAATCCTTTCTTTTTCTGTTTCTCCTTGTTGTCCCTTCAGTCCATTGGCTGACTTAGCTTCCATTGGCTTCAATTAGACCATTCCTTTGGACATCATTCGGACAGTATTTTTTAGAGCTTGACGTTTATTACAGAACCAAATTCGTATCACTTCACGTTCGTAGCCTAGTTGATGTGCGAGACCGGTAATTTCCGTCCCTGGGAATATTTATATTAGAAAAATGGGGAAAATAAATGGATAAAATTTCAATTAAATATTAATGAGTGATAAAGTGTAAGACATGACAAAAATGAAGAGAAGCTTTAAAAATGCTGTTTAATTTTTCGTTGTTATTTATTTACCTGATGGATGTGTATTTCTCTCAAAATGAGCGTTGAGCAATTCCAGTGCTTGCGGTGTGAATGATGTGCGACGTTTTCGTTTTTTTGACGGCTCTACTCCAATGAAATCAGTTAAATGACTTTGGCCACTTTTATAATGATTCCAATGCCTATAAATAAAACAAAAATTTATGAAATATATAGAAAAAAAGCATTCCTTGTAACACTTTATTAATAAACTTTAATAAATTGATGAATATGACTTGTGTCACAAATGTCGTTTATGTTAAAAATTAAACATGCAACGATTGTGAATGAAATGTAAAAGTAAAAGAAATTACAATTAAATATCATGGCAACAATTACATGTATGCTTTAATAAATATAATAAATCAAATTTTAAATGTTCATTTATTAATTTATTACCTTTCTTCGGCCTCTTTCATCCATCGTTCTAAAACTGGTTTGATTTTTTGAGCACTTTTTGGAGTAATGTCCAGTTTCTCAAACCTAAAATCAGTCGAATTTAAATGGTTCATTCATAATTGAAAGGAATCAATCAATTTGATAAGTGAAGGTGAAATATTAAAAAAGAAAAAAAAAACCATCAAATGATTTATTTAATTATTTTTTTCAACACATGTGACACACATACAATTCTATATTATTCGTCACTATCATTCGAGTAATATATTAATAAAAAAGAAAATTAAGTGAAATACACACATTCAATAGTTTGTTTGACCGAATTAAATATCTAATTGAAATAAATAATAAATGCCAGGACATTAGCACATTTAAAATATCGCATTTGATCTGGTTGTTGTTGTTGTTGTTGTTATTGTTGTTGTGTTTCTTCAATAATTTTTCCATTTCTTTCGATTGTTTAATTTAAAATTTTAATTCTTGTAAATCGAAAGAAATGTTGTAACCAATAAAATGCTAAGAAGTTTATTTTAATTTCGATGATTTTATTATAACCAATTGAAAATGAGAATGTGGCAATGCCCTGGCCTTCGGGTTATGTTATGTGATGATGTGGTATATTATGAAAGAAAAAAGAAAATCAAGAAAATAGAGAAATCATTTCATTTGATTTAATTGCAACAAACTCTTTCAAAGAAATTGAGAGCTAAAATGACGGAATCACAAAATATTTATATACATTTTTTTCTTTTTTCAGTTTTTATCATGCTATTTGAAAAGAGAAAGCAACAATAAATAAAAATATACAAGAAAAAAAAACAAGTGATAAATTATGTATCACGAAGTGGTCATCAAATTGAAATCAAATAATTTGGTCAGAAGTGAGACAGTGTCGTGCGAAAGTCGTCGTTTGGATGCAATTATTAATTGAAAATTGAAAATGATTCATGGAAACACGAACATTTTCCGACTAGACCAAATAGCATTATTAAGAAAATGAGCCTTCGCGTCGAATATATATAAATCGGTGTCAAACGAAATTCTTCCAACCACTTATTTTCTTAATAGTTCAATTATTCAAAAACACCAAAAACGTTTCTCACAGACCCTTTAACGTTTAATCTCAGACAATATGAGCAATCTCGATATTGCGCTTACCCAAATTTAAGGCTCATTTACTTTTTCGGTATGAATTTCAATTTTGCGTGAAGAATGTGCGATTTGAATCTAAAAACTACTCGTATTCTATACACAGATACAGACATACAAACATACGCTCTTTTTCTGTCACTCTCACACTCTCTCTCTCTCTCTCTCTCTCTCTCTATCTCTCTCTCTCTCTCTATCTCTCTCTTTCATGCTGCAAAAACAATGCACATTAAATTTATTATTGTAAATTAAAACCAAAGAAATACAAGAAAAAAAAGCACCTTAAACATCACACAGAAATAGTTAATTCAATTAGAATAAATGAAATTTGGCGGATGGGAATGGAGGGAATAAAAAACACAAAAATAAATCGACAAAATATGTGGACAAATGTTAGCCAAAAACGGACTATCTTTAGATTGGTTCACTCAATTAAAAAATTATACTTAGATGCTATGTTATGCACATTCTGTTTAATCGATTCCATTTGTCGGTTTCTTTTTTCTTGTTTTGAATCAGTGTTTGCATTGAGTGTATAATCTAAAAATGGACTGTTTTCGGTCAACTTCAAAAATTACACTTATTTTTAGAGTTTAACAACTTTATGATTAACATACATATTCTGCTGTTGCTGCGATGAAAGTTGAGCTGCATACATCTGTGCGGCCAGAGCACTACTCATTCAAATAATTTAGTTTCCAAATTGTGAATTTATTTTTTTTTTCGTTCGTTCGTTCGTTCGTTCGTTCGTTCGTTCGTTTGTAATAAATTTTTTCATGTCATTTTGTTTGTTTGTAATGGTTTTATTTGTGTGTGTGTGTGTGATTTTTTGTTTGTTTGTTTTGTTTTTGATGTGTCAACGAATATTTCAAAGCAACCACGATAGTCGTTGTTTTTGTCACATTTCATTTGTGGTTGCAATTTTGTTTTTGATGAAAATAGAGAGAAAAAAAAAAACAGAAGAGAGCACAATGATGAAAACAATAAAGAAATATGTTCTTGAATGAATTTCAAAAATAAAAAACTTGCAAATTTTTATTAGATTGAAATATTGACATAGCTAGTTGGAGCACATTCTATTTCGTCCAGCAGATATGAGGCGGTAAGGTTTTTTTTTCGCTATAAATATTTTCATTAGATTTCAATTTATCACATTCAATTTACAGAAGAAATCATCTGAAATTGAATGATGAAATTGTCTTGTAAAAAATTAACAATGTCCTGGCACAAGCGAAAGCACGATTTCGTTAAAAAAAATTTCCTATCTGCTGTTTGATCTCCATTCGCAATTTGCATTCTTTTCTTCCAACCATGTTTTCCATTTTTATTTGAAATATAAATAATTTAAACTTATTTACATTTCCCATTCATTTGAGATCAATTATTTTTTTTAAGGAACACGATTGAGAAAGAATTTTTTTTTTTTCCAAAACTAAATAAATGATTTTGATCTATTTTATGATAAGAAACTTGATCATTCAAAATGTGAAAACTCCCAAAACTTTATTAGAATTAGTTATTAGGTAGAGATTTTACTTTCACCAAGACCAAATTTTTTTTTTTTTTCGCAAAATAATCTGTATTACTTTTAAAGGGTCTTATTGTAGTTTCAAATTTTAGGTTGGAAAAAAAGTTTGAATTTCATATTTTAAGTTAAAAAAATTAATATTATCTTCATTTCTGTGATAACATTTCTTTTTTTTTCTAAATCGTATTGATGGCAAATTATGTATTACGATTATTTTTACCAATGGGATGATGCTGAAAATTTTTTTTGTATACTGCGAAAGGAGTTATGAATGAGCCAATTTCACGCTAATAACTTTTAGAATAATATTTCTGCCATTTTTTCAATCATTTTTGCTCAACTTTCAATAAATAAAATGAATTGAAATTTAATTGAAATAGAAAAAAAAAACAATTGAAACGAACCTGCATATGGCACTTTGGCTGTAGGCCGGACCTTCGGTAACTGATAATGCCTGGCCGACTTGTGTTTGTGTTAAACCTAATGATAAACGTCGTAATTTAAATGCTTTGGCAAATTCTTTAATTTCATCTAAATCAATTCCGTCGACTACGTTGCAATTGGTTTGATTGATTGTTGGTTCATCTGTAAATTATATGGAATAAAATGATGGATTTTTAAAATCAAACATTTTGATATGAATTAAACAACATACAAAAGACATCCAACGATCATTACATCTATGAATAAAAAATTTAACATTTAAAATGTTGAATAAATTCATAAAATATAATTTTCTTTTATGGATATTAATTGCATCAATTGATTTCTTTTATATATCGTTGTACATGTAAGTGGAAATAGTTATAATATTTGCTTGTGCACAATTAAAAAGCAACAAAAACACGCACAAGCACATATCGAAAAATGCCCATTTCCATGTAATGCAAACTTCAAGAAAAAAAAAAAAAAAAAAAAAAAAAAATAGAAATACAATTTTCGAACTTTGTACATCTTGTAAAGAGCTTGTAAAAGCATCGAAATAATAATTCAATACCCATTTGCATGTGAATACATAATATACAAACAATTTACAAACTATTATACAATACATACAAACTATATGACTTCACAATTGACTCGACCATCTATATATATTTGTATAAAATTGAATGAACAAACAATTTATTATTTAAACTAATTTCGCAAACAATAGTTCATCGATAATAATGTTCTCTATATAAGAAATTATAAATATTTCATGGTCTTTGATACACAAGCTAGTTATTATTTTATATTAAACGATATAGTATCTGCTTAATGCTTTAGATAAAATAATGAGAAAGAAAAAGAACGTAAAATAGTAAAATCAAACTCACTCGGTGACTCATCGTCTGGGGTTTCGCTTATTGGTGGTGTAGTTACCGTCGATGAAGACTGATGATGTGAATGATGATTTTTATGTTGCGACAGAATACGATGCGATTGATGATGATGTGAATGGGAATGTGCACTTTTTGAACTTGTTGTATTGGTTGAAGGCTGTGGCGGGGGCGGCAATCCTTGTGATTTTGTTATTGTCAACTCACCATTCGATGTTGTTAATCTATAAATTCAAATCAAACAATTCATAGATAAAACGCATTGTGAGTGTGTGTGTGTGTGTGTGTCAGTATGGAAAAATGTTCGAAAAAAAAAAAACCATCGCAAAATTTGAATTCGAAACAGAAGATATATAGAAGATTAGAGTTAATATACCTATTTATGCTGTTAATGGCAATATTTGGTGAATGTTCACGATGATGACTAATACTATTTCCTGAGCTCGTAGTACCGCTGCAACTGCCAATAATTAAACTATTGCTTGCAATGGATCTATCGGTGTTATTATTATTGTTGTTGTTGTTATCGTTACTACTAAATGCTATGGGGACGTCGTTGCCTTCTATTTTAAACACAAATAGAAATTGTAAAATTACAATTATAATGTTTTAAAACATAACCGAACATTGAAATGTATTTGAAAGCTCATCAAAATTGATCATTTTTCTAATTTAGTCATAAAATGTATTTTGCATGACAATGTTTTGATTCGTAAATGTTCGAATTTTCTTTGCTTAATCTTATGATTTATTTTGTTGAAATTACCTCTTTGTTGAGTTTGTGGATTGGATAGGTTATGAGGTGGCGTTGTCGTTCTAAGTTTTTGTACCTCTCCATTCGGTGTAAATTGAGATAATGGTGATGAAGCTGGCATAATTTGGTGTTGATGTTGTGTTGCACTACTACAGCCTGATACAACAGTTGATGCTGACGAATGATTGGTTGATACCTCTCTGAAATTTTCAATATCATTTTGAGTATTTTTTTTTTTTGTTACTTTTGTTAATTTTGTGTTTTTCTCATTTTCCCTTCTCACAAATCGAAAAAATCCAAATTAATTTTTTATGTTTTTTTTTTTCTCAAATAGAATAATTTTGGAAAATGAAATAATTGTATGAAAGAGATAGATTTCAAAATCTTACCGATTTTCAAAATGTGAATTTCGAATAGGACTGTGTTTGGGTGTATGAGCACGAATGCTAGTACTATCATTGGCACAGGTTTGCATATAATTTGGACTTGGGCTATTTGTTGACATTGAATGACGTCGATGATGGCTTGTCTGTTGTTCGCGCAAATCAAATAGATTCGGCTGAATGGCAGCCAAAAGTTCTTGTACACCGGATGAGAATAGATTTGTATTCAATGCACCTAAAAAAAAAAACAATGATAAATTGCATTTTGTATTCGTTTTTCATATCAAGAACTTTCAACACTTTATCGATTTTTTTTTTTCATCGCTCCAATTCTATTGTGAGTAAACAAATGTAGCTCAGAATGGTTAATCACATTTAATCGTCGAAATAAGATCCATTTAAAAAGTGTTTAAAAAAAAAAAAGAACGAGAGGTGCAATTGTGTAGTTATGACAATGTTTAGAGCGAGCGACAAATTCAAGGTTTATTTAAACATTTCGAGCATGTTTTGGAGCATTTATTTTATTAATCTACTAATTATTCGAGGCATTTATAAATTATTTACAAATTAGGCATTATGAATATTGTAAAAGAAATTAAAAGGTCACACGCAAATATTTGTCAAACACGAAACTTTAAGCGCTCAATTACACTATATCTTTTGTTCGTTTTTATGTCAAATTTGAACGATAATTAGCCTCAATTCAACTATCATTTCACATAGAATAAACAGCGGGTTAGCTTCAACCAAAAATTGATGTACACATTAGATATCCAATAGTCGAATAGTCGGGTTGTTTTTGCCCACTTCCCTTTCGCTCACTTTTCTCGATTTTCATCGCAATCGTTTCACATGGTGTGCTGTTTTTTCTCTGGTCTTTGGTTTTTTTTTTTTTCGTAAGTTTAATAGAAAAAAATTTTCTAATGAAAGTAAGTATCATTTCCTTCGCAACGTACACTTCGCAAGGCCTTTAATATTCTCAAACAAATACATATACACACGTGTCATGAAGTTTCAATAAGCTCGATTACACACTATGTCGACCAATTGAATTTTATTCAATTTTATTTAATTTGTGAATGTGGTGAACAGTAATTACCGCACACACGTTTGTCGACCAATGTAATTATTGAATGCACGAAAGGAACATCGAACTTTATCTACATTACCGTACATACATTTTCGGGAGCATTTTGATAGTTTATCACTAGATTTTATTTCTTTTCATTATTTTGCTTGTGTATGGCTGTGTTTGGGTATCTGTGTGTGTTTGTGTGTGTGTGTGTGTGTGTGTGTGTGTGTGTGTGTGTGTGTGTGTATGTTTAATATTTATTTTGTGCACTTTTTGGTCTTCTATCCAAATGACAAAATGATTTTTCTCCATACCATAGCGAAATGTTATTAAAATTATGAATAAATTTGCAAAAGCATTTCATTGTACCTTGCTGAGGTTTCTGTGGCTGTTGTGACTGTTGAGCAAGTAACGTTGATGAACCCAATAGATTTTGAATTTGATGAGATGATTGCTGTTGCTTTTGGTGTTGATGCACTTGTTGATTTGTTGGACAATTATTTAAGGCAGCCAACGTTTGTGCCAATTGCTCATTTGAATTGACTTGCTGGCTTACCGGTATCGTTAAAATTGTTTGAGTCGAAATACCTTGACGAAATGATTGAAACAATCAGGAAATTCATCAATTTAAATTTTGAAAAAATTCTTACTATTATTGTTTGAATCAAAGAAACCTTAGGTCTATATGTTTACCTTGTGGTGATGGTATCAATAATTGTGCCACTTGAACACCTTGCATTAATTGGCCACCCTAAATGAAGACAAATGGAATTTTTTTTTTTTTTTTTGGATTAATTTAACATTGCAAACATTGAATGAACCGAACAGTATTCTCTCTTTTGAATAATTCAATTGTTAATTTCACATACCGAAGCCAGTATGAGCTGAGGCATTTGTGGCGACGAATAGTTTTCGGCTGTTGCTCCACAAAGATTTTTCGCCAATTCCGTTGCTATTGATGTGGTGCAATTTGTGTTCATTTGACTTGGATCGCTATGTGATGAACTCAAGCTTAAGTTTAATGGTGAATTCAAACAGTTCGATGCTGATGACAAACTCGCCAATCCAACAAATGATAATTTTTGTTGTTGCAACGATGCC
The DNA here is from genome assembly GCA_029041755.1 of Resseliella maxima. NCBI lineage: Eukaryota > Metazoa > Arthropoda > Insecta > Diptera > Cecidomyiidae > Resseliella > Resseliella maxima. Next base: position 397,046 of record JAQOWM010000270.1, read on the forward strand.
AAATTTTGTAAATTTTGAAAGTTTAACATCTTTTGCACTACACAACCGAATGAAAAATAAATTGAAATGAAAATTGAAAATGTTAATAAAAAAATAACGACAACAACAACAACAAGTGCATTTTCTTCCGGAATATTCCCATTTAAAATAGATAGATTTCGAACGATATATGTACTCACTAGTTCCATTAATATGAGCAACGGCAGCCGATGATAGTTTAAGACGAGCATCTTGCATTTCTGGTGTTAAATGATCGGTCGATGTTGAATTTGTGGCAACAGCTGCTGCTGCAGCCGCTGCTGCCAATGCATTTTGACTATTCAATAAGTTTGCTACATCCTGTTATTCAAAAATTTTAATTGAAAATTTATAGAAACGAAATTAAAATTCATTCAAACGTAAAACGGTAACGTATTTTCACTAGTCAAATACATAAAAAATAATTACCTGCGATTGTTCAAGAATATTTGGTTCGGCATCATCTTGAATAATATCTTCATCTGTATTTTGTTCAATACATTTACCTTCCGATGAGTCACTGACAATCTTAACTTGTTCATCCATATGAATATGTTGCGTTGACTCCTCGCGTTCAGTGTCCAATATTTGTATTGGTGATAGATTTTCACATTTCACATAACCATGACCTGAGACCTAAACCAAAATGATCATTCTTTTATTAAATTTGAATTTGCATTGCATTGAAATCGCTATTAATCAATTAATAAAATCAATGATTTTATGCATAAACCTAATGAGAATTTTCAATTTTTGAACGATAATTAAAAATAAAATTTCCATCAATAGAAAATTTCAAATATATAAACCCAAATGAATAGATTTCGACTGAATGTGTTATGATAGAGATGCGAATTTTGTGCACATGTGCATGTTAAAACAAAATTTCTATGTAAACCGAAATAATAAACAAACAATAATTTGATAAGAATATAAGAGAAGTGGATGTTGTCTTGTACGTATTCGATTTTTTTAAAACCAAGTTTAAAACTATCTATTTGAGAAGTGAAGCTTCCCTATGGCTAATTGATGAATGAATCAATTATATTAAATGTTACCGATTAATTTTATGGAAATAATATTTTGCCAATTAATAAAAAGAATGGGAATTGCCATCAAGCAAAAAAAAAAAAAAAAAAAAAAAAAAAAACGAGGATAAAACAAAGCTGAGAATGGTATAGTTGATATTGAAAATATTGAAATATTGGTTTGTTTATTATGGGGCATGTTTAAAGATATATTTTCCTGGATATAAAATTACCATTTCGATAAAATAGGGGCTCGAAAAAAGTTTGTCATTTATAATTATTAATATATTATGAACATAACAACATCAATTGTGTTGCTTTCGATAAAAAAAGAGGCAATTCAGAGATACGTTGGAAAATGCTTTTTGTTTTCTACGGAGAAAGAGATAAAGAGAGAGAGAGAGAGAGAGAGAGAGAGAGAGAGAGAGAGAGAAACATGAACATTTTGAGTGTTTCGAAATACCAACTGGTCGGCACGGTGAAAAATCGCTTTAAAGCATTGGGTGTTAATGCGTTCATTCATTGTTCAGTTGTATTGTTTTCTCAACGTTATTTTAATGTTTTCTCATGTAATTTTCTCCTTTGAATGGGGTGGATTTATTCTCATTCACCATTGCATACAAAACATAAAGTGGAAGCAAATCGAGTGAACGGTTTAAAAGGCATCGCGTTCATGACGTTTTTATATTTTGTTACTTTGAAAGATGATTCATTATGTTCTACCTCATTTAAGCTCAATTATATTTGTCTGTACAAACATTGTGTGTGTATGTCGTGTCTACATTCACGTCCAATGCAATCCAAAAATTATATTATTTTAAATAATTATATGTGAAAATCTCTAAAAGCGACCATAAATGTTGTGCGCCCCAAGTTCATTGTGAATTGGCTGGTGTTAAATTCCTGGTTAACCTATTAATGTACAGCTTTTGACATTAAAGGCAATCCCATTATAATAATAAATAAAAGACGCCAACTGTAAATATTAATCCAACAACAAGAAACAGGAAAATATGTAATGTGTTTGTGTTTAAAATTTGTCGGCAATCTCATTCTCTCTCTATCTCTCGCCCACCTCTTTACATCTATCTCATTCTCTCATTTTTTACACGTTATTTCTCTTTGCCTCTTTATTTCTCTGTTCATGTCACTGCGATGCTAAGAATATAACAACAAACGCACCAAATCACACACCAAACTTTTCTGTCTCATTTAACTGAGCTCACACCCGCAGCACCACTTTTATCTTTCCTGTGGTGGATCTCGTTTTCAGACTGCATACTACAATGCTACCGCATATGGATGAGAGAGAGAGAGAGAGAGAGAGAGAGAGAGAGAGTGGAAAAAAAGAGAACATAATATCGACGACTTTACTTATTTAGGGTGTACCTTGAATGAATTTGTATGAAAGCTTATCGACACCCAAAGTCAAATCCACTTGCTAAATTCTCAAAGGGTTCATTCTGATTTGCCTTACTGACTTATAAGCATGTTATCGATATACTACAAACCAAAAGAAAAAATGTGTTGCTGCATTGATTTGTTTGTGCATTTTAAGCCACCCTACATTCACTCAATGTTGGGACGAATGTTAAACGGAACCACACACAAGCCATTTTTTGTGCGGGCACACGCTTGTTCTCTTTTCTCTCCCACCTCTCTCTCTCTCTCTCTCTCTCTCTCTCTATCTCTCTATCTCTTATTTTTTTTTTCTTTTACCTCACTTCCAGTAAAATATGTGAAACGAAACAAAATAAAATAAAAAAATGGGGTATCCAACTGTGAGACATTGGTACTACTATATAAACGAAGAAGAACATTGAAAGGAAAATTCAAGCTACCGCTCGAAAGAACTTTAACGCTGGCAACTTGTTGCACGCGAAAAATACCAAATGATGAGGTGGTGAGTTTATTACTATGTGTTTAATGTATATGTTTCACAATTTTATAGAGAAAATATCTGATTACACAGAATATAGCTTGGCACAAAAAGTGCGCCAGTAGTCAGTTCTCTGATTTTTTTTTTTCTCCTGCATATACGAGAGCTGGCATGCATCGTCGAGGATTTAAAAAAAAAACAACCTTGAAAAATGAAAAAGAGAGTGAAAAAAATACCATTCCACCATTTCCAAGATTTTAAATTACTTTAAAATCAAGACAAACACAAACTGTGTACGTTACGCTTAAGTGTGATGGCCAAATACTCAGATGTAAACATTTATTCGGATTATTATCATTTTTATTCCATTTTAAAATGCAAAGAACATTATTTGTTGCCAAATTGAAAAAAAAAAGAAATAAACTCAATGATATCGAAAATTTTTGGCGACCAACGAATTGCATGAACATTTTTACAATGCAAAATTTAAATATTATCAGTTATCACCTCAAGCAGGTGCAAACGAATTTAAACACAATTTCAATTGCAATCAAATCGAATTACAGATAGCAAAGAAAAAAAAAAAAAAATACAAAACACCGGTTTTATTTCCATGGGAGAAACATTAAAATGAATTCTTAAATATCTTAATAATTGATTTGAAAGAAATTACGATTTTCTCATCCAAGTGAATTATTGAATGCATTCGGAATCCACTTTCAACATGGAAATATATTTTTGTTTGGAAAATTAGTTTTCATTTTTTTTTTTACATTTCTTTTTTGATGTCAATGGACTTTAATAAAAAATCCATAATTTTCGAATAATAGTTGCGGATTGAACGCATAAACAAATATAATCGTTGACGATATAAAAACTGATTTGATCGCGATATAGAGAGAGCGAGAAAAAAATTGCACTAAAATACGATGAGTTTGTCAAATTGTGGTTTATTAACCGATGCAAAAATCCTGAAAACATTCAAATGGAGTGTGAAAGACACACGATAAAATAACGAATGTAATATCAACAGAAAAAAAAAATACAGTGAAACGAAAAATATACGAAATTGTCATGCTGAAAATTCCGTGGAAAATGAAGCAGGATCATATGAAATAGTTATGGATATGTTATGGTGCAAATGATATATTTATGCTAAACGCAGCGCAGCTCTCAGCTTAACGTGTATATAAGTGTATAAAATTGTCTTGTTCTATTTTTTTTTTCTTTTTCTGTTCTGTCTCTTCGGTGTCCTTTTGAGCTGTCGATCGTTGCGTATTGCCCGGCACATTATGAGCATGCTTCGATCGACCGCCCTTCGCCATTCTCCACCTTCTCTCTCTCTTCTCCTTTACCTTCATCTATCGCATTTTTGTACATCTTTACACATACAATCCAGATTCCCATTCATATGCATATTTAGCAATGAAAAATGTACGTTTCCTATTGATTTCCAATTTATCTTTTTGATTTATATCGTAACTCATACCCCCATGAACCGTTGAACGCGAACCCCGAGAGTAGAAACGAACCGACAAATAAAAAAAAAAATTCATAGAAAAATATTTCTCATTCATTGAGCGAGCATTTCACAATCGTCGTTTTTCGGTCGTATCGCAGCGTGCACATTTGTTCACTTACGAATATCCGAACGCTATAAAATGCCTACGATCGACTAAAAAGAGTTGTTTTTACCGTTAAACACCATCAAAATAGTGCACAATATTCATGTTTGTGCTGGATTTTTTTTCTCGCTTGCCGTTGTCTTTCATAGTACATCTCCACTGACTATGTTCCTCTCGCTCTCTCTATCTCTCTCTTTTATTCTGTGCATGTGCAAATGCATAATATGCATATGTGCGAGAGAAAAGTTTTTTTTTTTTGGGCCACGCGTGCCAATTTGTTGAGTTTAAGCTATATTTTTTTTTTTTTTGCTTTGAATTTTTCAGCGCCAGTTGTAGTTATTGTTGTTGCATCTCGTTAGATGTTCCGTCAACTAAATATTTGTTTGCATTCATACATGGCCCTAGATGATTTTTTTCTCGCCTTTTTGTACTGAGAGGTGTGTGTGTGTGTGTGTGTGTGAGAAAGAAACGAAAAGAGAGAGTGGATTGTTAGCGAATGAATAAGTCAGGGAAGAGGCGGCGGCGGATAAGGAGGAGGAAGAGGAGGAGGAGGACGAAGTGAGATGGATGGATCACATGAGTAAGAGAGAAAGAGTGCTCTTCAATTTTTTTCTTCTTCTTCTTTTTATTGTTTATAAATTTTGTGCAAATGAGAAAACAGGCCGAAACCGTTTCGTATACTTTCACTTGTATGAGTGTATTTATATAACTATACATCTCTATATGCATAGTAGCGCATAATAGCAACAGCAAGAGCGGCAAATTCATTGCATTTACATTTCTCGCCACATAAAGCGTGTACAATCAGGAGTACAAAATTGGAAAAATAATGGACTTTAACAACGTAATATGTAATATGTAATATTTAAATATATGTATGTGTCAGCATATGCATGGATTTGAATCGAGATGTATGGACATAGGCATCTCTGGTGTTGTGCAAAAATGTGGCACTCATGCATGTGTGTATGAATAAGCGGAGTGAACGAGTAAGTGAGTGAGTGAATAAGTGCCATTGAGCATGGAAGAAAGAGGTGGTCGCCATCAGTCTAGGATAGCCACCATCGTATCTCTATTTAGCCCCTACATATGTGTATGGTATCGCGCGCGCGGTTTTTTTTTTTTTTTTCATTTCGACATCGGAAGAGAACGATTTCAAAAGCAAAAAAGAGAGAAAGAGAAAAAGTTGTCTCAATACTGTTTATGTATATCGGAAAGCAATACCATAGCATGCTGGATGGCAGAGGGAATATGAATGAAAATAGAGAATACAACAGAGAGAAAAAAAAAAAAAATGAAAAAAGACGAATGCGAATCACAATCCACCAACAGCAACACGAGGGATCTGCTTATGAGTAGGAGAAGGTGCATGCTGGAGTGACTGGAAAAATGCGAGATAGAATGCAATGATATAAAATAAAATTTGAAAATGAATTCGCGAAACACCGAACCGAAAATTCAGGGGTATAAAGCCAACAAGAAGAAAAAAAAACCATACAAAACGCCAAAGAAAAACCAAGGAGAACAAAAAAAAAGAACGCACACACACACATATTGGATGCAGTAGAAATAGCAGTGGCAACAACAAAAATGTGTTGCCAATTCATCGAAATGAATTGAATGTAGAGAATCGAATGTGCAATTATGATGAAGGGACTTATGTGAATCGAGGAACGACATTCACACATAATAAAGTGATAGATTGATTTCGGCGAAGATGAACTCAAACAGAAAGAAAAAAAAAGAAAAACGTGCAGGCAAATACAACAAACAAAAACTATGTTTTCTAGTTCAAATGATATAAATGAATGGCCTAATAGATGTTCCGCTAATGGTAACAACTTGTAAAATGCTGTGTAAAATATCATTAAGTTCGTTTTTTTTTCATTTTCAATTGCAATATTGAATATAATGAACAGGAGTTAAATCTTTCATTTAAGGTGCAATCAAAGTCCAAGTGTGTTTTTTCAATTCGAATTAACAACAATGCAAAGAGAATCGAACGATCGATTCACTTGAAATTTTTTTTAAACGATTTCTAACTTATTTCATACACAACTCATCGTTACACTGACTACAGTCAGTCATACAAATGGACATGTGCAGATGAGGGACGCTCATATACTGAACTAGAACTGGATCATATTCATTGATTTGCACGGCTTAATTTTTTATGCGTTGGCTCGAAATGCATTCAAATGCGATTCTTTTAATTTTCATTAGAACTCGGTTCGTTTTTATATGAGTCTATCTATCTCGTTCTCTCTCTCTCTCTCTCTCTCTCTCTATCTATCTCAATATATATTCGGTTGTTGTTGTATGTTGTTTTTTTTTAAATTCCTTTTCTATCGCAACGGTATATACAATTCCGTTGATGTCACACAAGTGGCGGTGAGTATTTCGCGAGGGGGAACGGATTGCGTTTGCATTGTGTATTGTATACTGTACCCACCTATGAGTTCGCGATCATAATGATAGCATTAATTATGATGCTGGACAGTGGATTCAAATGGCACACACACACACAAACGTATGTGAACACAAAAAAAAAATAATGAAATTGAAGTTAAGCTAAGCTTTTTTTCGTGCCATTGCTTTAGTTGATACTAACGGGCCAACACACACACACACACACATACTCACATACACAAAGCGGCTGTCGCCTATCTATCGGTTTGGGAGTTGTTTATTGCTGTTTTTTTTTCTAGAATGCACGCTTAAATATGTAATATGGGAAATGAAACTATAAAAAATTGAACGATTTTTTTCGTGATTGGTGATGGTAATGATGGAGACGCAAGATGGAATCTAATGGGTTGACTCCACATATAACGAAACGGCAAACGTTTTTCAATGCACGTTTGCAAATTATGAAGCAAAATCGAATGGAATGAGTTCTAGTGGGATTTAAAATGGGTTGAGAGAAAAAGTGAGAGCGAGCGAAAGAGAGAGCGAGAGAGAGAGAGAGAGAGAGAGAGAGAATGAGCAAGAGAGAAAAAGAAATTTGAGTTGAGTTGAATTAAACAGGAAGAGTGCGACACACGAGGCGATGGGGAAATAAAAATCAGTCGGGCTGTTTTCGTTTTCGTTTTCGCAATGGTCTCTCAATTCATATTGTTGGCCGCTTCAACAGCAACGTGAATATATTATGTTTATACTCTATTTATGTGTTCGAATTTTGCATGTTCGAACGAGATTAAGGCTTTTGAGTTGTTTTTTTTTTTTATTCATTCTTCGTCGTCGTGCCATTTTTTATTTCTTCTATTCTGAACACAGTGATAGTTAGATGGTAGGGCGATAACGGACAACGTATAAAAAATTGCAATAGTGAATGAAAACGATTTATTGAAATTGATTGCATAGATTTTGAGAATTTTTGATCAAACAAATTAATAATAATGATTTTGAATGTGCTTTCGGTATCATTTTGGTGTTTCAATACTGAATATATTTTTAGAATATATTCACTATGTGGGTGTCCCCAATCTCCCATAAACCATTGAGTGCATAAGCAATTTTTTATTGCCACATTTTGGTAAACAATTTTTATTTTCCTATTTCTGCTTTTTTAAATATTTTTTTTTTTCTTTCACTTCTTTTTCATTGTACGAGCGCGCGCTTATGTGTCCATTTGTTATTTTTGTTTCTATTTGTGTGTGCGTTTTTTTCTCTCGTTCGGCTTTGTCAAGCAGAGTCACCAAATTTAAGGTGGTGATAAGGTGGTGTGAGTACTATATGCTATGTACGAGAATTTAAAAACAAAATCAAGTCAACAAAAAGGGAATACGAAAAAATTCAAAAAAAAAAAAAAAAAAAAAAAACACACACACACACATGTAGTGAACAACAACAAGTGAGCAACCACGGTGAAAATGAACAGATACACACATGTAGAATAGTGCGTTGCGCATTCAGTCAAAGAGGGAACCTAATTGTTAGTGGCCGAATGTAAAGATTGGCGATGGAAGCAAAAAAAAAAAAAAAATTTTCGCGTACATTTTTTGCATTAAAAAAGAGTTTGAGAAGATGTGATCCAATAAATAAAGTGTCGTACATACGGACGCGCACTTCGGCATCTCTTTCTCTCCTTTGTGTACCTTGATACGATTATTGTTTTTTTTTTTTTGTTTGTGTGTCTCTGCATGTGCTATACCAATCGCAAACAGCTCAATGAGAGAAACAAACGATTGAGAGCATGAATGAGACAGAGAAAAGGGCAGAGAACGAGAAATTGAGATAGAATGGGAGAAGGTGGTTAAATGAAAGTGAAAGAGTGAGATAGAGGTGTGAGTGAGAACCAGAGAATATAACGACGGCCGGTAAATTTATTTTTGTGTATTGCAAGCGCAGGATTTTATTGTTAATGCCATTTTTGTTATTATTTTTGCCGGCGTTCTTTTCTCCCCATCTGATTATTCATTGACTTTGCAAAAATGTGTTTCATTTGAAATACGCGAATGATTTTTCCCTCCTCACAATGCCATTTATGTGTGTGTATGTGTTGAATTTTGGTTTTTTTTTTTTAATGTTACATTTAAGCAATGCTATTTTGTTTATTTTCATTCATTTTTCATCGAATAAATTTTGTTTGTGCTAGGTTTTATTCATATAAGACCATCACATTTGGTTTGTACAAATGCAAGGAAATGAACACATCGAGCCGACTAAAACAAAAAAAAAAAAAAAAAAAAAAAAAAACAAATCGAGAGACCTGCTAACGAATCGCTATTTTTATCATTCGTTGTAGCCGCGACCATAATCGAAAGAACAGAAAAAAAATCACATTTGGTCATTTCGAATACTGCAAATCTCATCATAAACAAATTGATTATTTTTTCATTATTCGTTTCCTGTTTCAGCGAGACAGCGTTGCATTAATCATTTTCATTGCGAAAAAGAAATGTCAACATTTCCCATCTCCTTTCCAAAACCAACTCATTCTCATTGCGCGCTATGTCGGAGGTGTTGATTTTGCTATATGACATTTTTGTTTTGCATCAAACCGGGGGAAGATTCGGCTGATTTCGAAAACCAAACAAACAAACGAAAAAAAACTATCTTCATTTTATCATTGTTTTTGTCATAAGTTTCTTATATTATTTGAATAGATATGAAAACTTTCATATGATTTTTTGAATAAGGTTGAATGAATTTCGTTTGAAAAAAAAAAAAAAAAAAAAAAAACAGTAGAGAAAGTTTTAAAAATGGAATGAATATTTGAACGTCATCCGTTGTTATAATTATGCGCTTCCAATCAAAATTGGAGGCAGTGCATAAAGGTTGTGGATATCAGTCGATATTACAAAGCCGTACGTTTTTTACGTACGGTGATTATTAGCATTTTAATGTATTAAATTCACATCCCGAATACAAGCATTGTTTGATTTGTGAAGAGAAAACATAAACATAAAGATAATGAGTAACAATTTTTTTTCTTTTAACAATATATTTAACGAATAAATAAACATGAAATTGCTTTATAAATTCGAAAAAACCATGTAAATACAATGCCAGTTGTCAAATAGTCCACACTGTATGGCGTGCTTTTTGTCAGTAACTGGTAGTGATTTAGAAAGAGACACACACACTCAACTCACAAAGAGAGAGAGAGAGAGAGAGATAAGAGAGAGAGAGAGAGAGAGAGAGAGAGAGAAAGTAAGAGAAAAAGACAGATCATTATTCTAACATTTCAACGATTTCCTAACATGAAGCGTATGTGAAAAGTTGATATACAAGCTTTGAACGAAGTAAAAGAACAGATTCTGAAATTTGGACAATTTTCATTTTGGCATGTTATTGTCGAAAATTGTTTTGTAACAAGATTGCTTCGCTTAGTTCAATTTAAAGTTTAAGAAAAAAACAAATCCTCATTGTATTCACTTTTCTATGTATATGGAATATAGATAAGTCCGAGCAAAGTCCAAGTAGATGCACTGCATTACCAGGTGTCTAAACTGGGTCTATTGTTCATCATCATGTAATAAAATGATAAAATATTATATAAAATGTAAAATGCATGGCATTTGGTCACCATTACATTGAAAATGGCCCAAGTAAATCGTTTTACGGAAATGGATTGACGATGGTCGGACACCCGGTATGCATTCTTCCCGCTTATTCTATCCAAATTGTGCAAACAACCGTCAACTAATCTATAGATCCAGGATGTGCGTGTTGATATATCCATATCTAGAAGTCGCATACAAATAATTCCAACGATTAAATATAAAGTGGATGTTTGCAACATGCAGACATACTTAGAAGGGAAAATAGAGAGTGCATAAGAGTGAGCAAGAGAGTATAAAAAGAAAGAGAAACAGGGAGAAAATTTTGCTCGTTCATTTCGTAATTATAATTGCAAGAAAATCGATTGCCTTTTTTCTCTGTCTGTCACTTTGGCAATTAGTTCCGAGTTATCACATTTGCTGGTCGAATCGAGCCCTGACTTCGCCGCATCGAAATGCTTTGGCTCTTTATCTATCTATCTATCTATTTCTCCCTCTCTCTTTCTTTGTTCATATGTGTGTAAGTCTCCCGGTCTCTCTTCTTTTGTATCTGTCTCTTTCTCTTTGCCTTCCAACCCCTTCTCATTCTATCTCCCTTGCTCATGCATCATTTCATGATGTATATAAATGCATAAAATTGAAGCTAAGCAAGCGAAATAGATTAGCATTTCACATTAATGCAGACAGGAGCTTAATTACTACGATGCTGTTCTTCATTTTATGTTTATGTAAAATGTTGTTCTCTCGCTGCCCTTGCCTATATCGTCTTCTTCTCGTCGCACTTCATGTAATTGTATGCATTTATGTACGGTGGTAGCAACGGCACCGGTTCAACACGACCGACCGATTTGCTCTGTAAATGTATGTGTATGAAAGATGACGAAATGAATAGGAACACACAAGAAGTGAATGCGATGGAGAGAAAGAGGGCATAAGAACCCCAGTCCATTCTATGACAGTATTCAAATTAAATATAAATAATATCTGTTTGTATTATTATGCTTCCTCTAACTCTTCCAATCTACGAAACTGAATACGTACGGAATAAATTTCACTTTGCTTACCATTCGATGAGACAGGACATACACACATAACGCAAATACATAATAAAATGTAAAATTCAGACACATGTAATGCAATATGTGCTTTGGCTTCGTTCATTACTAATGTAAATCTAGTATTTGACACGTGAATATTGTTGGGGTGGATGCAAAACTTGCATTTTCTCTTCTCACTGCTGATTCTGTTAATAATTGAACCACAGTTTTATCTCACATCTTTCTTTAAAGTGATCGTTTATTAATAAACATGAAGCAAAAAAAAAAAAAAAAAAATTCTGTTTTTGTATAATCGGCCTAAAAAAAATCCATTGAAATTATCTGAAATGTCCATTGATCGAGAAATTTATTTTGAAAAGAATTTCAAGTTAATTTTGTACACCCTAATACAGAACAATCTTCGTTGAGATTTAGTTCAAAATTTAATACATTTTCCTCGTTTATATCTCTTCAGTGGTTACTTTCATATCCCCCCAGATTGTTCTTCATTTTAAGACAAAAGCTCTGGATTTTCCAATAAACCGTTAATAATAGCTCTCCGTTAGGCGCGGCAATGCACATTTCCTATGCATCGATTTTGAACATTTTAGGCACACACACACACACACACACACACACACACACACACACACACACACACACACACACACACACACACACACACACACACACACACACACACACACACACACACACACACACACACACACACACACACACACACACACACACACACACACACACACACACACACACACACACACACACACACACACACACACACACACACACACACACACACACACATATGTATTCACACAACAGCCATAAATTTACTAGGCTACTTTGAAGTCGCAAATTGCATTCACTAAACACTGAATTTTTTAATAGACATTCGAAAATCGAAACGAAACCTTCTTCAATTGTATTCAAACGGTTCAACTAAGCATAAATAAAAATTTAAAGAAAAAAGAACTCTCTCTCTCTCTTTCTCTCTCTCTCTCTCTTTAATTTAGATTAAGCGTAAGCAATTATTAGTTCACAAAATGGCTTTATTTAATATTTATTTGATTTACTGTCAATGAATATGGCAATTTATACAAGCCAATATAGAGATTCGATCATTTGATTTGTCTTGAAAATCATTGATGTAATTGAAATGAAAATAGAATTTAAAAAAGAAACTGCAATAAATGCCAAATGCATGCAATTTCACTTTAGTTTTCAATTTCACTTAAATCCAATAGAAAATATCATGAAAATAAATTCAGCATAGTTTTTCATCATAATTTTTAATGCTGCGCATGTATTTGACATTAATGAATTAAAATTTGAATTAACGAATAAAATCACGATTTGATTTTTACTGGTAACTGTTAGCACTTTAATTTCATATTTTTTTTTTTTTTTTTTTTTTTTTTTTAATTCAGTTCATTATAAATACACATTCAGAGAATGAGCATATGTAGTTTGTGGTTTCTCCATGAAAATCAAATTTATTCACCCCAAAGCTCCAATGCGCTCAAGCATGCACGTGATATGCCGATTTTATATCTTCAATTTACCAAACACAAATGATATTTGTTTGTATTATATGTTAAAATGTATTTATAACCCAAAATTGCCATTTGCATTATGTATACAAAATGTGCTGATCAAGCAATTTAATCAATATTTGTAAAGATCATATATAATCAGGAGTTTTCATGTTGAAAATCAGTTTTCAATGTATTTCAGGACAAAAGTTTGTTTCATTACATTTATTGAGTCATAGTTGAATAAATTTTCATTGAAATATTTATCAAATAAAAATGCTTGAAAAAAAAAAAAAAAAAAAAAAAATTAGATTAAGTAAGCTATATGATTTTCGCTCTTTATCCCTTTTAATGATATAGAAATGACTTAACTATCAACGCATAAATTCTTATGTGAGAGAGAGAGAGAGAGAGATTGAGAGAGAAAGAAAGGGGCAGAGAAAGAGAAAGAAAGAAAAAACGGAAAGCACAAAAATGATCAATTTCCATCCTTAAATTTCTTATGTTTTTATATCAGTTGTAATCGTATCACGTGCATTTTGCACATATATTTTATTTCACATTGATTTAACTTCCTTTTTTACTTTATTACTTTATACTAGTTCAGATTCAAGCAAAATAAATTGCTAGAGCAAGTAAGAGATAGAGAAAGAAGAGAGAGAGAGAGAGAGAGAGAGAGAGAGAGAGAGAGAGAGAGAGAGAGAGAGAGAGAGAGAGAGAGAGAGAGAGAGAGAGAGAGAGAGAGAGAGAGAGAGAAAGAGAGAAACAGAGAAACAGAGAAACAGTGATAGAATTGGACAGATGGAGAGACAGCCAAAGAGAAAGAGAAAAATGGATAAACCACAGCTAGTACATTGAATTTTATACACACATTGTTCCGTCGGAAAAGCGATTTACGTTGTGATTTAGACACACAACCGGTAAGAAAGAAAATGCCAATAACGAATTTATGTTATTCAGTTTTCCGTCGGTATTTCTAAAGCATTTCAACAGTAAACATTGCAGTATATTGTTTCATCTCACATCTTTTATATCAAAAATGCAATCGTAATTTTTGGTTTTCTCTAATGCTCATAGATGTTCTGTAACCTACTATATGATTCTTGTCACTTTGAAAAACTTTTAAATAATGAATTAATACTCTTTGTCTTTTTTGTCTTTGAAAGAGAAAACAAAAAATTGAATTGCTGAAAGCATTCACTCCAGAATTGAACACAATGTGATATTCATACGTTTGTAAAATTCTAGTTGTATTTCGATCACATATTTTGTTTGTTGGTGACTTTTCAAAAATTGAAATAAAACGTTTGCAAATCCAAATTTATGGTTGAATGAAAAATCACAACAACAAAATATATATTGTCACAATGTGTTCATTCGAATGAAAAACACACACACACATCGTGATCGATTGTCTCAGGGTGGAAATCAGTCCCTTCCCATTTGGGGAATGAATTTTAAAATTACTCTTGTCACATTTTTGTAAATCCTTCATTGAAATTACTCTATTTGAAAATTGATTTTTCTTTAAACCTGTTAAAAATTTTAAATCTAAGAATGTGATCTAAATTTACGCTAGATTCAATTGAATTTCCAAAATACTCCTTTTACCAATAAGAAAAAAACAATGTCTAAACATTGAAAATAACCTTCTCTTTCCCTATTAAGACTTGCCAACTTTCGTTAGCTCAATAATAGCATTTAGGCATAAAAATTAAGAACATTTTCAAGAACCAAAGCATTTCCGTCTACGAAATATGCACTTTATCCAATACACTGCAATGTTAATATTAAATGCATTTCAGCTCTATGATTACCGCACCGTTTGTTTTTCAAAAACGGTCAATTGTCGAAGACAAAAGAAATAAAATAATAATAAGAATGAATGTTTGCTGAGAAATTTTTATCGAAATGTTTCAGAGAGAAAGAGAGAGAGAGAGAGTCAGTGGGTGGGAATGAGAACTTTGATTTTTTTTTGCTTTATGAACGGGGAATTTAATCATACCAATTTATAGTTTGTGTTTTCTTTGCATTTATCAATTGGCCATTTTCAGATTTTCACATTGTCTTAATCAAAAACCAATTAATTTATCATTCAATAATGCAGTATGATAGTTTTTCTCGTGTTTTGATTGAGTTTGAAGTTTGTTTATAAAATAAACTTTAATGTTGTCGAGCAATAGTTGATTTTCTTTCTTTATTGTTTTTATTGGTTTTCTCTGCAAGCGTAACGCTTTTCATTGTATGATTTGGGCATGAATAATATTTTCTATCCAATGGACTAATGACATGGCATATCAAACTGTCTTCATGATAAACATTCTATTTTATAATATTTTTTTTTTTTTTCCGATTAAATATGAGGGTATTTTTTTTTCTTCTTCTCTCCTTCACTTTTTCGTGTATCTCTTTTGCAAATGAGAAATGCAATCATGTACGTTAATTTAATTGTAAATGAATTTTCGAAATAGAAATTAAATTGAAAATGAAACGCAATCAGAAAAACTTCCTAAATTAATATGCAAAATAATAACGATTTTACGTAAATGGAATTTCGATTGTAAGGGTGATTTTAGCGATGTGCGCGCCCTTTCCCAAAATCAAATGCTCATACCCACACACGCACATAGACACAATCCATTTGTTGTCACATGGTGTTTTGTGCAAAGATGTTTTGATTGGTGAGAAGTTTCAATTAATGTTTGTTGTTTCACAACTGAAAATGTAATTCTATATCGAATGTTACCGTGTCATCGATGAATTTACAAAATGTTTTTTTTTTTTCATTTTTTGAATCTAGTTTATGCGATCGCAAATGCATCGCTCTGCCTCTCTGCACTTTCAATGGCATTCAAATGCAAAAAGCAATTAATATGGTTCGCATCAATGCGGAATGTTGTTTGTTTTTTTCTTTCTTTCTTTTATTTTGTCCTTGTTGTCGTTAATTGAGTGAGAGTTAAAATAAAATAGCAATTCGAAGAAATGGCGACAGAGACAAAGACAAAGTCACAGAAATTGTTAACAGAATAAAAACTTCCATACGCATTATGTCGCGAACGAGACAGATGTTGGGTCAATTTTTACTTCGTTTTTTTTTACCTCTCTCTCTCTCTCTCTTTATTTTTATTTTTTTTTTTTGGTTTGAAACCCTTTTACACTCACTACATTTTGCGTTGTTTTAAGTGTTCATTATATTCATTTCTCCATTTTCGCGTTAGTGTGCTCATTTCGATTCGATTTGATTGTTCATGATTTTGAAAGTACAAAGTAAACAATATGTAATGGGTACAACAAATGGAATGAACAAATTCAAATTTAATTCATGGTCTGAGAGAATAAAATTGCAAATGGTCGATGTCTAATGAAAAATGGCATTTGAATATGGGCCCCCTTTCTTTTGTGATTTATTCCTTGCTAAATTTTCTTTATATCGTATCCTTTGGAATATTCTCATTTCGGGAAATTTCATGCTAATGACGATGTACCAATAATTTAATTTGACCATTCGATTCAATTTAAACGAATACAGAGACGAAAAGCAAAAGAAAAAATAAAATGAAACGAAACACATTCGAAATGAAACAAAATACCGTTGAAATGATCTATTTGATGGTTCAAATGAATTGAACGAATGTAGCATTAAAGGGATCGCACCATGACGTCTCACTTTGAATTGAATGAATTTGCCGAGACAAAATATTAATTGAAACTATAGCATATTGTAAAATTTGAAAAGTTTTTCGCGCCGGAAAAAGTGGAAAAGAGAGAGAGAGATAGAGAGAGAGAGAGAAAGAGATAGAAAAAAAAGAATAGATGGAATTTCTTTAATTGTACCTTTTTGAAATGAGCCATTTTGTCTAAGAGCATCGATGAATTATTTCAAGCAATGAATTGCAATTTATTCACATTTACTTTTTTAAAGCAAATTCAAAGGCGGCATTTTAAAAATAAAAATGAATTTCAAATTTATTCTTATAATATTAAGAAAAGCACATTCAAATGACAAATATGCACAATTGTCATAATTATCAGGAAATATTGTCAATTAATTTCATTCAAGATCATTATTTAATACATCAAAAATTGTATACACAACATGTATACATGTTTAATGTATATTTGCAATGAATTGTTTGATAAATTTGTTGGTGGCGCCAGCGGTACCTAGTATAATATCATCATCGCGATATTGATCGAACTGACCGAAATGTTCAATACTTGGCATGGCATAATTTGCCAAGTCAATGAATTGTAACATTTTCATGGCAGCGAAAAGAAATGAAATGTTTCTCTCTATCACCAAAAAATTACTAATTGTCTTTAATTGAATCCAATCGAACACAAATTAATAAAATGGGCACGAAGAAGTTGCATGATTATTTAATTAAGGATTGATTGAACACCAATACAGAGAGGTGCCGTATACACTTTTAACTTGAAAACCAACGCTCTCTCTCTCTCTCTCTCTCTCTCTTTCTCTCTTTCTCACTCACTCTCTCTCTCTCTCTCTCTCTCTCTCTCTCTCTTTCTCAATCTCTCCCATTCTGTCTCTTTCTATCTTTCTGTCCGTCTCTCTTTCTCTCTATTTCTCTCTCTCTCTCTTTTTTTTTCTCTCTCTCTCTCTTTCTCTCTATGCATGTATAGCTGTCTATCTGATTGAAGGAAATGCGTCAATTGCCTTCATATGAGACATATATAGCGTATTCATTTGATGAAATTCCATGAATTCCGAAGAGTTAGTGAACAGACCTAATTATGTAAACACGTTGCCTCGTTAATAAACACAATATTATGATGAATTATTAATTTTTTGTCGCTTCATTCACGATATCATAATTCAAATATGTTTAATATGTAACCGTTGAAATATGGAGTCATGACGTTCGCTCACTGTTCACATCTAATTGATACACATTTTCTTCTTGTGGCCGACTAAATTGACTGCTGATTTCTTGTCAATGAAATTATTAACACATACATAAGAGCAATTTCTCCAATTTTGCAATGTTTGGGATGTAAGAAGTCGCATTAGAAAAGAAGAAAAAAAAAAAATTTGTTTGTTGAAATGTATTTAAAGTAGTAACATGATTAGTTGTCCCATTAATAACAATTATAATTACTTTTTTTCCTTCTTCTTCTTCTTCTTCTTCTTCTTCTTTCTTTTTCTTCTTTTTTCTGTTTTTTCTTGTAGTCGCAAATCGACAATTAGCCCCCAATGGCGACTGACATTCTGTATTGTATGCTTTTTGGCAAAGTTAATTTAACACAACACAACACGGTTTGCTAGTTACCCAATATATTCTTACCCGGTGAATTTTATATAATTTACACACATCAGCGTGTTGCATGCAAACACACACTTATATATACATATTTTGAAATCCTTTTGTCAACCAAAAGAGAGCCATAATCGAGGGTAGAAACGGTATTTTTTAATCGTTTTATAATTTTCAACAATTTCGAAGCTATTATTTCATACAATTGTACATCTGTCGGCAATGATGTTTGTCGGGTGGCTCCGTGCAATATTGAACGTGGACGGTATTAATGCAGCGACTAAATACACACATATATATGTATTGATGTATGTGTGTGTGTCTCTGTGTGTGTATATTTGTATAATTTAAGTCGCAATACTCATTAATGAGAGAAAAATACGGCCAAAGTGCCATTTTATTTCAGTATAAATATGAATATGTTCATGTTCATATCCTATTATACATACAACGAAATAATAACATAAAATTATTGCTTGAACGATCGCCAGTTGAAGTAATGAAGAGACGAAATAAAATAAAAACCAACTCAACGTAATAATTAATTATGTACGAGTACAGTAGAGTAAAGTAGCAAAATGCTTTTGTCTATTTTCACACAATTCTTTGCGTTTTCAGTTTTGTCATTCATCTTTTTCATTTTACTTTTATGCTTTCATATTTTTACCACCAAATCCGTTAAAGTTTATTTGTATGCCTTCCCAAATTCCCTCTGATGTGGTTCTTTTATCACTCACACAGTCACGTTCTCTTCTTTCTCTTTTTTCTCTTTCTCCCTCTCTTAATCTGCTCTCTCTCTCTCTCTCTCTCTCTCTCTCTCATTATATAATATGACACATAAAACTACCCAAGTAATGTTGAACATCGATTAATTTCATAATTGTACAATCTCACCCTAACTCCAAAAACCCATTTGACTCTACCTATTTAAATAAAGAATTAAGCATAAATTTCCGTTTATTCAAAATCATAATGATTTGAATTGAGAATCGAGAGACTCACTCTTGATGTTTCTTGTTTGGATTCATCTTTTGTTGCAAGGAAATTGAGCATAAGTTTCAGAGCTAAGTGAATGGAAACCGGGCATAGAGAGAGAGAGAGAGAGAGAGAGAGAGAGAGAGAGAGAGAGAGAGAGAGAGAGAGAGAGAGTGAGAAGGAGGGAAAAAAGACAGAGAAAGAAGATGAAAACGATGTTGCTACTTCCTTGACATACATCATATGCAATGGGCTATTTAAATACGCAAATGAAATGCATTCAAATAAACATAATATTCCTTTAATGAAACAAAAATCAAGAAGAGAACGAAATGAGTTAAGGACCACACCGAACGATTGATGTGAGACTTGGTTCAAGTGGGACCACAGTCAAAGAAACCCGTGCAATGGCCATAAGAGATATGGAATGGGATAAATAACAGCCACAGTATTAAAATGAATGACCAAAGCGAAAATGAGAATGGAATGGAAGGGACGAAACAAACCAGAAGAGAGAGGGAGAGAAGGTGAGAGGGAGAGAGAGAGAGAGAGAGAGAGAGAGAGAGAGAGAGAGAGATAAGAGAAAACGGAGAAAACATTTTTTTTTACTGTGCACATCGGTGTGGAGTTCACTGAATTTCGTTGGATTTGAAGTATAAAAACCAACCGTTTTTCGTTGACCAGACATGAAGATAATCAGAAAAACATTTCCTCGTGACCAATATTCAAAGCATGATAATGATGCTTGAAAGATCGCTATAGAAAATGTGGATTTGCATAAAAAGTGAAGAACACTTTTGTTGTTTTTGTTGCTATTGTAATAAGTAAACCACTCTTATTGAAACAAAGACCAATTTAATTAGAATGAAAGAATGAATGAATATCACTTCTGGGAAAGTTTTATCAGTGAATTGAAAACAAAAAAAGAAGAAAACAACGCGAAAATGATTTTTGAAATTTGAAATATTCGCCACCAATATAGTTTGCCTATAATAATGGTAACGACAATCTAAAGTAGAATGAAAAATTGTAAATAAATTCTCATATAATAGTAATGAATGAATGATATGAGAATGTTTTGATGACATTAACCATTTGTAAAAATATTAAAAATAAACAAAATGATAATGGAAAGAGAGAGAGAGAGAGAGGAATGGGGGGGGGGGGGGGTAGCAAAGGAGTGAACAATGGTGATGAAGGTAACTGATTTTATTTCATAATTGAACATTGGATTTGTTCATGTTTGGTGCGTTTCAATTGTTGTTTTATTACAATGGCCGAACGAATAGCGCATAGTCTGGCATATGCACATAGTATGGTTTGTGTATATATAAACCTATTTGCTTTAATTCAGCTGCAATCATCTCTCATTTGAAATTCCAACGATTTCATTACACACTCACTCGCTATTAGCATTTGATGTGTTTTGAGTATGAGAGTAAGAGAGTATAAAATGAATGCAAACATTTGAATCATCCATCGGCTGACAGATGATGAAGTGAGCGAGCGAGAGAGAGAGAGAGAGAGAGAGAAAGAGAGCGCGCGACTTGTAGAGAAAAAGAGAGAACACAGAAAAAAAAATCAAAGAAAAGGATCAGATAAAAATTAGCAAACTTAATGAAGTCGAAATTTATTTCACGTCCCGTTCCGACCTGCTATCACCGTTGCAAATGTGCTTGCGCTCGTGTTCACTATACACAGCACATTTTCTTGATTTTGTTTTGTAGCTCCTTCATCATTAGGCATTCGCGAATTGAGCGCGCACGCCAACCAGCTAGCCAGTCATCCAGCCAGTCAGCCAGCCAGCAATGTTTGTCCATTTAAATGCATACACATTATTCACATCATTATTGCTGTATCTGCGGTTAATTCAATTGAATAAAATGAAATGAAATGAGAATGAATGAAAAATTTAAAAAAAAAAAACAACAACAACATCAACATCAGCGACTGCAGCAGCAACAATCGCGGTGCACATATACTTGGAAAAAGATGCATTAATTCTGAACAAAATCAAGTATATGCTGTTGCTTTAACTCCGTATGCCTTTTCGTCGTGAATATGAATAAAGCGCTTCGAGTCTTCAAGCTAATGTTGCATTTAACATATTCCAAATTCAATCTTAATGATTGATTATTGCATATTGTATATTCCATATCATGATTTTCGTATTATTGCACTACGACGTCAAATAATATCGGTCTCAATTCGAAATGAGATTCGCACACAGACACAAACCGAAACCGAAACCCAGACCCCATACACATCGACATACAAAAAGGGAATAATGCAAAGCCAACCAAGGGTTCTGAATGCAGTTAATCAAAATCCAAAATTCGCAAATCAATTTAATATTGCTAATCGAAAAAAAGCAAACCAAAAGAAAAGAAGAAAAAAAACGAATTCTGTTCATTTTTTTGTTGTTGTTGTTAGGAATGAGCGCGCAAATGACGGCTTGAGATGGCATCGAACAAAACGCGTACACGACACATGCCGTAGGTTCATTATTTATTCGAACACTTAATTTTATTACATGAGAGAATGTTTTTAATTTATTTAAAGCGTTAATTGCTGTTCTTCGGCTACTCGCCCGCCGGCCAAATTCATACACACATTGAAATTCCATGCACACAATCTACTTTTGCACATACTCGTAAATTATCGAAACTTCGTTTCATTCGCATTTTTCGAAAGACTTTGATTTCTAAGATTGTAATGTTTTTTTTTTTCTCTCTCGTATTTTTATTTTAATTTTCGATCTTGTTCTTCTTTTCGCTGTCTCTCCTCTCTCACTCTCTCTCTCTCTTCTTTTTCTCACTCTCTCTCACACTATCTCTCTCTCTCTCTATCTCTTTCTCTCTCTCTCTCTCTCTCTTTCTCTTTCTCTCTCTCTCTCTTTCTCTCTCTTTGGCTTTTTTCTACATAATTTTCTTTGTTAATTCAGATTTTATAGCATTTTAACTGAGTATTTACCACAATTTCAATCATTTGCTTTCGAAGTAATTATGAACTGCATACATATTTGCTATAGAAATGCATAAATTGTTGATTATTAGAAATTGAACCCATATTATAATTGAAAAATGAGAATCAATCCATAGATTACAGTGAAATGAAGCTTTAAAGGAGTTCACACATTCGATATATGAATTTAAAACAAAAAAAAAACTAAAAAAAAATCGATGCACTTATGAATGGCGCTTGGTGTTTTATGATTCATCTTGATATATTATGTAATTCGTATAATAGTTGGTTATATTATTTGCATTGATGGTTAGTTTATTTACAAATGTTGTTGTCACATTGTGTGTAAATCGTAATCTTTCTCGAAATGATATTTTAATGTTTGTATATAAATATATATATCGTTATGAATGCGAGTGTGTGTGTGTGTGTGTTTGTGACGTATTTGGCCTGGATTATGAAGCCATATGCCCATATGGCTAAATAACTTAGATAGACAGCTTATTAGAAATAGTTTCATTTCGTTCAACCAAGCCCCAAACATAAAGAATATGAATAAAATTGTACAATTCCAATATTTACAAACAAATACATAATGTATCCGTTAATAGAAATCTCCTTTCGAAACATATATAATATATGAAAATTCATTTAATAAGAAAATTAAATGAACGATGAACAACGAAACAGATGAATAAGAAAAAGAAGAAGAAGAAAAAATGCATACACACATCGAATGAATCAAATTAAAAATGCAATTTTACATTAAAATCGAGAATTAAGTAAAACGGTTTAAGCTGGAGCTGGAGCTGCAAAACAATATCATCGAAAAATGGAAGGTCGCCTTGGGGGATCTAATTCAAAACACTCATTCATTCACCCATATGTATATATATATTTTGCAAAAATATTTTGTGTGTGTGTGTACAGTGTGTACACGGTGCTCATCGTAGATACAGAATTATATGAACTGAATATTGAAAGTTGAAAAGAAAATCGATTTAATTAATATCATAAAATTTGCGGTATTCAAGTGGGAGTAGATGAAAAAGAAACTAATGATAAACATCGATATAATGGAAAAGGTTGAACAAAATACAGAAACGAAAAGAAATGAAATGAAAAGAAAAAGAGAACTTGTTATTATTGTTAGTCTTTTCATACAGAAATTCTCTCTGTCGAAATGATAAATGTGAAGAGAATGAATTTGTGCGAAATGGAAAAAGAGAAAGAGAGTGAGATAAAGTAAAAGAGTTTGATAGAAAGACAGAGAAAGCGAAGGGAACGTATGTATGTGTGCTTGTTCGACAGCATATTGGCATTGCAAGGCATATGAACATGGCTTTCTGTTGCATATTGCATATATTAAAACAAGTTACATCTTTAATGAAAACATGAAATAAATCGAATTGGTAGAATCAAGTAAACAAAGCTGATTCAATGTTCGACAAGTACACAGTTCCAAAAAAAAAAAAAAAAAAAAAATAAATAAAACTCCATAATTTCTACCTGTGCATAATAAGTGAGATGGCGCTTCATGAACGTCAAATAAAAAAAAAAAAAAAACTAGAAAAAAATTATTTCCAATTCTAAATATCGCACATTTTCCAACACATACACACAATGGACAGATGGAACTAGTAGTAATTATGCTTCCAGCAACCATGCGTTGACAGGATATAATGATTTCGATGATATGTTATAATAAATGTTATGCATTGAAGTAATATGTAGTTGGTCTTGAAAATGAGCGCTCTCCAACAAATAATCAAAATAATTATTGAAATCCTTCTAAAAAAAAATGTAAATTCGGTTCATTCATAAAAAAACCATTTGCAAACTCATTTCATTAACCATAGTTTTTACAAAACTAATTTGGACGTTTTTCAGAGACCTTTCAAATATTTTTAGTTTTTTTTTTTCTTTTGAATATTTATATCAAGAAAATGTCCGTTAACATCAACAAAAAAATCACAGTTAGATCAATTTAAGTACCAAATTTAACTGTGCGTACTGATTGACCATTTTGAAATAAAAACACACATAAAGCATATCATTTCAGTTGGTAAATTTTCCATAAAATTGTAAATCGATAAATCAAAAAAAAAAAAAAAAAAAAAGAATGAAAATGAAATGATATACAAATTGTTTACATACCTCTGATTTGAGTTTTCTTAGAGGCGGTGATACCGGTGCTAATGATGAGCATGATGATGATTGTGACAATTGATCATCATCATCATCATGTTGTGATGATGTTTGCTGCTGTTTTGGATTGCTGTCCTCATCAATATCATCGGTCGATTGTTTACGTTTTGTTGCGATCGATTTTCGTTGTTGATGTAAACGATGATGTTGTAAGTACTGTGACATTGGTTCGAAATCGCCTGATTGCTCATGCACTTTACGAATGCTTTGCTGCATGAGTGGCATTATTTTTGGAGTTGGTGAGGTCGAAACGGATCGTTTGATAGCCTGATGATGATACGTGTTAAATTCATGTACTTCGCATGGCATTGCTGCGCTAAGCATACTAGTTGTTGCATCACCAGCTCCTGAACTACTATTTGTTTCGGCTTCTTCAATACCTTCAGCCATATCAGACAATCATCCTGATATATTGGTCTGTTGTGTGAGCGTATATTTGTGTATCAATGTGAAGCGGAAAGAATATAGCAAAAATACAATAAAAGAAATAACACATTTTAAAAACTTAATTATTTTGAAATTTTTGAGATAATGTATTTTTGTGCAATAACAAAAAAAATAAAAAAAATAAAAAAAAAAGAACGAAAATTGGAGATTTTTAGATCATTTGTTTGAGAAATGAAAGATGGATTTTCGTGGTTTCCATCAATAATTCTTTTGAGGCTGGAAATGTAAAAGAGATAAATTGACACGCTTGTGGCATATGTGTACGAAATATATGCATTAGTCAAAACCTAATTTCGATCAACATTGCTAATTTTTATGATTTGAAATTATACAGACAAACACAAGCATTCCGATTTATGTTTCTTTATATGTGTTTTTGTTTCTGTTAAATTTCAAACGCAATTTCATACTCTGTCTCAAATGCAAAACCAGTGAATATCTTATTTTGTAAGTTGAGAAAAAAAAAAACAGAAATATGAATATGAATATGAAGGGAAAAAAAACAAAATACATTCATTTTGATTGATGAAGGTTGAAATCAACAATATTTATTTCTCATTATCATTTTCGCACAGTACACGCACTGCAACAGTCTCATTTTCTCGACAAAGATTTCACCAAATCATTTTGAATGCGCATGATGATGATGATGATGATGATGATTGAAAATATTCTCTCAGATGCAATCAACTCTCTGAAATATTTTTCTCTCGCCACATAGTTTTTTTTTTTTTTTGTTCGCTGCAAATTATAAGCACAAACTGCAATTAGTGATTTCGAGCAAAAGCTAATGTTGAAATAACGATTAATCGCTGTTGTGTTTGTGTGCGTGTGTGTGTTTTTTTAGTTTAAATTCTTGTTTACGATTGTACAGGATAAAACCCAAACATGAAAACAAATGACTTGGTTTTGAAAATGAGCAAAACGAGAAGAAGAAAAAATATGATCTACTTAAATTTTATGATGAACTAATTAATCAACCAGTTGCAAATGAAGCGCAATATTCAAATCAACTTAATTTGAAGGCAGCAACTCGATTTTATAATTTATTTGCAATGATGCAGGTTTTTTTTTTTTTTTTTTTTTGGATTATAAAAATGAACGAATATAATTATGATGAATTGTACAAAAGTTCAACTTCTTCCACATTCAACATGCATGTCCAGATTTTATATATTAAAACCCGTATGTGATTATGGGAGAGAGGAATAACAAAAAAAAAAAAAAAAAAAAAAAACATATTGGCCATAATATGCTTTAGTTTCAGTTTTACTTAAATAATTACCCAATTGCATTTTTATAAGCTATAATTTCCTGGAATTTTTTTTAAATTCATTCTTCTATTGCTTCGTCCGGACTTTAAGCGAAAGATACGTAAAATCGATTAGTTTTTACTTAAAGTTCCATTTTTTTTTTTTTTGCATTTCAAATTTTTCTGAAGGAAACAATAAAATTTTTTTTTATAAAGAATTTGCTCGTGATGAATGGAGTGACACATGGCATCAAAACGAGTGACAATATGAAATATTTTCGTGAATTTTTGGAATGACAACAATCGGATTGTTGGGTCGAGAGAATCCAGCATGTATGGAATTCGTCGCAAAATTGCCATATATTTTTATGCTATAGTAAATGTTCAACATTATCTATGGAGCCGGAATACTTACTTACAGAAAATTCGCACCTTTAAATGTGATAATTCATTTAACTTTGTAAGCTGTACCTTTTTTCCCTAGTCATGTTTTTTTTTTCTCTTTCTCTTTCTCTTTCTCTCTCTCTCTCTCTCTCTCTCTCTCTCTCTCTCGTTCCCTTTTGCTTGTTTTTGCATCATTCCAAAAGTGAGGAAAGAAAACGTTACGAATTGCTTGTTACACACAGAATTTTAATAGTAAATATTATTTAGCGTTTTTGTTCGTATCCTCGAGAATCGTGGGCATAATATGTTCAAATAGAATGTACTCTTTCTTTTTATTAGTGTCTCTTTGAATTTGTATGTTGTGTAAACTGTCTTCGCTCACAAGTTACAGATTAAAAAGTCATCAGGCCAAGCGCATAAATGAAAAAAAAAAAAAAAAATAAAAATAAAACAAAACGTTTGCTGCACACATGAAATGAAATGTGGAATAATTCACACTTATTTATACTTGTACACATAATAAATTATATTGTAAGATGCGTGGAGTGTGTGTGTGTGTGCATGTGGCTCGGTTCGGCTCATTACACTCATTTTAATTCAGATGTGGAATATTTTACGGGATGTTTGTGAATGTGAATGCATTTTACAGCTACGTTTTGAACGTTTAATGGCCCGCGATGCCTCTCCTTCGTCTTTCGGCCGTTGTTATTTGTTTTGTGCGAAAAGGCGATTTATTGTGCGTTTATTTTATTTGTTCTTTTTTTTCACTCTTATTTCGTTCATTTGTTTGTTTGTTTGTTTGTATCACGCTTTTGCGTTTAAATATCAAATCAGAAATCTCTCTCGAAAAATCTATTTCATAAATGCGGAATATAAACCGTTGACATTAATATGCTGGTCAGTTGTACATTCTTGATTTTGTTATTTATTCATTCATTCATTTTTTTTTTCGGACAAATTTTTTTTTCCTTGTTTCTTCATTTTCATCGAGCAAATAATATTCATCATTGTCGTTAACTGTTTCATGTTAATATAATTGTTTAAACAAAACACGATACCGATTAATGAGCACATTCAAGCGCATAAAAAAATTCCATATTCAAAAAAAAAAAAGACAAAAAAAAAAGTAAAAAAAGAATCCAAAATCATGGAACCCCCAATAAATGTCTTAAATCATTCATATAAAGATTTTCCAGCTTGAGAAATGACTAATTTGTTTTCGTTATCATGTGATAGTTTTGTTCAAAGTCAAGACAATTTACTGGCACATAATTGTCAATGTGTCGTTGATGAATCGTAAAAGAAGAAGACGACGACGACGACGATGACAACAACAACGACGCGTGCACATTTAGCGAGCATATTATTTCGCGGCGCAAAATTCTGAGAAAATCATTCACTTCATAGATTAAATTATTCTGTTCGCACTCAAGTTTATTTGTAAATGCTCGGTTATTTTTCTCTCTCTATCTCTCTCTCTCTCTCTCTGTGTGTGTGTGTGTCTGTATATTTATGTTCTTATATGTCCACTGTTTGGGTATCATTTTTGTTGGTGCTGATTCGTCTTTAGGCTCATAAAAATAAATTATTAATTCAAAATGAATTCAATCCCAAACATGAGCTGGATGGAATACCGAACATTTTTCAATTGTCCAGCGCTTGTTTAGACTGTCGTCATCGGTTTCATTCCACATTCCATTTTTAAACAAAGACAACAATTTCGGCAAATTCATCAACACCTACATCAGTAAACATTTTGTTTTTGTTATTGTTGATTTCGTTATTGTTTCATATTTAATGAGCATCCAAGGCTCAATCAAATCAATAATTTATCGCTCAGCCTGAAATCATAGATGCAGTCATTGCTAATTTCATTCAAAGTAATTAGTTGATTTGTGGGCATCACATTGAATCACAATCAATCGACCATTTTACAATCTCATATCATCGGCTTCAAGGCATTTTGATTGATTAGAAATTTTTTAAATTATCGATGAGGAATAATTGCTGAGATTTTTTCCTTCTTCAGATATTAAAAAGAGAACGGAATGTTAGACGATGATCTGTACATAGCACTTTTATAGCCCTTTTTCCATTGCTATCGCACTTATTTTCTCTCTCTCTTTCTCTCTCTCTCTTTCATAAACTTCCTTTAATCATAATCTCTCTCCCTTTGAGAATTTGTTTTTCTTTTTCTCTATAATTTTTTCTACTTAAGAAGTACTAGTACGGGCCATCGAAACAATCCCGTTATGCTTTTAATATTTTACAAACGTCATTACCGTTTGCCAACCGATATACACGTCTTTTGCATTTCAACTGGCCGCCACTTATATGTGCGAATTATTCAATTTTTATTACGATTGTTTCAAACCAAACAGATATTTCAACAACAATAACAAAAAAACTAATTTCTCTCTCTCTCTCTCTCTTTCTCTCTTTCTTTCTCTCTCTCTATATGTCTCTATTTGTCTCTCCCTCATTTATTTCACTTCATGATTGTACAATTTTTCGGCTTGCAATGTGAACGATAAAAACGAACACGTTCAAATGATATAAATTTATATGAGCACATTGACATCGGTAAGCTAAAATGCACGAATACAAATGAAAAAAAGAAGAAGAAGAAGAAGAAGAAAAAACACAGAGGAAGAGAAAGACAGCAAACAAGAACGTAAGACACACAACAAATAAAAATAAATTGAGTTTCACACACATAGTAATTATTAATTGCTAATTACTAGTTGGATATTTGACGACGTTAAAAATTACCTCCACTTCGTTCGTTCGTTCGTTCATTCATTCGTACGTTAGCCATCTCTTTTGGTTGAACCCTTTTTTTCATATTATTTCATTCTTTCTCTTGAAATCTTTCTCAGTCTTAAGCTGACTTAGCTCATTTATGCTTCTGCCTTCTGTCATTTTTATTGTACGTACGTACACCAAATGTTGTTGTAAATGTAACTAATGAATTTAGTTTTATCATCTTCGAAACTAATAAACAAAGCACTAAATGGCATACATGAACAACACAAGTTTTATACTGGCCCCAAAAATGAATCGATATTCTCTTCTCCCTCTTTCGCTTTCTCTCGCTCTTTTTGTGCAATGTTGCATCGCTTAAAAGTTTCAAATGTACAGCAACAATGTATTGATGTGTATGCACAATTTTTGCCTCGAAGGCTGCTAATTTTAAAGTGTTTGATTCCAAGTTTTACTATTTGCATTTTGTCCATATTCACATGTCAATTGTCAAATAAACAAAGAGTAAAACTTAGCAAGAAAAAAAAAAAAAAAAAAAAAATGAAAAATTGCAACAATCTTAACTTGTCATATACTACGACATAGTCGGAGAAAAAAAAGACCAATTTTAATGTTAAATCTTGTATTGAAATGTTCCCTATTATTATTTACATACGATAAATTTTATTTTTTGTTCATCTTCTTCTGCTTGTACGCATTTACATTTTGAAATATAAGCTTCGATTCTTCCATTCAGTGATTAGTGATGTGCGATTTTGTAATTATTATTATTCTGTTTGGATATGTTTGAGATTTTCATTTGAAATTTTCATTCGAATGTGTTTTGAGGACCCGATTTATCGATGTGTATGGAATGCGTAGTGCGTGGCTGCGCATCGATCCGGTTCGTAGCAGATAGATATTTTGCTTCGACATCTTCTTGATCTTGACTTTATACACCGCAAATACATAATTTATATTACAAATATAAATCATTTATTGCATATTAAGCATGTGTTACTGAACTCATGCGTTGTGCATTGTCATTGGTTCGTTCGCATTTCGGTGTACATTGTGTGCCATTGTTTGTGAATGTGCGCTTTATGCTTGTGTGAATATAAAGGCGAATGTTGCGGTACAATGTATAAGAGTGTGTGTGGGGTGTGTGTGTGTGTGTGTGTGTGTGTGTGTGTGTGTGTGTGTGAGAGGATTGGATGGGATGCAAAGTATATTCGTTCATAAGTAAAATGCTCGGTCAAAATTTTGTCTAAATTCGAATTTATACGAACTCATTAATAAATTCCGAATTCCAATTCCAACTTGAAATTCTCGCCTCGACATACACACACACACACACACATACAAACACCCACAGCGTCTCAATTCACCCGCTCATACACCGTGTATGCTTGTGCACATTCTATGTGTTTGTGTGTGTTGTTTCCATCCAGTCTAAGTATCGGACAATATTTTGTACAGTTCCATGTTCACAGTCCACTACAATCTAGTTTATGTCTGCAATGAGAATTCGATTTACATCAATTTGCATGTCTTCCTCCTTCTTTATTCTGCTTGCTTCTTTTAAAATCTCTTCGAATTCGACTACTGGTCTGCTGTGGCAATTTGATTCGTTACAGCAGCAACAGCAACAGCAACAGCAGCTTATCCAAAACCAAATTTAAAGTCTGACTTATGTTGTTCAACTCGCCTCTCCTCGGGCCATTCTCTGATTTTCAGCATTTACTTCACAACCTAACTGGCTAATTCGTATTGCGTATAATAATTCAGCTCAATGTTTAATTCATTTTGTAACATTTTCCAAAGCATTTTCGCTCTTATTTTGTATATTTACTTTGCAATACGTGCATTTCAACTTTTTACTTGAGTGAGTGAGTGCCGGTATTTTGAATATGGGCCCAAGGAACACTTTATCATTGAATGGAAATCAAGTAAATTTGTCATCTCGAAAACAAGAATGCCATAAATCATCAGCAATGGCTGTGTATTGTATTTTAATTGATTTTCAACATACACAACCAAGGTGCGATGATAATGGAATAACTGAAACTATATCATGAAAATGTTCGCTGGGTTTAAAGCTTGTGTTTGTTGTGAGTGTGTGTGTGTGTGTGTGTGTGTGTGTGTGTGTGTGTGTTTTAAATTTTTTTCATTTTTAAATTTAAAATGGTAATGGGTCGATCACTATTTCTATCGTCATCATCATCGTCGTCGTCGTCATCATCATCATCATCATCACTACTATCGGTTACTTAGTACATCAAGAAAATCTGAAGCAATGGAAAAGAGTCAAGCGTTGGTAATATGTGAGAATATGTGTATCGGATTCAAATTTTACACATTTTGAGACTTATGTGTATGCAATGCGCACACAATATAATCTGAAAATGTTGCCCTGTTGCCTACTCCAGCAAATTATTGAAAAGCATTATAATGCTGCCTCGTCGGTTGCTCAAACGATATAGATTGCAATATAATTCTGTTCCCATGTTTCAAACTTAACTTTTCCTTGTGTGTACTTGGTTTCTCGCTCTCCTGTTCTCCTGCAAACACATAGATTGATATGGGGAGCAAGGAAGCAACAGCGAGAGAGAGAGAGAGAGAGAGAGAGAGAGAGAAAGAGAGAGAATGAGGAAGAGAGAGAGAATCACACACATCATTCAGCATTGGCGAATCAAGCAGTCAACCAGCGTCAGCCTCAGCTTTCGGCTTTCGAGCACTCTTACTCAACTCAATATAATCAGCCACACGCACAAGACATATCTTGGAAAAATGAATAACATGAAACTTGAATTAGTGTTTTAGATTATTTTGCATTATACATATGAATTGCGCAGCAAACTTCCTCTCTCCACAAGCCCGGGTATTTCTTGTTCTTTTTCATTCGGTTGCTTTCTATCTATCGTTTGTTTCTTGTCCGATATATTCAGACATTGACTCTCGTTTGCAAAATAAATGCATTAAACATCCAAATGGTTGAAAACTGCTGCGTAATACATTTCATTTGCTTGATTCATTCCAAAGTGTGCATGTGTGTGTGTGTGTGTGTTTAGTTCATGTTCGTGGCGATTAATGCTAATGGCTAGATGCTTTGTATTTATGTCTAAGGACAGATCGGTCTGTTATTTTTTTTTTCATCACTTTCCAAAACAAAAAAGATGAAGAAAAAAAAAACATTTACACACACAATTCTGTCCACTTTACCTGGATTGCGCTTTTGGGCTCATTTAAGAAATCCTGAATGCTGCAACGCATTTGAAAAAGCGTTAATAAGCAAGTATCCAACTGCATACGTTTTGTATATATTTTTCCACTCGCAAGCATCGCACATTTGACCCGGGCCAATCTATTGCTATGATGTGCATATATCCATTTCTCTTTACTCATTTAAATGAACAATCAGATTTTCCACATCTCTCCATTCCATTTCCACACCACACCACACCAAATCACTACACACTCCCCTCCACTTCACTCCATTCTCAATCCAACTATTCTCTCTTTTCCATGTTCATCTTACGTTGCCTAAGTTCAATCAATTTTATGTAAATGAATTCCAAAGTTGGCCCAACACCATCAATTATTCGTTTTTGATGAAATCACGGACGAATTAATTTCGTTTCTATGTTAGTTCTTATTAAAATCGTTATTTTGTATGTGCTGTGGCGGTAGTAATGGCAAATGTTTTATTAGTTTTTAGTTTTTGACAAAACTCAATATTACAATGCGGTCCTCATTTTAACTTTTCCAAATCGAAATTCAAAACCATTCACAATTGAATCCTTTCACATAGTCAGATTATTTAGAACGAATACATTTTTATGAATATAATTATGAAATGGATTTGGATTTTTTTTCTTTTTCTTTCTCTTTAACTCACTCTCTCTCTCTCTCTCTCACTCTCTCAAAAACTTTCCTCAATTTCATATGAAAAATATAATAATTTATTTTGAATTATAACATTTATATGTTCTCATTCTGAATAGATTTATTTGCAATTTACCACGAAAAATTCAAATGATAAAACCACGAATCGAATGAGACAAAAACAAAAGCAAAAGCAAAAACAAAAACAAAAAAAAAAGAAAAGAAAAGAAAAATTACAAATGTTTCACCCTTCATTCACTTACCGAAAATTTCGAGTGAATTTTAGCGCTGAATCGATTCCGTTGTTGAATGTCGATGATATTTATCAATATTTTCCTTGAATCGTTGTCGTTTTCATAAAATAGTGACGATCGCATCAAAATCACTGTATTTGTGTTTATGTGTATGTCTTTGTTAAAGGAATATAAAAAAGAAAATGTATGTTTTTATCGATTATGCACAAGTTTAGACCGAGTATTTGTTTTTTGTTTTTTTCTATTTTTTTTTTTTTTTTTTTTATTCTTCATTTGTTTATCAAAGTTTCAATATATTGATAGCAATTGTAATGAAACATAGATAATGAGACATTATTAAAAAAAAAACAACAAAACAGTTTTAATTTGAAAAATACAGAAAGAAATGTGAAACGCCCATCCAACTCAATAAATGACCAGTGTAAACATTGGAACGATACAAATGTATCATAAGCAGTTTATTAAATAGTAATTAACTATTCAATATCATTGGATATTTTGATCGAAATATGTGACAAACCGTTTATTTTACCTCACTCTAGTGAATAGTACATCAGTTTGGGAAGCTATGCAGCCGTACATAAATATTATTTTTTTACGAAAGGAAAAAGAAAATGGAAAAAGGAAAAAGTAAAAACAAAGAAGAACAATAATGTGTTGTATATTATCAATGAATATAAGCTGAAATTGCATAAGAGAATTATGCAACTGGCAATTGATTATTGATTTCTAATTGACATTCAGTTTGAGATTATGATTTTTTTTAAAAAAAAAAAAAAAAAAAGAGAAGAAGACGAATATGATGAATTTGAACTAATCTTGAATTAATCACATAATTAAAATAATAAAATTGAATTAAAACGGTCGGAGAATGATTTGTAAATTTGGGAATTTAGATCATTTGGTAATAAAATATAATGTTTGGCATTTATTATCGAAATTATATGAATGAATTAAGAAAAAAATTTATTAAATTAAAATTCAATAACAATGAAGATGATGACGATAATTATTACCATTCGATTTCTAATGTCATCGTTTTATTTGAATAATTTTTGATTTAATAAAATTCGATTGAATGTTAAAATTCCAATTGGTATTGGTCGAAACTAAGAAAATATGTGCATTAATTTGTGAAGCGTTAGAAATGTGGGCAAGGTGTGGTTGAAAATTATGCAATTTTATTGTCAAATTACTGCTGCATCATCTTTTACTATGACCGAATACCATATTATCATTTTGGATTTTATATGCATGTTGGAATGTATGGCGAGTAAGAAGCATTGCAACAAACGAAAGTTTCGATACATTTGTGGTGATGGAATAGCAAACCAGAAGCAAATACTTGATGTGTATTCCAAATCTGTCCATTTTTGTTTATGTACATCATTTGGTTTGATATGCAATGGTCTTTTTTGTTTTGTTTTTGTTTTGCTCTCTCTCTCTCTCTCTCTTTCGCTCGCATTCATTTATATATTATGTACACACATAGGCATAGTATAATGTTCAAATTCCACATAGTCATAGTGTCATACATATCGGTGCAGAATATCGATTTCATTTGATAACATTATTAACCATGAAGACAAGATAGTGGTTGCACTATTCGACAATGCCAGCCAGTACACTGAACATATATAAACACATATGTCAAGCTCACACTTTATGTGAACAATGCACATCAAGACAGTTGAAATGTGTTCTTTATTTATTCATGTTTCATTTAACGATCTTCAAAATGAAACCATAATTTTAATTTGCTTTCCGCATTGATGACAATTGTTTTTCATTGACATTGATTCTGTTGCAATTCATATATTTGTCTTTTTCAAATGAATTTTACATATTATATTGAAATTTGACAGCTTTTTCTAGTCAACCATTTACAGAAATATTTTCCCAATGTTGTTGTTGTTGTCC